>VDFB02270651.1:256998319-257167513 GCA_007258455.2 Sequoia sempervirens | reverse complement strand
AATTTGTTCTCTATGTAATATTTCTCTTCTATCTTCTTGTGTTTCTTTCTATGGTTGTGAGCCTTTTTTGGAAAGTGTGTCCTATTCTCGCAGTGATCCCTTGTACTAGTTTTGCAATTACTTATATTGTAAGCTAATCCTCATCATGGTTTTTCCATCATTGGGTTTTCAATGTAAATTTGGTGTTCTCTTGTGTATGGTGTTGTTATTTCAATTTTTGTTATCTGCATTTCATGTTTAATCACTTTAACAGAATAAGGGTTCAATGAATGTTTGTGGATTTGTTTACTATTGAGGGTTTTGATGTTTTAATTTGCTACAACTGATTCAACCCCCCCTCTCAATTGTCTTTTTCATTCAAAATTCATAAGCACGTGACACTTTGTACAATTGAGTTACTGAGCTTGATATATTGTTTGATTTTCATTTCTTTACTTCTACATATGGGAGCCTCTATGTATGTTTTTGAAGTAATATTTATGTAATGGTTGATAGGTTAGTGAACTTAATAAGAAGCAAACAATTATCTCAATGAGTTCAATCCTTGTCATTATTCACATTTAACTATAATGTACTTGTTGTTTTCTATTGATTATTGTATTGTGAGTTGTGAAGCTCTACTCTTGTAGTAAAGATTACATCCATTTAGTGTGATACTTTGTTTTGATTTACTTTCTTTATGTAATATTTATCCCTTTTCACCCCAAACCATAAAAATATTTAATCTTAGCATTAAGATAAATAGGGATTCAACCCTCCAATCCCAATTTAGATTATCTTGCAAGGTCCACCCTCATTACTGACCCATATTGTTGCCTATAAGGTTTTCCATGTTTTCAATCCTACATGGTGTATTGGCTCTTAAAAAGGGCCTTTAGACCAATCCATCAATTTTTCAGTATGCTCTATGGGACTCAAATAGTTCTAAAGGATTCTAGCCTCCACTATACTACTCGAACCCAGTCCTAGCTAAGTCTCAATGGACTCTTGGCTATTAATTCTACACCAATAAACCTATAAAATCATGTGATCCCTAGAATTATCACAAGATATGCACCTAAATCTAACCCTCAAATCCTTGTACAACCCCTTGTGTCCATTCCTTGAAGAAGCCCTCATGCTACATTATATCCTCAAATACAAATTTCTTAAGGAATACTCATGATGGCTACATAAAAACTACCTAGAGCACATCCTACATAAAATACCAAATTTCCATTAATCCTTGTAATTCCACCTACAATATAGGGAGCCATACTAGGTATTGCTTCATGTTATCTTTCTCATACCATATGGGAAAACCATGCTATTCCTATGGAATATTTGCATGATATTGTGAATCATTGTATAATTCAAAAAATTGATGAAGAAATCATTATATTGATATTATTTGCCACTTAATTCAAAGGAAAGGATCTTATTTGGTATTAGTCATTTTTGTAGATGTCAATTATTGATCGATACTAGTTATACTAGGATTTCCTCAGTTGGTTCAAAAAAGGAGTTGTTTTATCACTCCAAGAGAATTTGACAACTATCAAAAGGGCCCATATGGATATGCTTGATGACTTCAACACTAGATTTGAAAAGATATGGGAATGCATCCTAGTTGAATTTCATCCTCCATCAAGTGTGCTTTATGGCTTACACACACACACACACACACACATATGTATGTATGTATGTATATGTATATGTATATGTATGTGTGTGTGTATATACATATATATATGTATGTATGTATGTATATACATATATATATGTATGTATGTATGTATATACATATATGTATGTATATATGTATGTATATATATATATATATGTATGTATATATATATATATACATACATATATATATATATATATACATACATATATATATATATATATGTATGTAAAGGTTATTGATTTTGAATAGCCATGGTAACAAATAAAAGGAGAGGAAATAATCTCTCAAATGCAAATGAGATTGCTATAGTGGTGGGAAATGACTTGATATAGATTGGAAGGTTGGTTTCTTGCCCTCTATGTCATTATTTCTTAATATTTAGTCAGCATACCAACCTACACATATTGAGAAACCTACTTCTCTCCCTCTAATGAATCCAATTCCCAAAAAGCCTCGAATAAAATTCTACTTTTCTAAACCATTAACCTCCTCTAAGCTTGATGAAATGAGGAGTTTGCTCCAAAACATGTCAAATGAGATCATTTTTCTTAACATAAATAAAAAAATGAACAAAGACCTCCAATGTATGCCAAGTAAACAATATAATAAGTAACCTTAGTCAATGTCATAGGTCACTCTATAACAAAAAACACTACCAACAAAGGTTCCTATATCAACCAAGAAAACATCACATGTAACATAATCAATTAGTCCTAATAGAACAACTACTACAATAGATCACCCATAATCCCAATAGAGAGTTGATGATAACCTAAAATGACTATATCAAATAAAGAAACATATGGCCCTATTTATTGATTTGTGTCTCATATTCCCAAAACATGCCTCATCAATTCTCATACACAACCCACCTTTCATGATAAATAGAGCCAAACTACCAATCATGATGATCAATTATTTATTGTAGAAACATATTTAGAATAGACAAGTAGCCAAGAATAAATACTAGTGACTTAGGAAGACTTTGAATCATATGCTCAAAATGAACCCAATAAAACTTTAAAAGGGCCATAACCCAAATTTGACTATCAAACAAGAGAAAGGAGGGTTAACTAATAACAAACTCAATTGAAGATGTTGTCACCTACAAAAGAAAAATAAAAAGGCACATTCAATATTCACAATTGAAGTCCACTACAAGGCTTGTAACACCCATTGATATCAAATTGAATAAGTTTGGTATAACTAGAACAATATATGTTTATCCAAGAATGAGTAAGACCACATATCTTGTAGTGAATAGGTCACACATGCATTGAGAATCTAATATGGCTATAATAGGACAAACTAGGAGCTCATTCAATATAGTGGATCAACTCATGAAATTCATATTTAACATGTTTCTTTGCAAATTTCTCTCCATACCTAAGCAAATGAAGATGATAGAGAAGGCTCTCAAAAGATAAAATGCATTAGGAAATAAAAGGATGCCTCTCATAGACAGAATAAAAGTTATCCCACCATCACATAACACCCTACTAATTGCAAGAAGTGAGGTAAGTAGGATCAAACTAAAACCTTTCTATTTGGCACTAGTTCGCAAGGACAAGTTAATACATAATTATATGGTAATCTTTAGCTCAAGTACCTCAATAATTGGCACAAAGGTCATGGAGGCTCTTTATTTAACATATGAGCCTAGAAAGAAAGGATTTTCCAAACTAGATGGAACCTCAATCAATTTTGTAGGAGTGGTCAAGAACCTACCCCTATCCCTATATGCCTTCCCCAATATTGAAGTCCATCAAGATATATTTATAATCAATGTACGTACCACACTTGGAATTTGGTTTTTTAGAGATTTCATAGATAAATTTAGAAGATACCTCTCCCTATAATACAACCAAATGTTCTTAAACACAAGGTGTGGAACCAAAATCAAAATTCCTTTTGAGTCACTAAGCATGCATCAAATTGAGATTAAACTTGCTCATAGTGATCCCAACCAAAAAAATTTATTGAGGATAAGTCATCCTATCCTGAATACCATGATGAGATGTATATTTCCAATGACGTCATAAATCAAGATCATAATACATAATGGTCATTTTCGAATGACATGGAGGGGGATGCTCATTAGCTATTTGAAGAGACTATCCTAGGCACTTATATGATTCATGCGGATCCATTGATCCTAAAATTAATATGGAAGTAAGAAAATGATATCAAGATGTGGAAATTATGTTTTTATGGTGTTAACTATACAATATGTTTCCTTGCTAGTATCCAACTAATCTCCTCTCAAGAAGAAAAGTATTAATAATATCTTTGGCTCCAATTCATCTATATGTATAACATTGTAGAATATGAGATGTTAGAGCAAGGGTTACTATTCATAGAAAGAAAGGACAATAAGATGCTCTAGATACATGGTGACCAAGAGTTGGTAATCAAACAAGATAGATCCCTAAGTGTGGTTGAGAATTCCCTCATGAAAGCATAGAAGCACCATGTTAGGATCTTCTAGAGTATTTTGATGTTGTCAACATATAGGGAATACCCAAAAGGAGAACACTCGGGTAGATAGAATGGCTCTTATTAGCTCCTAATTTGATCCCCCATGGACTTATTATTAAGGAACAAGGATAAAGTCAAATATGTAATCATACCCATGGTACTTTACAAACAATCTCACTAGATAATATTTTATAATGGCCAAAAGATTGTTGCCTTCCTCTATAATGTTGATAAGTTTGTTGAAGAACTCTCTCAAGATCGAGGAAGCCTACATAGATCAAATAATCTAATTGAAAGGCAATAAGCTACCCAAGGGAATGGTCACTCTTGGAGGAATATACATCCTTAATGACTCTTATATCTAGAAAAAAGGAAGATTCTATCCAATAAAAAGGATTATAAGGATCTGGATATTACCCCTAAAAGAACTACTAAATTGGCCAAGATATGTACATAAGAAGAAACAGAGTTCCTTATCAACCTTTTGTTGGTAAGAAGATTGGCACTTGAAATGACACTTGACTTGCCCAATGGAGAGTGAAAAATATGCTCCAACATTTGGAGAGATTTCTTGTGAAACAACAATCTTCCTTTGTGTTTGAGAGGGACAACTCCCTCATATGATAGGGGTGTTTAAGGTTTTTGTGTACTTTTAACCTAAAAGTACATAAAGGAAAAACAAAAGAAAGCTAAATAACAAAGACCATATTGGTGGACATACAAATACCAAATAGGACTACATGACTAACAACCATTATAAGGGGGGTTCACCATAATGCCTATTTCAATATGCAATGACAATGAAATAAGGGTTACAAATATCTACATACGAATAGATGAGTAACTCCAATACATTCAAACTGAGATACCAAAGCATGCTTTTGTTTCATTACATCAATTGTATAAATTAATAAGCATTTAAATAGATAACAGATGATCTCCACCAAGACATAAAAGGATTACCAATTTGACATACAAAAAAACCAATAATAATAACTTAGAAATACATTTAGAACATACAAGTCAAAAGTATTTCGTATTATCTTTGTGAAATTCTACAATCTCATAAACCCTTCCTATACAATGTGTAAAGCCAAAAATTATCAAAAGTCTCTGTCAAAATTCCTCCAAAGTTTCCCCTCTATAAAAGTCCCCTTTTATAGCAAATCCTTATATTTATAGCTTTCTTTGATAACTAACTAGTGACCACCTAGTAACTACCTGATAACCACCTGTTTGAAATACAATGGTTTAGATAATAATAAACCCTATTTGGTTAGGATTTTTATCACTTTTTTGAAAAAAACTCAATTTCTAACCTTTAATTACAATAAACGAAATGAGTCACTTTTTCAAAAAGTTCAAAAAGAAATATGAAATTTATTATTCTTGAGAAAAATCGAGTTATCAATTTTTTCATGGCAGGGTCTGTGTCTTCTTGCAATCCACGAGTCATTTGCTTATTAATAATTTGGCCTTCAATTACATGTACTCTAGGCATATTTGTTAATCATCATTTACTCTAACCATATTTGTTAATCATCATTTTCTCCTAAGTCTATAATGCATTGAATGATGAGAAGGCTTTTATAATGCACGATCAAATCTTGTGTACTAATCTTCCGCTTTGTGTGTCTCATTAATCATCTTTAGAGGAATATTTGTCATTTCAAAATATTCTGCATGTTACCCACACTTTCCCAGAATCCCTTGACATAGTATGAAAATGATAGGCCCATATCTAACAATACCCTCTTTACACTTATGCATGCATATTTGAAGTTATTGGTATTTCTTGTTATCATTTTGTGTAAATTAACGAGCATTTTCCTTTCATATGGATGGATCCACTAAATCAAGCTTGCCCACACTGCTTATGCAAATCCTCATAGCTCAACATCCTTAAGAGAGAGCTCTGGAGTATGTACCAAACACAATCTCCAAACATATCACGAGGTCCACATTTTCTATTCAAAGATTCTCTATCCATACATAATGCAAAGTTGCCACCTCTTGAAGAAAGCACCAAATTGCCCATCTGAGAAGAAATTCGAATGTAATTACTACTTAACCTTGCCAACCCACTTTTCTCCACTATTCAGATAGACTATTGTTGCTTTATTGATTTTCCTTTTAGATGATAGCACCTTCAATAAATTCTAAAGGAGAACAATCCATGCCAAATGCAACAACCATTGAAATTAGTTTCTAGTATTATCTTCCGCAACTGTGCTCCTTCTTTGAAGACCTTCAAAACAGCTAGTCTTAAGTTGCTTCCACTCTTATTTGTTAGTATATTTTCTTCTACAAAAGAGTAGTTTTCTCCTTGATTCAAGAAGGAATTGATAGAGAGCAACCATCAAATATGCTATCATAAGCATATAGTCCAAACACATTCAAAGAGGCATCCACTATGTTGGTTATTTTGTAACATTTTCTACTTTCTTGTAAACTTATTGCATTGTTCTGAATTTGGATTTGCATTGTTCTGAATTTGGATTATGTCACCGCAGACCAATCGCCCCCCGAAGTGAGTTAACGTCATCTGTTGTAAGTATATTTGAATCTAAAATAGAGGGTATCCAATCTGTGACTATCTAAACATAGCCACTGCTCAATATTCAAATGTCTTTAGCTTTAGAGAAAAGATTAAGACCAACATCTGAATTCATATAGACTACAAAAACCTGTGCCTCTACTAAATCCAATTTTGCTGAGACATTTCCCATTCCACTCTGGTTGATTCTAGGAGACATAGCTGCCTTATTAGAAATCTTAACTCCCAAACTTCCCTATATTCCAACAGTCATCATCTATGTACACTACTACATTATCTGATAATGTTCCTCTTATCATTTATGCTTTGACAAATGCACTCATTATGAGGCTGGGCAAGGACAACGTTGGCAAAGGTTGAATATTTGGGGGAAACACTTACCAGTCGCATTTTATTGAGAGTGCCTATAAAATTTGCATAGCTCACAACCATGACAATTCATGAGATGACATTTCTCTGTACAATTCTATAGAACAATTCAAATGCTTGTCTATATTTTATAGTTTGGGTATATGTAGAGCTCCCATTTTGGCGCAGAAAATTAAGTTATTGTTATAGCTTTTTTGGATTTACACTTGCAAATACATTGCTTACAAGTTTCTGAAACCTTTTCAACAAATCGTCTTTGTGTATATTTTGTAATTCATTGCATTCTATGAGATAATAATTCTTTGAGGCATTTTGTCAAACAGTCCACATCCCTTGTGTAAGCTTTCACATTCTGCATGTAGCAACTAGGGCTGTTGCAACTAAGATATTTGACAAAATTCCTTTATTCAGCATGCTTTGATGGATGTTCATACCTTATTTTAAAGACTCCCTTATTGGCCCGGGCAGGGGATTTGCTAACAAAGGTTGTGGCATTGGCTGATTGCATTTTCTTTAAAGTTTCGAAAACCTACTCAACAAATCCATTTGCATATCCCACATCATTCATTCTATCTCTGTTTCATTTCATTGCATGGCGTGAACAGAGCATAGAGAGGCGCGGGCTGAGTCTCTGCAAGCTGCCTCTGTTTGAAATTGCTAAAACTTTTACAAACTAATCCATTTTGTGCATATACTGCAATCGTGACAGTTCATAGGACCAGATTTCTTTGAGGCATTCTAGCATGCAGGTCGCGTGTTTTGTATCTGCGCCATGGCACACCATAAGATCACGTTTCTCTGAGGCATTCGTTCAAGCATTTCGCATGACTTGTCTCTTCAACAATTTCGATTTGTCAGATCACATTTCTTCGGGTTATTTTGTCATATAAGTCGCGTGCCATGTCTATGCTGACATATTTCTCTACGAGCAATGCCAAACACACACACAACTCCTTTGAAGACTCATATGGCGTTGATCATGTCTGCAACACAAAACCACTCTCCATGCTGCTCCATCTCAGTCTTCTCTTGAAGCGTTCTGTCAAACATTACATGTACCTTGGCTATGTCTTCCTAGGTGGTTATGGTAGTTTGTTTCTGCCTTTCCCTCTTTAAATTTTTTTGAAAAAGTGAGCAGGGAGGTTAGAATTTTGAAAAATGTAAGCATACATGTTAGGATTGAGCAAAAAGTGAGCAAAGAAGGTTAGGGTTATGATTTGCTAAAAAGTGAGTAATGAGGTTAGGATTGAGCAAAAAGTGAGCAATGAGGTTAGGATTTGTTAAAAAGTGAGCAAAGAGGTTAGGAATTGGCATAAAGTGAGCAAAATAGCATTAATGAAGAGAGAATGCATACCAAACTTACTTGACTTGCCAAATCCAAACAGAACATTTAAATGCTCAAAAAAACTCTCATTATGATTATTTAAAACTTTGAAAAAGTTTTTAAAATAATTTTACATACTTTTCCGGCAAACCCCCTAATCACTCCTTAACGCTACGAAACCAAAACACACCTAACTCTCAGTCGGTAAGGCCTTTTGCCTTGAATTTTTTGGGGATGATAAAAACATCGTGATAATCAAAACCTAAAAAAATAATTTTGTTTCAAACAACCATATCAAAAAATTTAATGATTTCTTAAATTTGGTCAAAAAAATTGTAACTTTAAATTCCCCCAAACCAAGAACTAGGTTGTTGCAAAAACTCGCCACATTGCTCGAAAAATCCCCAAGGACACCCCTTATTACAGATTCTTCCAGAAATACATAGATTTCAAAATTTAATTGTTTTTCATGTTTTTTGCAATGCATAAGGTCAATTTTGAGTGTAATTGGAAACATACATAAAACAATTTTCAATTTGACATCTAACATTTGAACCAACATGATCAACCTATACTAACCAATTGGACTCAAGAATTATAGTTTATGTTTGACAATTTGCGAAAATGGGCATTGTTTAACCGACTAATAATAAGGCTTTCAAACAATAGTCTTCAAGCATGCTCAATTGACGAATGATCTAAAAGACACCATAGGAAAACCAATTATCAATGAATCAAGTGATGATTTAATTTGACAAATTTTGAAAATGAGAAAGTCAAAAATCAGGCAATGACAAATACAACTTGAACCAACAATTTTGTGGTTGCTATAGACTTCTCTTGCACTCTTAGGATCTTTCACCTAAAAGGAGAGAGATAGAACCCCAAAATTGAAGTGGTTCACTCAAATAGAGGATTGATGATGTGAGTATGACTAAATGCAATGTTGTAAATGCAACTAACTAATGAAATTTATTGACTATTGATGCAAAACCTATAAAATATGCAATGTTTGAAAACACAGTGAGATATGCAAGAATGAACTAAAACATGAATGAATGCAAAACATAATTGAAAAAAGGATGAATAGAGTGCACTTGGGAAATGAACGTTGAATCTAGGATGATCTGCATGCTGGCAGAAATCAGTGAAAAACACCAGTGGGACTCATTCGCCACTGATGGCGAATCAGTCCTGCTACTGGCAAAAGCACCTGAAACAGGTTTCCTACTATCGGAAACTGGAATCTGACAAAATCTTCTTTTTTAGCCTTAAGGTGGGACTCATTCACCACTGATGGTGAATCAGTCCTCTCCCAAAATTATGTGAAATCAAAGGTCAATTTTGTAGCTCCAGATCTGCACTTGTCTTCTTGTCGGGTTGATGGAGTCAAATCCACAAAAAATGAACTGTAGGTTGTCTCCAAGCTTGAAATAGGGTTGATTTGACTTGAAACACTTTATTGACTTGTTGACCACCTTTCAACACCTAATTTCTTGACAAATCTGCATACAAAAGTATGCAAACACACATGCAAGAGGGGAAAAATGGTTAAGGGTTAGAGTATAGGGATTTGCCTTGGTCAAATCCCACTTTGGTAATCAAACCCTTAATGAAGAAATGGAATGAAATGAACAAGGAAAGATGAATAAACAACATGAAAATGTCCTAGACTCACCACCACCTTGTTGAAGAAATCTGAAGATATATCAGTGGCTACTCTAAGATGCTTGATGTTTGTTTGATTGAATGATGCTTGAATGTAATTAGTGAATGAGTGAACTTGATGAATGCTTGAATGAATTAGGTGTAAAATGAGAACAAAAACCCTTATTTATACACTCTTGTGCCCTAATAACCCAATGATACATCATCACAGGCCGACATAAGGTAATTTTGAATAAAAACCCAAAAGAAAATTTGAATTATCTTGATTTTGGAGCCAAGAGGGACTCATTCGCCACCCATGGCAAATGTGTCCCACCTTGGGCTTGAAAGAGGGTGTCAAGAATTAAGTCAAATTTAATGTTATTTGTCGAGCTTACATTCTAAAATACACTTAAATAAGTCTTATGAGTGCATAAAGGGGTCAAATAAAGCATAAGAAAGGTGTAAATAGTGAAATTAAGCCTAGAAAAGCATGAAATCTTGTTACAAGACTTTACAACACTTCAAAATAGGACTTGATAAGTGATGAAAAGGTGATTTTTAGGTGAATTATAATGAAAATAGTCTAGAAAAGTGTAGAAATGTGTTACAACACTTCACAACACCTTCACAAGATGTCATATTTTGAATATTTAGGACCTAATGTGAATGCATAAGTTACATTGCAACATTAAATCAAAGCAAAATAGGTCAAGCATCATGAGAGAAAGACCTAAAAGACCATAAAAATGTCAATGATCCATTTTTCTATGGTACACAACTAGGTCATGGCCTAGGACTACATGAAGGGTTGATGGGATATAACATATAAATAATGCAACATAAAATTGAGACTTGAATTGAGATCAAACAATAGACTAAAGTAAGTGATAGTGAACCCAAAGAATGGGTCTCTTAGGAAGCAAGAGCTCTCCAAGATGGTGAGCTCAAAAATCATATACCTAATCAAACATTCAACATGAGTTCCCAACTTGGACTCCATCAAGAAAAAGAATGGAGAGATCAAGCTATGTGTGGATTTTAGGGACCTAAATAAGGCACCTCTAAAGGATCACTAAATATTTCCATCCATGGAATAAATCATGTAAAAAGTGGTTTTTTCTAATATATTATCTATGTTGGATGGTTTCTTCAACTTCAACCAAATATTATTAAGGGAGGAGGTTCAACATTCACAACCAAATGGGTAACTATACTAATAAAAAT
Source organism: Sequoia sempervirens (assembly GCA_007258455.2). Taxonomy (NCBI): domain Eukaryota; kingdom Viridiplantae; phylum Streptophyta; class Pinopsida; order Cupressales; family Cupressaceae; genus Sequoia; species Sequoia sempervirens. The sequence goes on along the minus strand of VDFB02270651.1, from coordinate 257,156,242 downwards.
ATATATTTTTCTTTATTAAATGTTGGAGCTAAATTTTAAAGAGTGATGGACATTGCTTTCAAGGACCTAATCAATGAAATTTTTCTAATATTCTTAGATGACAACAATTTTCTCCATAAATAAATAAGATCAGTTCAATCACATGGAGAAGGTATTTGAAAGATGTGTGTAGTTTAGGATCTCCCTCAATCCTAGAAGTGTATATTTGGAGAACCTCAAGACAATTCGTTGGGGCATGTGGTAAATATGGCATTGAGATGGACATATAAAGGATTGAATCTATACTAGAGCTTTCACTTCCTCAACACAAGGATTACGTATTTCCTCCAAAAGATTAACTTAATAAGAAATTTCATATTTTTCTTTGTACGTGTTGTCAAGCTCATCACTATCATACTTAAGGAGTGGCAATTTAAATGGATAAAGGAAGGATGCCAAGAATTTGATTTTATCAAAAAGAAAATGTCATAAATGTTATAGTTGTCATTCAAAATAATATGGTAGACAACATTAGGCAATATCATATTGCCTTCTTTAGTCAAAATGTGCAAGATACAAAAGAAAAGTATACCTTTTTTATGGAGAAGAAAGCCTACGCTCTAGTGAAAGCACTAAGAAGTTCAAGCACATCCTCAAGCAAGGTAACAACAATAATGGTTCATGGTTGATCCCACAATAGTGTGCCCCACTTCTGGAGCATCTCATTTTTTATTAAACTCACATAACTTTTAGAAAGAAAGAAAAAAGCCTAGAGGGATCCATCTAATAGAATTTGATTGAAGGGAGTTAGATCAAACCCCCTTGAATAGAACCTTCCAGGCTTAAATCAAACCTTTAATAGAATCTCCTTCACACTTATCGATTCTAGCAAAAAATAAATTTTACTTCACCTTTGGGGGATCAAATGAATTCATTTGGAAATTGTCAATATCTAGCCCTTAGTATTAGCTTTCCAAAAATTATAATACATGTATTTTTATATAATATTTTTTTATTAAATGTATTCCCATTATAAAAAATAATGACCTCCATTCAAGACACTAGAAAACTAAAATTGTTAGAAAAATACCAAAAAAAATGACATATATGTCCTTGTTTCAATGGAAAAGGAAAAAAATCGATATCCATGCTAAGAGAAATGTGCTACAAAATAATATAGGTCTTATAAATTTGTTAGTACTAATTCATATATTAATAATATATAAAAAATTATAAAAAAATCCATGTACTAGACATTGGAGTTAATGATCTAATTTCAAGAAATCATGGAAAAAAATATTTGAAGTGAAAGATATGTGATATAGAATATTGTTAAGTTCCATAAAACATAGTAGAAAAAATTGATTGAAAAGGAAAAATAAAATTTATAGAAATAATTCTTTATTTTTAAAAATTACATCTTGAATCTACAAAGAAAATGTCACAACTCATTAGTTTACATCATCCTTAAATTCTTGGTTTTTTGTTTCCTATAATTGAAACAAATTGAAAGATGATAAAATTATTGATTTTGAGCATCCAAATTAGGCCAAAAAGTGGGATCACCCTCATTTTAGCATGAGATAGTTCATCCTAGGAGGGGACATTAGCAAAAAAGGGCCAAATAGATCACAAAGATCCTAGAATACAACATAGATGTGAGAACAACAAAATTGGTAAAGGGAAGAGTTTTATGCCAATACCTAGAAAACGATGTTTTCATCCCAAAGAAACTAGAAGAAAAAGAAGAGCACCAAAAAGATACAAAGTGTTGCATAAAAAGTGAAGAATAGCACCAACTAGGATGGATTGAAGGTAGGATCCAATACTTATAAATAGGGCAGTGTCCCAAGCAGTTGATCCACGGGCACAAAAGAGCTTACATGATTTAGTCCAAATCATATATATTAATAGAATTTATCTTATTTCAATGGAACTCTAATGGAGTATTGATCAAATGTTTAGAACAAGATAAATCCCTAACTCTACTCAAATAATTTCACTTAGGGAAACTAAGTGGACATTACTCTAATCAAACCATAGTCATTAAGATTATGAGTGTAGTATACTATTGGATAAAAAAAATTAAAAATAAACATAAGTGGATGTTTTGTAATAAGAGGACACCTCTCCCTCTAAATATAATATCTATGAACCAATTATTTTCCATGTGGGGACTCAATTTTGTTGATACAATCAATCCTCCATCTAGTAATAGCCATAAGGCTATACATATAGCAATAAACTATTTCACAAGATAGACTAAGCTTAGGGTGCTAAATAATGCAACCTTTGTGGTAGCCATTGATTTTTTGAAAGACATAATTCTAAGGTTTGGTACTCCTAAAACCATCATCACTTATAATGCTAAGGAATTCACAGGAATTACAATCACCCAATTTTCTCATCAATATGGAATATATCTGAAGGCATCCTCAAATTACTACCTATTAGGGGATAGATTGGAAAATTCCACAAATAAGAACTTGATGAATATCATCAAGAGAATGGAACTAAAATCCAAGAAACAATAGCATGTGCACTTGAACAAGCTCTTTGGGTTGATCGGATAATTTTCAATTGAGAAATGAGAGAATTTTCTTATACTCTGGTCCATAAAAAAGAGGCCCAACAACCAATATCCATATAACTCCCAACATTAAGAATCATCTACCAACTAAATATTAATTTCAAAGCAATAATAACAAATATAATGGTTGAGTTGTGGCAATTAGAAGAACAAAAGACCATTACACAAGATCAAACAAACAAACACAAAAGCATAATGAAATTATGGTTCAATACATAGGTCATGGTTTAGGACTTTAAATCAAGTGACTTTATGCTTAAAAGGGACATGAGAAAGATAAGGATAAGACATCATGACAAGCTAGAGTCTCTTTGGAGTGGGCCATATACCATAGCTAGTTTTAATGGGCCAATACATTCAAGATTTCAACACTCAACAAGACCATGTTGCCAATTCCAGTTAATGGAATTCACTTGAAGCCATATTAGTAAGTGATGCTTCCCCTTATAAATAATTTGTGTATCATATGTCTTCTTCCATGTATAGTTTTCATCTCCCTGGTGAATGTATTCATGTTAAAAGGGATATGAGAAATATAAAGATAGGACATCATGACAAGATAGACTCTCTTTGGAGTGGGCCATATATCATAGATATCTTTAAATGAGCCAATGCATTCAAGCTTGAAACACTCAACAAGACCATGATTCCAATTCTAGTGAATGGAATTCACTTGAAGTCATATCAATAAATGATCCTTCCCCTTATAAATAATTTTTGTATCATATGTCTTCTTCCATGTATAGTTTCCATTTCCCCAATGAATGTAGTCATGCTATAATTCCACACCTATATATAGCCCATCCTCTTACATCCATTTGACTTGGTCCACTTTCCAAATTTTCAGCTAATGATCGATAAAGCTAATTTATTATCTTAATTCTATGTCATCTTTTATTCTAAGTATAAATTAAAAAGTGAAATCATTTAATACAATATATAATAGATGTACCAATAAGCCATTTTCCAAGAACACGATTTTTAAATATCTTTCCATATTTGAATTAATCAAACTATAGCCACTAATCCTACAAAAATATTTTGGTATATTTTAAAAGAAACCTTGGAAATTATTCAATTTTTTGAGATTTTTTAGCTAAAGACATCTAACTAAAAGTAATGACCTTTTGCTATGATGTGTCAAGTAACCCAACATGAGCCATTAATCGAGTCACTTAACCATAATATGATGGCTCTTCCTATTTCACATAATTAAAACCATAATAAAAGAAAGTCAAAAACTTTCCAAGCATCAAATCTAGTTCCACCAATGCATCTTGATCATCCATTTCAAAAGAAGGAAAAATCTACCAAAATGAATGAGGAACTCACTTTTCACATTAGTAGGGCACATGCAACACCACCATAGGTCTACATGCAACAAATTAATTCCTAAATTAATTGGTTTTAGCTAGTTTCCATGTCATAATCTATGCCAATAATAAGAATACAATTTAAATTTAAAGAATTGGCACAATCCAACTACCTTTGTGATACAATTAATTATAGGTTTTTTCAAGGAGGCTAGGGATGCAAGTTCAAAAAATCTATAAATAGAAGTTCCTCGAGTCATTCTCCTATTTGAAAAACATAATTCTTTAGATTGTTTAATAGCCATTACAAGCTAGCAAACACTAGAGGCATTCAGTCAATAGCTTCTATCAAGCTTCACCAAAAGTTGATATAGTGGGAAAACAAAGAGCTAATAGTTTCTATCAACATGGGAGAAGAGGAGAGGAGAAAAATCTAGTTAATATCTTCATTTTAGATCAACCTTAAAAGAAAGGAAAGTACATTTCATAACTAGACCTAGCTTATGTATCCTACACTACCATGTACCCAAACAAGTTGATGGCCAAGCCAAGTAAAATTATGCCTTATTCAAATGTTGTAAGCTCTAAATTAGTTAATGATGAGACTCACAAAAATTTTGAATCTGATATCTCTACTAGCCCCACCTCACTAAGGCATGACAGATTCTTCTACCAAAAAGTTACATTGGAAAAACACCTCATGCATTCCTCTAATGTCTATGTAGATAGGATATGGACTTCACACCTGCCCAAATTTCTTGACCCAATTGTAACCCCTACCTATAAATTATTATTTCTTGCTACAAATTATTTGACATTGCATCTTACACCACCAAGGGGAAAGGTAAGCCTAGACAATATATGTCTAGTATCAATTGAAATGATATGGAAAATTCTTGGCATTCCCATTGACTCTTTCAAATGTAATATTGATAGTCTAACTAATATTTGGGAAAGAAAACCCACCAAACTATTTTTTGCAAATACTCGCTACCCCAATCTTTTCTTCTCATCCCCCCTCAAATTCCCATTGTCATTTAACTAATATAAAATTGAAACACAAGATGTGTGGAGCATGTTGGCCTATTTTTTAGGCATGCAAGATGATAAAATTATATTCCTAGAGCAACTTGAAATTTCCCATATGTTGAATAGAATTTATAGAACTAAAATTATGTGGTTAGACTTCTTGTAGCACCTAGGGGAGCATATAGCCACCCAACTCCAAACCCTGGAAGTCACCAAGATTTTCAAATAACCCTTTTTCCATATGTATATGCTTCCACACTAGTGTTATCATTTAAACCCTAAGAATAATGTCAAAATTGAATATGGGAAACTAGAGTATGACCTTATCACTATTTAGACTCCTCTCCACCAAAGCAATGACTATTACACCTTTGTGGAGCAATTTTTTATTTCCCACTATATCCCTCCTCTCCAATAAAGAAATACCAAGACTTTCCAAGTCTTTTGTAACTAAACTTTGTTCCCTTCATCGAGGTGATTGGTTCTTTGGTGTGAACTACACTATCATTAAAGTACATAGGTTCATAAGGTCTATCTATATGCTCCCTAGGCTAGTTCCCCCAAAGTTTTTTCCTCTTGATTCCTTGTAGAAAATAGACACCATTGACATCCAATTTGACAATGGCAAGGGTAAAGTTTATTTTTACACCTTCCCATAGACTCGTTATGATGTCACAATTGTAAAAAGGACTACAAATTTCCTAGATGTCAAACTGAGGGAGATATAGGCCAACAAGATTCTTGACCATTGGTATTTTTATCACATTGGATTATTTATGGCTTGGTTGAAAAAATAAAGAGAAATAAAGTTTCTAAGCTCACTCATGAGTCATGACTAGAGAGAGGCCAAGAAAAACCCAACTAAGGAAAATTTTGGTAAATTCATCAGTGTGTTTCCTACTATAGCTCAACTAGTTCACCCTATGTAGCCATATGATACTTTCTATATGAAGGTGAAAGAATATGACTAACCAATGATTGGGTGTCAATTCTAAGGTGGTAGAAATGGAGTAAATAAAATATTACAACCTAGTGGAAGTTCCACAAAAAGATAGGTTGAACAAAAGAAGGCCCAATTAAATCCCTAAGAATGGAATTTTTAAGGCATATAATAGGGTACTCATAGTCCTATATCCTCAATAGCCCACAACAAAGAAATGCATTCTTGGAGGTCCTTGCTTCAGAGGAAGAAAAAATAGAAGCAAAGACATTTGGAACCCATATTGTTATGGCATGAGTAGTACAACAAAAAACACCATTTTCTAATGGTGCAAGATCATCTTATGTAGCCACATGCAATATAATCCATATAAAATAGTGAATGCAAAGATTTCTATCCTAGGCCACAATGTCACAAGAAACAACACCTACCATCATGCAAGTATTCATGGGACAAACATCTTCTAGTCTCACATGAAGAAGGTCGCCAAGGACCCAAGGGAAAATGACAGTAGTAATTGTTTCATCCCAAAGATCTAGCACAATCAAATAAATTTTATTTCAAGTATCCACTAGAGGTGATGATGACCCAAAAGAACACAAGAGGAGAAACCTATAAATGGAATGCATTCCCACCAACAAGAGGATCAAGAAGAAAACAAAGGAGGTAAAGGAGAAACTAGCAACTAATGGCATGAAACAATAACCGCCCATGGCTCTTTTGTGAGTATTCCCCCTTCATATCCTCATCTCTCTTCTATTCCTCATCCTCCTCCCCCTCTCTCATTAATAGTACCCCAAAAATCACCCCCTTCATCCCCTCAAGGATAAATTCCCTCTCTCTTCATGCCACTACATTGTCATCATAGCCATACACCCAATTTCCTCCATCCCCTCCATTTTCACCACCCCATCTTCTCATTGTACCTACATCACAAGCCTCTATGTAGAAATAATTCATATATTCATCCCCATAATATTTGTACTCCCCCTAATACTATCCTCAATATCCTACTCACACTAATCAATTTATGTCAACTAGAGGTTGTCACCTCCTATCATTTGAAACAACCACCATCATCTTCCACCAAAAAACTTGACTCTAAACAATTACAAAGATTCCAATATCCATCCTAAACTATATAGTTCCACACTCCCTAAATAATCACCCCATCCACTACTACACAATAGGTAGCCCCATCTTCTCCCACACTTTCCCTTAGGGATACCCAATTATTACAAGAAATAATTGTAGTATGGGATCCTTCTCTATACTAACAAAAAATCATGCAAATCAAGACCTCACCCCAAAAAAATGTGGCTAAAATAAAATCTATGAAAGATGTTGCTTTGGAATCTAAGAGGAACACACTAAATATCATCTTGCATAATGTTCCCTACATTTTTCCCACTTTACTCTTTTGGTAGATAATCCAAAAGCTCAAGTGTATCCTACAAACTACAAAATGGAGACAATAAGTGTAAGCAATGAGGATGCTAAGGCACAAGATAGGGCCAAGTTCCTCCAATAAGGCACAAATATGACATTCTCCTCTCTCACTTCTATGGAAAGAAAAATCAAGGAGGAGGGGGAGTTAAAGCGAGGAAGTTGGACCATTGAGGCCTCAAAGGTAAAGTAAAAGGTCCTAGAGTACCATGTCTCCACAATATCATATGAGTCCACTAAGGTAGAGAAAAGTTAGCCTCAAGATGCAAGTAAGTGATTCATAGAGGTGAAAATGAAGCTTGATAAGGCTAGGTTGGACATTAGTGCTACAAAAGGACAAAGTGTCACAAAGAAAACCACTATAAAATTCCTAAGAAAACAAGTGGAGGAATTGAAGGCACAAGCAATTCAAGAATAAGTGGCCTCAACTATCATGGAAATTTAACTAGGATAAATAAAGATGAGTGAAAAATATAATCGAGTCACTATGCTCATGACCCAAAGTGACACCTAGAAGCAAAGAAAACAAGGCCTCGCTAAAAAGAGCAATGACTTGGAATAGAGGCTAGATGCAAAAATGGAGGAAATCAAGCAGCTCTAGGCTAAGATCAAAGAGCTCAAGTTTCCTTTGGGGTCCCTATATCTTATATGTTCCCTTTGTCGATCCTATTAAAATTATACTGAGAAGTTTGTTGCTATCTTCACACTAGAATTGAACTTAATTTTCTTAGACCCTATTTTCAATGGTACAAAAGGATATTGATTTCATGGATCTTTCCCTCATGCATATGATAAATTATTCCCACGTAGCCATCTAAAATCTATACAATGATAATTTGATAAGGTTGATTGTCATAGGGATCTAGTGTAGATTTATCACCACCCAACAAATCAATGACATCCTAAACAAGGATAGGATGCTATAAGATTGCAAAGTATATCTAGATATTGTGGTACAATAAGTGGAAGATATCTAGGCACATATGCATATCCTTATAAAGAATGGATTCCCATCTCCAATGGACTCAAATGACAAGGTTATTTCCATAGGTGTATTCTAGGAAAATATTATAAGCAAGGGACTAGATGAATTTGAACATGATGGATTATCCCCAAAATAAAAAAAAGAGGAGATATTGGTGTAGTGTAGAAAAATGTACTCCTTTACATTTTCACACTGTGTTTGCATCATCTTTAATTTATTGGACTTAATTAAGCTTCTAATTGCCTAAATTATGCATTCCAAAGCCTTATTATTCTCGTTTTCCGAAAGGGAAACTTATATTAAACAATTTTGATCATTAATGTAAACACCTTGTAAATTGTGTGTCCTAGACTTAGGTCTTAGGTCACATTCACCTAAGGGAAAATGGGTCCTCCTTAAGTGCCAAGACCCAATTTTTAATATGTTTTTGGTGGCATTTTAATGATTCAAATTCAAGTTTCAAATGTCGACTTGTGAAATATAATTTTCGGGAAATTAGATAAACACCTATAAATACATAATTACTTTTATCAATTCAAATCTAAGACTTTTGAAGGATAAAATATAGAAAAAATATTATTGTCAAGAGCATTGAAGAGCATATTTATATTTCATCTACAACAGTAATCAAGATCATATCATCATGTCAAAGTTCGTGTGTGTTAATATTATGTTTTGGAGCTAACATTGTGATGTAGGTTTCAAGCATTCAAGCATCAAATCAATTAATTATTCAAGCCAATTCAAGAAAGATCCAATCCTTAGAGTGATGTGTTAGACTTCAGTCCTCTAAGGGCAGCCATTAAGGGTTTGGTGAGTTGTAGCATATCTCTATTCATTCATCAATTCCTTCCATTTATCATTATCTTTTATCATCAAGGTTTAATTACCAAATCAAGGTTTGACTAAGGCAAACCCCTATTCGCCCAAAAAAACATTTTTCTTGTCCCTTTGTATGTGCAGATTTACAGGTGAAGAAGGACTAAAAATCAATCAAAAGAGAAATTTTGCAAAGTTTTCAAAGTTGTCAAGCCATGGAAACTCACCTACAACATTTATTTCCAACTTTCCGACAGTGGAACCTAGAGAAAGTGAAATCCTAGATCCGGGATCTAAGGACTATGAAAGCAAATTTTGGACCCCTGTATAGAGACCCATTCATCCTAGGACAATTTTTTCCTTCAATAGTGTTCAAAACCAACTCTTGGTGCCAGGTACATACCATTTTTCCCTCCTTAAATCTTCCTGAAAGTTACTATTTCTATTTGTGCTATCATAATACTCTACAATACAAGTTTTAGGTCACATAATTGAGTTCATTAAGGCATTTAATTTTATCTCCCAAAAGTGCATTTCAGTCATTTATGTCATAAGAAAATAGCAGATTCTTCCCAATAGGGTTGACTCACCTCAATGTTGAAAGTCAATTCTATCTTTGGGAGATCTCTTTTTCTAATGAAATTAGGGAAAAGGTGAATTTTAGGTGTTCCATTTTAGTAATCCCTTTCACACACTATAACATATCATCACACCGCTTTTTTTCAATGTTTCAATTGGATACAATACAACCAACAACTAACTTGGAGGCACTAGCACATGCTAGCACCTCATAGTCACAAAAAAATATTATGAATAAAAATTGGAACTAGAGTATAGGTACACTATTTTCCAAAATATCAACCTACCCAAGGACAAGGGAAGTTTTTGGCTTCTTGTTTGTGTGAACAGAGCATATTACCTTACTAGTTTACCTCTTAGGTACTATTCACACTAGTTTACTTGTAGCATTCTTAAAGAATTATCACTTATGTCTTAAATCATAAGATTAAGACACATGGCATAATATTATGTTGTCGTATGTTTCACCTTCACCTATATAACAAAGGCCTTATCATTGTAATCTCATTCATGTAATATTCATGTACACATATTATACATTTACATCCTTTAATAAAATAGAATTACTCTCTCATGTTTGGTCTCTCTTATGCTTTCATTGAAGCTCCTAGATATTAGATGAATACCTCCATAGTCAAATATTGTATGATATAAAGCATTCTATACCAACTCATAGATGGTATGAGATCTTGTGAGATTGATTCTTGTTATTCTTTTTGAAATATCTAAGTTAAATATCTTGTATTTTCTTGAAAATTTGAGTATGTTCCTTTTGTGCATTGAATGATGATGTGGAGAATTTTAAAAATGACATAAATACCAATTTTTGGGGGGGTTCTTTGTGGTTTTAAATTGCAGTTTCATTTTAAAGCATGTTGTAGAAAATTTAAGCTCATCATTGAATTTAACATTTGAAAAAAGTCAAAAAAAAAAATCATTTTATCCAAATTGGACATTAGAGGAAAAATCTACAAGGGTTTAAAGTTGAAATGTGGTTGCTATATTTAGAAATTTGTAAGGCCCAACTAATGCTCGGTAAACTTGGTGATAGACACACAATTCAGAGGTGGTTCCTAACTAAACAGTCTACTAAACCCTTGTAAAGACACCATTTAATTATCAACCAAGGCTAACGTAAGCTTGTGATGATGATGGCACTATATGTGCATTCAGAGATTCTATACTGCCTATATCATCTAGTATACATGGTTGACACATATGGAAAAGGAAATAAAGTATAAACTGAAAAACAGGAAAAAGGATTAAATCTGGAACTATTGCTACAGGAACTTACAGCTTAAGACTATAACTAGTTCACTGTTAAAACCTGAACTCTATAATTAACTTAACACTACTAACTTTGACTCACTCTAGAGGATAATGCATTAAGACAAACAAAACATAAAGTGTTAGAAAAGATCTCATTCATTATTTCATTCATAAACAGGAAATGAGGAATCTGATTAAGATGAATGCAATAATGAAAGTATCTACTATAATAACAAAAATTAATGGTGGAAAAAAGTTACCTTGAGTGGACCTTTCTTAAGTTATTGTATCCACAAAATAAACTCAAATATACACTCCTTGAATCAACTAAACATAACGATAAATTGAAACCTCATCATTGCATATAACTAGATTTCACAATCTGACAAGAATCTTCAGAGATATCTTAATCATGAAATCATAATAGGAAACTAATCAAGTACTATCTATGTAATGGAAAAATTGTATCTATCTGAACATATCCACATGCTACATCTATTCCTCAACCACCGATCCAACTATATGGGCTCGAAAAAGGTTTATTGGAATGAGGACTCAAAATAAAAAACTAAATGCAAATTACCACTCCCTTGTGAAATAGAGAGTAAAAAAGTCTATATAACTGAGATTGTAACTAAAAATATGGAAGAAGATGATTAGGACTGGAAATTTTTTTCAAACGGTAAAGCAGAGACATGTATTGTGGGAACAATCGTGTTGGCTTCCCAATCATTGCAAACTCCTTCCTTCGGTTATCTTATTGAATGGTCTAGTGATTCACAATCATCCTCATTAATGAGCACTTCCATTTTTGCAATTGTTGCATTCCCATCATTCTGGAATCTCCCCTACATCTCTATCTAAAATCCTTTGGCTGTGGGTTGCGCTTCCTAGTTGTTGTGGGTTAGATCTACTAACTTTGGATTCTCGTATGTAAGGAGTTAATTCATCTAACATATTCCCAATACTAATAACCATAAATTAAAAATAGGTCCATACTGCATTCCATACACACTCACACATTTAATCATGCAATTACCAACATATCATAATCATATTTACATTCATCAAAACCTGGCTCAAGTTGCATGAAGGAAATACAAAGATAGATTAGCTTAGGAATGTATATGAAATGAGAATTTAGAAATGTCTAAAAGCATGAACTAAAACAAAAGAAAACTAGCTAATACTTGGTCCCATCATTCCCTCCAACTAAGATATTTGCTTGTCCTCAAGCAACAAGTTGAGATCGGAGGTTTTATTACAAGGTCATTTCCCTAAAATTTATAACCACATTCACTCATTTTCCTTATTTCAAGTAATAGCCCCCATAACATGAAATTCTTGCCCATTTGACATTTTTTGCCTCTTCTTGTTTTGCATGTTGTTCCCCTATCCAATGTGGCACTAGATAAAGGATCACAGGTGGATGATGTTGGCATATAGTTTTGAGAGATGGTTTTTGGCTTCTAGCGTTGTCATTGATGGCAACTGAAGTCATCCCTATGGTCTGCAAATATGCATTCAGTCACACCGGCAAGTAAAGTGAAAATATGTATATTACCGGCATAATACTTGAGGAACAAGGTATCTGGTTAGATAGCTTCACCGGATCATCGTTTTGTGTTGTGGATTGTTGAAATCATTTGTTGAGAACATGGATTATCTTACCATTGAATTTTTTGGTGTTACATTTGTTACTATACGAGTTTGGAGGTCTAGTAGGACATTTTCTGTCTATTTGCTTGATAGAGCCGACTGAGTGTAAGTGCTACATTACGGATGTATAAAGTGAACTTATTTAAGTTGTTTTCAAATTCAAATGTTTAATTATTGGTCCTAGCTATTTTCTAGCTGACTTGTTTGGATACGCATCGAAATTGTTCATGATTTGGGCCGACAAGTTGCAAATATTAGTAAGTCTTTTTGAGCCGACCTATGGCGATTAAATCCTTAGTCGTGGATATATTTAGATGATCAGATATATCATTGTAGGTAATGAAGAAGGTGTGTGTATGTTGCGAATTTCTACAGAGTATTTGAGCGATATCATGCACAGTTTCACTTGCACATAAAGATTTCGTGTGTGAACTTGAACAAAACAGGGCAGAGGTTCGGTATCAGTCATTAGGATAGAAGTTCGTCATTAGAGCTTAATCGGAACTACAATCAAGCATTGGTAGATGCTATATATTCAGTTCATTCTCTTTTGGATCTATTCCAAACTATTGTAAGGGTAGTGAGTCCATCTTTGAGTAGTGAGCTCTAGGCAGTGATCCTGAATGCAAGTGCATTCCCATTTTGTAATATTTCTTTTGAGTATACTCAAAACTTATTGTGTATTGGTCATCCACCATGGTTTTTCCCCTAACAGGGTTTCCACATAAAAATCCTTGTGTTATGGTTGTGTGGTTTCTTGCTTTCAGTTTCTACATATTGATTTTAATTAAATGTTTTAAGTGGATTAAAGATCAGAATAAAAGGATTAATTTTTGCAGAACACTGATTCACCCCCCCTCTCAGTGTTGCTTGTTTCCAAAAATTGGTATCAGAGTTGATTCCCCGAAAGAAGTCTAATAGCTTGGGGAGATCTTGGAAATTGTTCTCAATGGATACAAGCAGTCAACAACAACTCATGGTGGCCTTGGATGATCTTGACCAGTCAAAATCTGAGATCCGAGAACTGCAAGAAAATATTGAAAATGCAGAAAAATTCATCCAGTCATTGAAAGACAAGATCAATGAATCAAGGGAGAAAAGAAAGGAATTATGTGGTCAGCTCAAGCAGAAGAGCAAAACCAGTGAAGATGAACAACTCAGTCAAGCTTTGAAAGAGAAAATAGAAGAATGTGAAAATTTTTCCCAAGAGAATGTTGCTTTGAAGCATGAGACGGAATCCATCATGATGAAGATGACCAAGGAGTTTGAGGACAGAAAGAAGAATGAAGAAAAGCTTGCACAATCCTTAAAAGAAAAGTTTGAACAATGCATTCGACTAGAAAATTAATTGGAGAAATCCAAGAACAATGAAGAGGAGCTTGAAAAATAGCTCGATGATCTCATAGATGAACTTGCTACTACAAATGAGTTCAAGGATAAATTCAAAGCAAGCTTAGCCAAACTTGATGAATTAATCAAGGGACAAAGAACCGATGGTGACAGACAAGATCTTGGATATGAAGAAGGAGAAAGCTTCGGATCTGGACAAAGGAGCTCTAGACAAAGGACTTTAGGACAAGGAAAATTTAGACAAGGAAACCAGGTGAATGGACCCAGAAGGAATCCGGTAGGGAAACCTAATGCTCAAAGATTTAATGGTTATTGCTACACTTGCAACAAATTTGGCCATATCGCTTCTCTATGTAGGAGTAGAGTGAACACAAGTAGACCATCATTCTTAGGTCAGTGCTTTAATTGCTACAAGTATGGTCATAAGTCAAGTGAATGCAGAATTATGACGCATAACCCTCATAGAGATGACAGATGTTATGCATGCAATAGATTTGGACATATTGCTAACCAATACAGATCAAGACAAAATTAGTGGAACGGTTGGCCTAGACAGAGAAGTGTTGTGTGCTACAGCTGCAACAAATTTGGTCACACTTCTAGATTCTGTTGGAACAAAAGAGGTTCAGTAAGACAAAACATGCAATCGGATGTTAAAGGAAAAGGAAAAATCACTACTGATGAGATCAAGAAGCAAATGCAGAAGAAATGGGTGAAGAAGAATCCCTCTGCAGAAGGAAATGGATCGACACCAGAAGTCACTTCTGGTAATACCTTTGGAAATTAATTTTATGTCTCTGCCTTAGGGGGGGTTGTCAAGAAAATTTACTAAAACCCCCTACAAGTGATTGATACTGGAATTTGGATGAGTCCAATAGGAAATTGGATATTCTTCAGACATTGTGAAATGAATCTAAGGCATCAATGGAGAATATTGTAGATCCGTACAAGAATTATCTGCCCTGGAACATAAAAGACAGAGAACCGATTGAATTAGGGCAAGGGCATTTATTGCAAAAGTAAGGAGTTAGATTCTATGACAATAAAAGAACGGTTTTCACTTTCAGTTGTCACATTTCTTTCAGATTAAAGAAGTTTGGAGTGCTCTGAGGTGATCTTTGCCAAATTGAGAAGGGATCCAAGCAAAGAGGAGAATCTGCTCTCAATTTATGTTTCATCTCCGAAAGGTATTTATTGCAAAACCTGTGAATTTTTCTGCTCGCAATTATGTCTACCCCTCTTATAGTTGAAGTCAAGGATAGGCCATGTCCAAAGTTCAAATGGCATCCATATAAGTCCATAGACATAGAACCCCTAGGTGCATTTTCATTGGTGTCATATGGAGTTCTGCATATTGAAGATATTAGGTCATATGTGCATGCTAATATTAAGGATTTGGGTAGTTCACAGCTATTGGAATTGTATTCTAATCACATAGTTCAAGGGGATTTCTCTGTGAAACCTGAATTCAAAACCCTAGTAGACAAGAAATTTGTGCAATTTGTGAAGTTTCTTATATTTAAGGAGGATGAGTGGGTTTCATACATACTAAGCCGTATGCATGATGAATTCATGTGGCTGGAAGTGCCATTCAAAATTACCAAAGAAGCTATTTGTGCAGTTATAGGCTCAAATTCCTCTGGTAGACTTCCAGTATTGAAGTCAGTAAAGAATGATGAGGTTACTAAAGTGACTAGCTCACATTGGGATAGAAGGGCAATGACTATAGATCATATTGCCGAGGTTGATGTAAAATTTGCATCTATGGTCATAGGGTACAAGATTTACCACTCGAGTCAGGAAAATTTTGTATCCGGCACTACCATCTATACAGCATATGAAATGATCAAACAAAATACAGATTACGATCTATGTGAATTACTTAGAGGTAAACTATTGGAGAACCTGAAGAAGATCAAGAAGGACAAGAAGAATGTATTCAAGTTCAAAAACTTGTTAATTTTCCTGTATTTCTACTTCTCAGGTGAGGTACAAGGAATTGGTAAAGTCTAATGGCGAAATGATATTTTGATAGTCGTTCAGATCTAGGATATGCTATGTAGTCTTGGTGATCAGTAGACCCGCAACACAATCCTGTGGGGTCATTTTAAAATCTTTCAAAATTAGATGCATGCCAGAGAGAGAATTCTTGAAGCCTTAGTGGAACAGTATAAAGACTCTATATGCTTCATGGTAGACATTGACCAATGTCACATGGAAGCAGCTAATCCTAGAATAGTTTGGATCATGCCTATGGGCTATGAAGTGGATGAAAACATTCTAAGGATGTATGCAGAACATCTACTAAATTCACCACTGGATTCTAATGAAGAAAGGTTTGGCACCTATGCAAAGAAAAGCCTACAAGTTCATTCAAAATTGAAGAAGCTAGTGTCAATTAGGAAGGTAAGAAAGGAGATATAAGCCTTTGCAAAGAGAATGGGTCTTCCAATTGAAAAAATGAAAGAAATAAGGAGACAAAGAGATGAAGCTGAAGCGGCCAAAAAGAAGGAAAAGGCAACATCAACTGGTCCAGGAATATCTTTTGCTAGAACAACCAGGAGTTCCCCTATAGCACAACCAAATCAAGTTGAAGCCTCTGAAAGAAGGAAGAAGAAAAAAAGCTCAAGAACTTACAAAGTTACATCTGCAGATGAAGAGGAAGAGGCAAACTCAAAAGAAATAGTAAGAGAGTTAAAGGCTACTGGGACTCATGTTGTCAAACTTAACAAGAGAAAGACTTCCGGAAAAAGTGAAGAAGCCCAGAAGAAGTCCAAAGTTGACAAGCCCAGTATGTCTGTAGAGGAATTTGAAAATGCAGCAGTAGAAGACAGAAATATCATGCCACTATGTGACCTATATGATACTTTTGATGAATCCGGTAAGAAGATTCTTGAAGAAGCTACAATCAAGCACTTAAATGTTTTCAATAAAACTCTGGTTGAAATCATGTTTGGCTTTCCTACAAGCCTATATAATGCTTTGGAATCAAGGAGAGTGAGTGCCAGAATTGTGGAAGAAAACTTGAGGAAAAGAGTTCTTCTTGACTTGTGCCCGGAAATGGGAATTGAAGAAATGGATTTACTTCTTCAAAGAGCTAAAAAGGATTTCAGAAGCAAGTCAAGAATAAACAAACTCATGATTGGTGACACTGATGTTGTCATCAGTGAGACTAAGATAATTCTAGAAGAGTACTTGTCAAGGAAAAGGTAAATATTGAGGAGATCAATACTAAACATGTTGAAGGTCATGAGGAAGTGAATGTGGAGGTGAATAAGTCAGAAAAAGGAAATGAAAATGAGGAGAACATAAATCTATCTAATCCTCTAGTATTTGAGGATATTTTGACTTCCCCCAATGTTGAAAACACTGAGACACCTGTGGTGACTAAAGTCCAAATTGAGGTGATTGCTGAAGAGAAAGAAGTGCATGATGAAGAAAAGGAAATCCCAAAAGTCATTTCAGAAGCTCAATCTAAGATTGATAAGGGAAAGAATCAGGAGATCAGTCCAAAAGAGGTAAAAGAATCCCTATTGGAGCAATAGGTAGAATCAGATCCTGAGTTTGATGATATTTCAATCAACTTATCCACTTTTTCCCCAATCTAGATGTTGAAAGTTGCCAAAATAGCTCAAGATAAAGCTAATGAGAAAATATTGAAATCTCACATTGAAGATAGTGAACTATTGAAACTCGCTTCTGGATTTCTATAGAAATTGATGCCTACCCATGTTATGGACCTAGCAGGCTCCTCCTCTGGTGAGCTGAAGAGATTAATAAACTCTGTAGATTCTCATTTCAAATCTTTTGAGGATTCAGCTCTAGCTAAAGTGAAAAAGGAATTTAAGGAGGGAAGAATTGGTAGCCTAATTAAATTAATTTCCAAAGACAAAAATCTGTTAGGAAATTGCATACAGAATATCCAAGGTGCTATAACTGAAGGAGGAAATGTGTACAAATCTTGCTTAATCTTGTCAAAATTTATTGAGGCAAATGAGAAGAAGATAAAAGATATTGAGCAGCAATTGGTTATTATTTCCAACACCTTTGATCCATTGGCCAACAGTGTTTTTCATCAAGATATTCAAGTAATTTCTTTGCTTGACCAAATAAAGAATATGAAGTTTGAAAATGAAAGGCTTATTAGCAGAGTAAGTGAACTCAGGGGGCTGATAAGTCCAAAAATTGAGATATTGGTGAATGCTTTGAAAGAAGCAAAAGGTGTTGTGATCACTCCTGATCCAGTAAGTTTGGAAGCTGCAGAAACATTGTCTTATCTTCTCTGTGGTCATAATACTATTTTGGAGAGTCTGAGGAGTATCTGGGAATCTAACTTAGGTGGACTGAAGAATGTCTTTGCAGACATCTTCAAATTTATGAAGTCTTTGGATATACTTGTATAGTTTTGCAATTTTGGTTTCCCTAAATTTTTCATTGATGTCAAAGGGGGAGAGAGTGTAGTGAAAAATGCATTAATATTCTTAGGGGGAGTAATATTTTGGAGTGGAGCAGTATTCAGTATTTTGTATTTTGGCAGTATGCTTATTAGTTTCGACACTTAGCCATTTTTCACTAAGTGTTTCCATCAATTGCAAAGGGGGAGATTGTTGGCATATGGTTTTAAGAGATGGTTTTTGGCTTCTAGCATTGTCATTTATGGCAACTAAATTCATCCCTATGGTCCGCAGATATGCATTCAGTCACACCGAAAGGTAAAGTGAAAATTTGTATATTACCGGTAGAATACTTGAGGAACAAGGTATCCGGTCAGATAGCTTCACTGGATCATCGTTTTGTGTTGTGGATTTCTAAAATCACTTGTCGAGCACGTGGATTATCTTACCATTGAATTTTGTGGTGTTGAATTTGTTACTATACAATTTTGGAGGTCTGGTAGGACATTTTCCGTCTATTTGCTTGACAGAGCCGACTCAGTGTAAGTGGTGCATTGTGGATGTATAAAGTGAACTTATTTAGGTTGTTTTCAAATTCAAATGTTTAATTATTGGTCCTATCTATTGTCTAGCCAACTTGTTTGGATACGCATTGAAATTGTTCATGATTTGGGCCAACAAGTTGCAAATATTATTAAGTCTTGTTGAGCCGACCTGTGGCGATTAAATCCTTAGTAGTGGATATATTTAGATGATTAGATATATAATTTTAGGTAATGAAGAAGGTTTGTGTATGTTGCGAATGTCTAAGGAGTATTTGAGCGATATCATGCACAGTTTCACTTGCACATAAAGATTTTGTGTGCGAACTTGAGCAGAACAGGGCAGAAGTTCAGTATCAGTCATCAGGAAGAAGTTTGTCATCAAAGCTTAACCAAATCTGCAATCAAGAATTGGTAGATGCTATATGTTCAGTTCATTCTCTTTTGGATCTATTCCAAACTATTGTAAGGGAAATGAGTCTATCTTTCAGCAATGAGCTCTAGGCAGTGAGCCTGAATGCAAGTGCATTCCCATTTTGTAATATTTCTTTTTAGTATACTTAGAACTTATTGTGGATTGGCCATCCACCATAGTTTTTCCCCTAACAAGGTTTCCACGTAAAAATCCTTGTGTCATGGTTGTGTGGTTTCTTTCTTTCAGTTTTTGCATATTGATTTTAATTAAATGTTTTAAGTGGATTAAAGATCAGAATAAAAGGATTATTTTTTGCATAACACTGATTCACCCCCCCTCTCAGTGTTGCTTGTTTCCAACAGATGAAAGGTAAGACGTACCCATTTGAGTCCACTATCTCTGGAAATCTCTATGCACCTACAGGATCTTTCAAGCATGGCTACAAAGTTATATAGTGTGGTTCCTTCTTTTGTAATTTAGGAGTCAATTCTTCCCATCTTCCTTCCACAAACTTAAAAGCATGATGGATGAGACCTATAGCTAGTTGTTGCATCCTGGCATAGTCATTATCTCTAATATTTATAATTCTTCTACCTGCACCCTTATGCTTCAGGAGAGTTGTACATTCCTCTATGACTGTACTCGAGTCCTTTAACTCTTTCCTAATCTGGAGAGCAATATATTTCTCTCTCAACATAGTCTTGCATTATTTCACCCCTTTGCTACTCATTCCTGAAGTAAGATGCCAATGCTCTAACCTATAAAGCTCCTACAAACATTAATGGGTTTCATTTTGTCTCATCTAGAAAAGCAATATTGTGCAAGTAAAACTCACACAGTTGATCTTGCATATCTGGTGTAGAATCAGAAAAAGTATTTAAAAACTCAAATTTTCTTCTTAGGGTAATTGCTAATTTACTAATTAGCTAGTTGAATTGAAAACTAATTTTTTTCTTATAAAAATAAAGAATACACCTTGGCAGGTGGCCTACATTTGAGGATTTGTGTAGCTTTATCTGCAGTTTCCTCAACTCTGACTATCAGCTTCTTCAATTCAGTTTCCTTCTACTCATGAAACCTAGTATGGTTAGTTGTCATTTATGATTTTTCCTTCTCCTAAGCTTCCTTATGCTAAGAGAATTCATCAGTTCTTTTCCACATATCATACCCTAGGGACACTATAGTGGGGCCAATTATACTTCTAATTAGAGGAGGTCTTCTTTCAAGTACAATGTCTTTATTACACCTTAACTATGGCGAGCTATGTAAGCATGTATAATTTAGACCCATGTCTAAATGTATGTAATTTCTCCTCCAATTCCTTAATTTTCATGTCCCTTTCATTGTCCTTTTCCTGATATTTTTTTACCAATTCCTCCAATTTCTTTATCCTCTCAAGTGCTTCTTGCAACTCCTTTTTGACATTTATTTACTCAATAAACAAATCTTCATCTTTTTCTACAAAATGATTATCATCTCCCATGGCATATTCACAACCCTCACTATCAAAGCTTTGTGGAGTTTTATTTCTCATATTTTTAGCAACAAATACATCCATTGAATTAGATTCAGAGGTTCTTGTGAAATACCATTGGTGTTTGACTGGTGTACATGCATTCCCAAGGGTATCCCCCTTTAATTCTGAATATGTCTCCAATGTCACAACATCTTCCTTTTTTGTTTCTTAATTAACCCCCTCATAACACCTTTCTTCTTTAGGTAGTATGAATGCCTAGGCTATGTGGATTTCTTTTTCCTCCCTATAGGTGCAGAAGAAGATTGACCTTTTCTTTTCATGGTTTTTGGTGTTTTGGTAGAAGTAGGGGTTTCTTTGGTTTCTCCTATTGTGGGTTTCTCAGAGGCTACAGGTTGTGATTCTTGCAAGCTCTTCTCCTCTAGTTCTCCTCTATTGCAAGTAGGTGAAGCAGTAGGGGATTCAGAGGGCATTTCCCTTCCTGAGACAACAAGCGATTCTACATTTTCTAGAACAACATATTCCTCAAGAATGTTATTGATATGACTGCAATTTAAGAAACTCTCCCATGAAACATGTGCAAACTGAACCCTCAAAATTCTCTTTATCAACAAGGTAACTATGCAGTAATGTGACAATGCAGTGTTGTTTCTCTTCATTTTATATTCAAAACTCATTCTTTTCAATAGATTGTAAAGAAAATTAGGAAAATTTACACACCTATTATGGTGAAGATGGCTTAAAATTTTAAATGAACCTTATATAATAGGGATTTCCTACCATCACAAGTTAATTACTTGACTATATAGGAGGCTACTAAGGCCCATACCTAGGGTAAGGACAATCTTTTTGTATCTTGAGAAGAATTGTCCAGATTTTCTCCATGTTCTCTGAATTCATTCCTAGCATCTATGGCATCTGTCCTGACTGGAAATTCTTCCCCTTCCCTTGGTAGTCCTAACACCTTTACAATGGCAGCCTCTAAAGCATCCACTATCAAACCTCTTATAGTCGCCTCATCATTTTGTAAAGTAACAGCAAATTTTTAGGTCATAACTTTGTTGAACTCTATGAGGTTCAAGATGTAGTCCATCCAACCAGCATGTTGAAAGATAGGTAACACTAGTCTATCTTCCAAAAACTAATTGTGTGCAGATGGTTCTCTTTGGATTATATCATCACTCATGTTGACAATCTGCTCTATTTTTGCCCAATTTCTTTGTATATCACTTTAACCACACCAATCCCTTTCTTCCTGTGTGCTTGTGTTCTCCAAATGTAGTTGTTCTACCCCTTCTTCTTTACTTTTGAGTTTGGATTATAGCTTGGATTGTATAAGGAATGGGGAAAAACATAATGGCAAAAAAAATTAGAAATTTTTTGGGTTTTGAAAATCAAGAAAATGAAAATGAAGACTTCTCCCCCCTCCCAACCAAAGGTATTAAGTGTCCACACTTAATTGCAGTGTGCTTGGCGAAGGGTGAAATGATATATTGGAAATATTAAAAATGATACACAAGATTTAATATATAAACATGTAAAAAAAATAATGTCAACTATGATAACTGTGGAAAATTAATGTGTACCTATAGAAGTGTAGTAAATTGAAACTTAGCTCATGTGAAATTGAGTAGTACTTCCCGCAATGAGATTTGATGTGACCATTTTTAATTGTAATTGGAAATTAATGAAATGATTGCATGGCACGTGGTAAATGATGGTTGTGAAAGGTTGCAAGATATACAAGAGATGGGATGTGAAATGAACTGCATAGCACATGGAAATAGAGAAAGATGATATGAATGCTACATGGGATGAGGTGGATGAAGCCACATGTAGTGAAATGATAGCTTATGAGGCTGTATGTATGGAAGAATAAAGTGCATATGGATGGATATGCAATTAATTTGGCTGAAATTTTGAAATTTATAACAGGAAAATGCTACAAGTGTCTTCAACAATAGGACCCTTTCTAAATTTTATCGCTTGTAGCCATAAAGCTACAAGTCCCTACTGCATCATGGACTATGCTTGAAAATGATTATTGAGTGTTGTCACTTGTGTTGTGTGTGCATGTGAAATGTGGTAGGAAATATACCTAAGTGACCTTGGTAGGTGAATTGTATAGCTCATATGCTAAGCCATTTGGAGAGCCTATCGTATCTGCTGCTAAATCTTCAATGTTTGGTACAATTTCTTTGGTCGATTCACTCTCTAGTCTGTATTGGTGCATTAAGGAAAGAATAAAGTCATCCTTCTACACTAGCTTCTTATAAAGTTTCAATCTATGTCCATTCACCAGTAGTGAAAATATTATTGCATCAATTTCCTACAACTGTACTGCACCATTTGGGAATACTTGTTGTATCTCATAGGGACCTAACCATAGTGTTTGTAACTTCCCTTTATAGTCTTTATACCTTGATTTGTATAGCAAATACCAATCACCTACATTGAATTCTTTAGTTTCGATGAACTGATCATGCCATGTAATTCTTTGTTTTTGAACAACCTCAGTGTGGTGCATAGCTTCCATCCTTATTTCATCTAATGCATTCAAATTGTGTAATCTCTCCTTTTGTTCTATTGTTAAGTCTACTCCCATTTTTACTATTGTCCACAGTGTTTTGTATTGAAATTCAATAGTGTGAATATTTATTCACGCACCACTCTTTTCCTTCACGGTCTTTCTTTCGCGGCTTTGCCTTTTGTTTAGTACCGCTCGCAACTTTCCGGCCACCGCCACGTGGCGTCCTATCAAAGCTTCCCTTCAAGACACTTTTCTTTCTTTTTTCGAGCTCTGGTTGCTTGACACGTCACCTCCATATGCTTTCTGTTCGGACGGGACCCACACAGCGGTTACCTTTGTTGAGAGCTTTATGTGTGGTGATTGTTCGGGCGTCCGTTGTTTTTGTTTGATGGTTGTTGCAACCATTTTTTTTTTGTTTCCACGTGTCCTTTCCTTCTACTGCTGCATGGCCCATCTCTCATCGGAATGTCCCTATTGGTGTGCTGCCTTTCCATCTTTCTGTTGGTGCCTGCGCTGGGGAATCTTTCTCGTTGTGACTTCGCTGGAGCATCTTTCTTGTTGGACCCTCCAGGCGGTGGACTGGCTTATTTAATTAGCCCTTTCTTGATTTTATGGTGGTTGTTAGATGGACTAAATTTCCTAGCGCTGAGAATTAGCCTCTGTAGTGTTTGTTATTAAATCTGAACTTGTAGACTGTGCCATTCTGTTCGGCCTCTCTATTTTCAACCATTTGATAGGACATTAGATTGTGCTTGCATTTTCTAAAATATACAAACATCGACTTCAAGATTTTATAATCTTTATATATCTTAGCGTAATACAAATCATGTTGCTACTCTTTTGTGTTAGCTTATGTTGTATGGGTTATATTATGCAAATGGTTTGATGTTCTTATGTTTGCAGCGCCGAAAATTGTCTATTTAATATACGCTAGTTACTACCTGAGCCTTTGTTTCTGCAATGTGCTTACTTATCTCATTACTAATTTGGCGCATCGCCTTAGCTTAGATTTTTTTCTTTTATGTTTATCTTTGTTCCCTTTTCTTCCCCCCATTAGAAAAATGAAGAGCCAACTTCTATAAAATCCTGGAGGTCACTTAGTTATGTGCACAAGTCCCCCCAATAGCCAAGTTTCCCATAAGGTTGTTGCCTGCAAACTTTTGCATCAACAGTTCTTTTTCTGGCACGCCCGGTGGGACGAACTAAAACATTCGCAAACCAAAGAGTGTATGAGCCATAGGCCCATCACTAGGTCTCAAACTACAAGAATTCTTGGCCTGCTTGTACCACCACTAGTTTCAATCAAGGCGAGAAGTCAGTAGGCTAACACATCACCTCCGACTTCTCCTCCTCCCCTTGCGCAAATGGCTAGAAATTTTGTAGCCTAGGATGTTGGTAGCCCTTTGATAGCCCCTGTACCACCCGCAGTGTGGGCTCCAATCCCAGCTTCCACTTTAAAGGTTGTCCCAAATTTCACTGGGGACAATTCAAAAACTCCAACAGAGCACTTGCAACATGTGGCTAATGTATGTATGGTTCATGGAATTACTAACTAGAATGTGGCTTTGTCGTTGCTCGCAACCTCTTTCGGAGGAAAGGCGTTGGACTGGTATTATACTCTTCTAGCTAATACAATTGGCGATTGGGATCAACTCAGAAATCCTTTCTACAAGCGCTTCTCAAATAATGGCGACAGATCTTCGCTATATCACCAACTAGCTAATATAAAACGGGCTCCTCATGAAGCTTTGGCCGATTTCAATGCTCGGTTTCATTCGACTTGGCAGAGGGTCCCTTTCGGCAGTCGGCCACCTCTGGATTTGGCGTTCATGTTCTATCTGAAGTCTATACATGCTGATATTTATGTGATGGTGCAATCTCTTGATGGAAATACCTTACCCAATGCATATAGCCTTTCTGTCACCGCGGAGAACAATCTTATTACCGCCAGAAAGTTGGCACCGTGACCTATCATGCCATTGTTCCAGAAATCGACCTCAGCTAAACCAGAGGTAGCTTCAACCAGTGCTCTCGCACCCCCCCAATCTATGTATGTGTACCCGAGAATGACGCCAAGCATGGCTCTAGTGCCTAACCCCCTAGCAGTTGAGGTGAATGACATGAGGGAGCAGTTGTGAACCATGAAAAATGAGTTAACCAGTATGAAGCAGAAAGCAATCAGGTCATGCCCATGACTATGTCGATGCAGACTATCTATCCTAGTTCGAGTAAAGAGTTGGTAGCAGGACAGAATAATCTTGTCGAGGAGATTAATCCATGGTGCTTCCCTTGCAATGATGCACACATGCCCGAAAATTTCCCGCAGGGGAATTTACAATAGAAGATAGCAGAGCAACATAGTCAAGGCATCATGCCTGATTTCGGAGGTCATCCATATGCCTCTCAACAAATGGAGAACACAGTTCTCATCGTTCAAATGTAAAGAATGTTTATAGAGCAGGAGCTAGATATAGCTTCGGACTAGGCACTCTTTTCTTGGATGGAGGAAGAGGAGTCAACATACCCGAATGACATTTTGGTGACCTAGGCACCGCAAGTACAGTAGGACTACAATACCCATTCCAAGCATAGGCTCACTAGAGAATTCACATCCTTGCAAACTAAAGGGTCACCTAATCCAACACCTAGTCTGTCGACAACTGTGTCATCATTTCCAAAGCAGTCTGGGGCCGTTGTTCCTAGATCCAAGAATCCACCTCCTCTAAAAGAAAAAGCTACCATGGCCACCCTGGCAGTTGCCAAACAGTCAGATGTACTAGCTACAAGGCAGAAGGAGCCAGCTACCATAGCTCATCAGTCACATACGCCATTCAATGTGGTGGAATAGCTAAAGAAATCTTCTGCTAATGTTTCCTTGTGAGATATCCTATCCATCCCAGAGAAAAAGTTGCTATTACAGAAGGCATTATCGAGAGAAGAGGGCATGAAGATGCTTGAGTAGCCCTCAAAAGATAAGACAACCAATCCAGGCCCAGATAATTTTTTGGAAAATCAATCAACGAAAAATCAGGTCGGGAAAGAGGGTAAGCCTAAACCCAAGCCTTTCTTTCTAACACTTATCATTGGTAAAAAACTACTACATAATTGTATGGTTGACTCTGGTGCTAGCACCACCGTCATGCCCAAGCAAGTAGCTGAGGCTCTGGGACTCGAATACGAGTCTCTTAAGAAGGGAGTTATGCAACTCAATGGGAACAAGGTTGAAACCATCGAAGTAATCAAAGGATTGCCTATGAAATTGTTTCCTTTCCCCAGCATTACTGTGAACCAAGACACTATGCTCATTGACATCCCTCCTATGTTTGGGATATGTTTGTCCCGAGAATTCACTACAAATGTTGGAGGTTACCTCTCTTTGGACTGGTCACACCTGATCCTAAGAACCAAACATGGAGATAAGATGAAGATATTGTCGGAACCTTTACATTTTGAGCATGTGGCTAATGAAGCCATGATCAATTTTGAGGCAGCACATACCTCAATTACCCCAGAAGAGATGCCCAATGCCGAACTTCTTGAGGATGAAGAAGAAAGTAGTTACCGGACTGAGGATGAAGAAGCTCTCTTGAATGAATTTATAAGTTCAAACCCTTTTGGAAACTATCATGCAACTGGGCTAGGAACATACGTCATACATGAAGAGGATCAAATTATGCCCAAAGTGACCAAAGAGTCTGAGAGTGAAGGGACCTCAGAGTTATGGACCTTGCACTTTGATGGAGCAAGATGCAGAGTAGGAGTTGGCACTGGAATATGTTTGGTATCTCCATCTAAAGAAAAGAACTTAAGGTCATATCATTTCTAGTTCGCATGCTCGAACAATGAAGCAAAGTATGAGGGCCTTGTCCACGGTTTGAGTTTAGCAAAACAAATGGGTGCCAAGCAAATACAGGTGTTTGAAGATTCAGAATTGGTGGATAACCAAATCCGAGGGCTATCAGCTACCAAGAATGTCTATATGTGATCATACCGACATAGGGTCTAGGACCTGATTGAAGGCTTCGAGGCACTCAACATCCAAGTCATACCTAGAGAGCAAAACTTTGAAGTAGACCGAATGGCAACTATTGGATCTCAGTTTGAGCCAGTTTCTAAGTTCATTGATAATAAACATTCAATACGAGTGATTGTGCAACCTGCAATCCCAAATAATGATCAAAACTGGCAGTTTTTTTATAGTGATGCTCATATCACATCATTTATCCAGTTGTCTAGAGAATTTTTTGACCAATTACAGCCAAAGATCGTTGAGGCCTATGAAGATCAAGTGGTCCAGCTTAAGTCAAATAAGCTTCCCAGAGGTTTGGTTACTCTCAAGAAATTTTTTGATTCTAATGACTCAAGAAAAGACAAGAGAAAGCTTGTAGTTGATAAAGGTGATTACGCAGATTTGCACATCAAAGAGGATAAAAAGCTTAAGGTCGGAAAGGGAGTCTCGCAGAAGAACAAAGAAAGGTTGAAATATTTTTGCGAGAAGTATCCAAATGTGGTAGCATGGTCATATGAGCATTATAAGGGATATGATCCCGAGATTATCCAACACACCATTGAGTTACTAGAGGGGATAAAACTCATGCGTCAAAAACAAAGGCCAGTAAATCAAAAGATCAAGTCATTAATGGCTCAAGAATTACAGAAGTTGATTGAATCTTGGATAGTGTTCCCAATCAAACACAATACTTGGGTGTCCAACTTGGTGCCAGTCTGGAAGAAGAATGGTGATATATGACTGTGTGTTGACTTCTGAGACCTAAATAGAGCGTCTCTAAAGAACCACTACCCTCTGCCTTCCATGGAGACAATTTTGTAAACAATTGTTGGTTCCGAGATGTTTTCAATGTTGGATGGTTTCTCCATCTATAATCAAATTTGGGTGAAAGAAGAGGACCAGCACAAAATAGCATTTACCACCAAGTGGGGAACATACGCTTATGCTAAAATTCCCTTTGAACTTTCAAATTCTGGAGCCACTTTCCAACGAGCTATGGACATTGCTTTCAGGGATTTGATACATAAGATCATTCTTATTTATCTAGATGACCTGAGGGTTTTCTCAAAATCTATTGAAGATCATCTTGAGCTTGTCTTCCAGAAATGCCAGGAGTTCGAGATTTCTCTGAACCCAAAGAAATGTGTGTTTGGGGTCCCACAAGGGAACTTGTTGGGTTATGGCATCTCAAAGGAAGGTATCGCCATCTACCCGAAAAGGGTTAAAGCGATCAAGGAACTCCCTCTACCCGTCAACAAAAAAGGAGTTCAATCTTTTTTGGGCAAGGTTAACTTCATCAGCCAGTTCATACTGGACTTCGTAGGGATTGTTTGGCACATCACATTGATGTTGAAAAAGGACCAAGCTTTCAAATGGACAGCGGAGGCCAGAAAAGCTTTTGAACAGATTAAAGAAGTCATCTATTTTTCTCCCGTGTTGGTTAATCCAAATTTGTCAAAAGACTTCCTCATGTACATCTTTAGTGGTAGCACGAGTATCGCTACTATCCTGATGCAGAAAGACGGTGAAGATAAAATAGAATTCCCCATTTCTTTCTATTCACGCACTCTAAAAGATTATGAGGTGAAGTACAACTTTGTGGAGAAGCAAGCTTTTACTATTGTAAAGAGGCTGAAGAAGTTCTGGAACCTCATATCATGCAACAAGGTGATTGTTTGTGTGTCTCACCCTAGTGTGCATGAATATATAATGGAAGGTGAAATCACTGAGAAGCGAGTTAACTGGATAACCAAGATTCTAGAGTATGACATTGAGATCAAGCCAGTCAAGACTGTGAAAGGGAAGGGACTGTGCAAACATTTGGCTGGAAACAATGAAGCAATGACTGAGGTTGAAGTCCTGAAACCCGTGTTGCTGAATGAAGAGAGTTCCGGAGATGATTGGCTGAATGAAAAAATTAATTTCATGCAAACATGAAGGTACCCGCTCGACCTCCCCTCATTTAAAAGGAATCTTTTATCTACTGCAGAATAATGGCTATGTACTCTTGGAGGGAGTTTTTTTCAAGAGAAACTTCAATGGCGTCTTGTTAAGATGTGTGACACAAGAGAAAGCAAAAAAGATATTGGAGCAGTACCACAATGGCCTAGTCGGAGGACATTTTTTAGCAAAAACTACTGCAATCAAGATTATGTGTGTTGGTTATTTCTAGCCGACATTATTTAAGGACTCGTATTCATTGGTGAGATCTTGCAATGAGTGACAGTTTTTTGTTGGGGAAAGGAAAAATGTTGCTATGCCACTGAAACCAATTGTAGTGGAAGAGCCATTTGCTCAATGGGGTCTCAACTTCATTGGCATGATCAACCCAGTTTCATCAACCGGACACAAATGGATCCTGACGGCAATTGATTATTTCACTAGGTGGAATGAAGTTGTACCTTTGAAAAATGCAACTGAGGCCAAAATTGTGAACTTCCTGGAAGAACTGGTAGCCAGGTTTAGCCCACCAAAGACAATTATCTCAGATAATGCTAGAGCTTTCCTTGGCTCCAAAATCAGTGAATTTTCACTAAAATATGGAGCCTTCCTAAAGACATCCTCCAACTACTATCCACAAGGAAATGGCCTTGTTGAATCTACAAACAAGAATCTTATCCGGCTGATCAAGAGAATAGGTTCGGAACATCAAAGGGAGTGGCATAAAGACCTCCAAACAACACTATGGGTAGATCATATCACGCCTAAACAAATATTGAAGACATCCCCTTATGAGATGGTATACGGGATGGAGGCGCTGCTGCCAATCTCAATGGAAATCCCTGCAATCTAGTTACTCAAGTCTCTTGAAATTGAGCAAAATGGAGTGATGGAGGTGTGGTTAGCAAAATTACTTGAAGTTCAGGAGAAACGAGAGCACGCTCTCGAGGCAATGACTAACCGCCAACAGGTGGTAAAGAAATGGTTCGACAAGAAAACGTTTGACCAGGGTCTGCAATGTGGGGACTTGGTGCTCAAGTTTAATGAGCGTGGAGTGAAGCCCGGTCAACATGGAAAGTTTGATAGTCTCTAGGAAGGACCATTCAAAATCACACAGTGCAAGCAGCATAACTCGTTCAAGTTGGAAACAATGGAGGGTGAGGCCTTGGGTATTCTAGTTAATGGAATACACCTAAAGAAATTCAATTAATTCAGCTTTTGCAATAAGTGTGTAAATATGTATATATTTTCCCTACTTTGTTAGTTTTGGGTCATTCTTAGTGCTTTCTTAAAATCAACAACCACATT
This sequence comes from Sequoia sempervirens, assembly GCA_007258455.2. Taxonomy (NCBI): domain Eukaryota; kingdom Viridiplantae; phylum Streptophyta; class Pinopsida; order Cupressales; family Cupressaceae; genus Sequoia; species Sequoia sempervirens. The sequence continues at coordinate 257,125,671 of VDFB02270651.1, read as the reverse complement.
GATGTATGGAAATGAGATAAAATGAAGAAAGGAGTTGGACAGAGGAAATATATGTATTGTATTGATTATAGAGATATTTAAATTTGTATACATATTGATTTAATAGGGCTCATAGCCATGTTCCAAAAAATACACATATTGTCGCTGACAAGTGTTGCAAAGAATATTTCAAAAACAAAAAGGAAAAGAAATCTTTTGGACGTCTCTTCAGGCATTCGAAGGTCCAGCAATGGCAGCAGGTGGCGCACGATGAGGAAACACCATCCTCTCAAAATTCTCATACCACCGCACCTTGCAAAAGGGTTCTATGTTATGCATCCTCATAAGGAAATGGTAGGCGGCATGGACTTTGTGGCGATGTTCCTCAGGAGTTTCAACCTCAAAGCCACACTTAAAGGGCCTAGTCGGCACAAGTCCTCCTTCCTTAGTAAGTCGGTGTAGGTTGCGAATGGATGGGATTCCGCAGCGGATCTTGACAGCTCTCATGATGCTCTCCAACCCCCCAGGTAGCGTTCGGGAAATACCTACTTTGTCAACCTCAGAATCTTCCTCTTAGAAATGCCAATGTCTAACAGAGAAGCTACAAAGTGGGAACTGATACTGGTGTTCACTCTATACTAGTCCTCATATTCTACGCAGTCTCTGCCTAGAACCCACTTTATGGCTTTCACATACAAAAGGTTGTTCATGCCAGTCATGTGTTTCAATCGCCTACACCTATTTTTTCTTAAGAAGGTAGCTTGGGTCTTCTTGCACGTAAGCCTAATTAGTGTTTCCATGACTACCGCTACTCTTGCTAAGTAATAAAGCTACCAACTATATCCCAAGGCCAGTTGCTAAGAAATGCTAAGTGCAAATATGGATTACCAAAATGCCAAGGGGTCCCTTTTATAGATGGGGAGAGGCTTCCCTAATTGAGTAAGGTATGTTTACATCAGAGGAAAATGGTATGAAGGAGCTCTGACAAGTTGTGTTGCGATGTGTGAAATAATGAAGATAATCAAATGCAGTTGCAATTTGTTCGAATTAAGCCTTTTTAAAAGGTAGAGAACGAGCTAGTTGTCGCCATAAGGAATGTTTTTGTCCTGGTTAAATCAAAGCAAATCTCTTCTCTTAAGGTGAATTCATTGGTTGGTGTGCCCTGTTACGATCAAGTAATCATTAAATGCAAAAGCTCACGAAAAGATATGGTGCTGCTCTTTTGGTGCCTTTTCCAAGAAAAATTAGTATGGTGAGGTCATGTCTCTTAATGTGCGGAATCCTTTGGCGAGTTGGCAGCCTCTTCGCATGCACGAAAGGGTTAGTGGTGCATGGCATGATCAATGTGAAAGACAGCGTGTACCCTTGCTAATCCGATATTTTTTAAAATCAAAAAGACAGATAGGAGCATTGTGTGAAAGGCATTAACTGTGCGAGGTTGGCAAAGCGTGTAACCGCCTTAATCATTTGCAGAGACAGAGAAAGGGTTTCAAAAAGCTAAGCAGCAGAGTCCTTCGAAACACAAGCAAAATGACTGAAATTACAGAAAGCTCAACTCAGGTCGTCGCCACTAACAACATTGATGAACGAAGGATGCAGGCGCCTTGCGTGAATATCTATGCCCAGGTTTCTTATGAAACCCCGGGCATTCCAGCTAAACCTTCATGGCCCTGCACTAAGTTGGTGGACCAAAAAATGTTAAACATAGTTTCTCCTCGAAACCAGGCTTTGGTTTCAGAGGATTGGGACAATGTCTGAGATCCAAAGTTATCTCAAAACCCCAAAATTTTAAGAGAAGTTGCATGAGAAAAGATGAAAAATAGAAGTGACCCTTTTCCTGGCCAACTGTGGAATTGTGGTCTCCCTCAGTACATGGTTCCTTTGGTACACTATTGTCCAGAGATTGTGGTTGCCTATGCTAAAAGTTTCGACGCCGATTTAGGAATTGTAAGTGGCCATAATTTCAAGGTGGTAATCAATCGCCAGGCTCTCCAGGATATGTTGTGCATCCCTCTTAATGCTCTTGAGGGTGTTGAGGATTTTGATTTTTCTAGGCTACGAAATTACTGGAGGACGAGTAGAGTAGCACAGTAATTTTTCAATGCCGAAATCGGTAAGCCATCAGATAAATTCGTCCCTCCTAGCTTTCCTCTTAGTTTGGCAGCTTTTAAAGCAAACATGGCTTCCGTCTTCGAAATGTTGGCGTTGGTGTGTGGGTTGGATACAGATAAGGAAGTCTCAGATTTCCAGATGAGCATAGGCTTTATGCTGAAAAAGAATAAAGAGCCTCTACTGATGGACTTTGCAAAAGTCATTGTGGAAAGGATGTGCCAACAGCTGAAGGGTTTTAAGCATGGTTCCAAGTTCAAGTATTCTTCTTTCTTGGCCTACATGATTTTACATCAGAACCCGGATTATTTCCAACAATTTCTGCCACTGGCGGTATTTGATGAAAAATGGCGCTAGAAAGCCAGTTTTGACTTGGACTCCTATCCTCTCAAAAACTTTTGATTATTACGCATTTTCAGATGCATTCCTAGCTCCGAATTTAAGATCTTTGGATCAAACAGGAGGTAAGAGCTCTTAGTGCTTGACATAGAGTCAAATATCATGGATGAGAGGCCTTGTACCGCCTTGTGATTGGTTCTTTGGTTCATATTTTAAAATGCTATGCATGCAGGGTTTCGTCTGAGATCCTTTCCGACTACCGCAATTTATTTCAGACAAGGTGTTGGCCTTGGAGGTTTTCAGGCAGTTGTGTAATATTGAAAATGATTACTAGGGAGGAAAGCATCTGACTTCATATCTAACACTACCAATCATGTTTGGCTTTGTGGCATTGGTCAAGAAGAAGAGTCTGAGGGTGAATATTTTTGAAGTGTTGTATTCAGAGTTAGGTCACCTCAGATTAGTGATTATCTATAATGCATGGCGCTATAATCCAGTAGGTAACTTGGTAGAGGTAGGCATTAAGATCCCTCACCAGCCTCGTTCATTTTGGGACCCTCAGAGAAATGCAGATGAGGGAAATGAGAAGTTATATGTCAGCCTTGAGCACATCCCTTCTAGCTTGGATCGACCACCTTGGCTGAATTTTAATCGTATAATGGCCAAGCCTAACCTGAACCATATAATAAATCAATTCATCTACATTCAATTAGCAAGGCTCGGTTGGAAGCTTGAAAAGATTAAAGATTTCTAGATTTATAGACAAGAGATAAAAAGGACTAACGGGATCTTTAAGGAAGTGGACTCAGACAACCAGTTTGATGAAGCCTAGTACTGCAAGCATTCAAACAGTGATGATTCTCCTAATCCTTCAGAATCTGAGAGGTGCGTTGAGGCAGAAAGTGCAGCCCCAAAGCATGAAGAAGAAGTAGCCCAAAAGGCTCCAATGGTTGAAGAAGGTCCTGTGTAAGGAGATACGGTCAGTGGACAGCAGTTGCAACGTGAGAGCTCTTCAAATACACAGTTGTCAGAGCCAACTAACTCCCCTAGATCCGGGAAGAAGAGGTCAAGCTCTGTTAGGCATCGTCAAAGGGTTATTTTGGACCTAGATGATTCCCCGGAAGAGAAGAGACCTCGAACTGAGAAGGCAAGAAGAGGAAGAGAAGAACAGCATGAAGAGGTAGTCGTATCTACTACAAATCTTTAGGAAACTCAAGTACATTTCTCCCCTTCTTCTCTCTCTTCTATGTCTTTAGTTTCCTCCACATCTACAACTGCCATGTCACTCACGTCAGTGGTTCCTCTCACTGGTCACCTGAGGCAAGTCAACATTGGTTCCCCTAGGGGTCCTCGTTCGCCTCCTATGTCTACCGCCCCTGAGGTGTAAGTAATGGAAACGTATCCTAACCTACTGATTCAGCAGTTTGTATCTTCGATGCCTCAGCGTCAAGTGGCTACTTCCCTGGCCTTTTTTCCCACTATGCTTTCTCCATCTCAGAGCAGTCAGTCTATCCCACCTTTTTCCCAACAACTATTATGAAATCTAGCAAATCTGCTGATACGTTAAGCACACTATCATTCCCATTAGTAGTTCCCCGGGAATTTCCTTTCACTGGTGGATTAGGTATTTCGCCCCAAGGGTATTTCTCGCAGGTGGATGTTTCCAAAAGTGCCCAGGCTAGCCAAATACAAAAAAGAAGCACAAAGAATGCAAACAAACCTGTGGAACCCCCTATGCAGACTGTGTTCAACGAAAGTCAAAATTCGTTGATGTTCACGAATGTGACATCCAATGTCATCAGGTCATTCAGAGAAATGCAGCCAAATGATTATTTTGTTAATGCCTTAGGACTTTATTTGCAATAGGCTCGTCTGCAGGACAAGGTAGAATTAATGGAAGAAACCCAAAGGGTGGTGACAATTGATTTCCTCAAACTCAATCGCCAGATGAAGAAGAAAGATGAACAGATTTCAGACCTGAATGGAAAGGTGGAGATTTGGTCAAATAAGCATAAGGCTCGAGTGATTGAAATCAATCAGCTATAGGATGAAAGAAATTCCTTTGCGAGCAAAGTCGCTGAACTTCAGACTCTAAGTGCAGAGGTTGTTCCAACCCTGCAAAGAGAAATTGAGCAATCTCGGGCGACCAAGGAGGCCCTCCGCGACTAATTGAAGCAAGCAAGTGATGGTTTGAAACAGCTTCGGCAGAGTACCAATGATGAGGTAAATGAAATGAATGTTGCATTGCACCAGGAAACAAAAAAGCAAAAACAAACTAAGTTAGCCTTGAAGGAGAAGGAGGAAGAAAATATTGCTCTAAAGAATCAAATTTCAGTCCTGGAAGGAAGCATTACGGAGTTGAAAGCAGAATTGAGTAGCAAGGCTACGGAGGTGGACCTTTTGAGGTCCCAGCCTCCTGCATCCCAAATGAACCCGCTAGAGATAGCCAAAGAACTGCTTGCATCATATTGGGATAAGGTTAAGTCACTATGCCTTACCTTGCAGCCCACTCTCAAATTTATGGCACACGCTACCAACTTATGCAGGGTGGTTAGTAAAAAAATGTAACGAGTGCAGGAAATGACTTCTGATAGAGTTCCAAAGGCCAGGAAATTGTTGAGAAAATTGTATACAACTTTCGATGAGGCATTGAGCAGTGTGGGGGTTGAAGACCAAACAGCAGCGGCCATGAGCATGGATGTTCTTATTTCTATGCATGAAGTCATCCAGCATGTTGGTGAGTGCAAAGTAGAGCTGACTCAAATTACCTATGATATGCGAGCTAAATTTTCCCGACTAACTCAGCGAGGGCTTCCATCGCCCTTCTGAGCTAACCAAACAGTGGCAGGCATAGAACACATCATTGAGAGGATTGAGGAGAAAAAACAAGATTTATATGTATTCCAATCTTTCGATCAGCCTCCGACTGCCGCCAATATCGAGAACATGGTGCATCAGTTGGTGCAGCTCTTCTTCCAGCTTGAGTCTGAGGCGATAATATTTGGTGGATTGCCTTTTAAGGCAATTATTGATTTAAACATGGCACATGAAAACTTGTGTGCGCTCTCTACACCATCAGATGAGGTCTGGACGTCCCTTCAGGTTGCCCTCTCTAAGCTATGAGTGATTAGTCTAGGAGGTAGTATTGGTCTACGAGGCCATGATCTGGAGGTTCTCATTAGGCAAGCAAAATGTCCTGAATATTTATTCACGCACTACTCTTTTCCTTCACGGTCTTTCTTTCATTCGTGGCTTCGCCTTTTGTTTGGTACCACTAGCAGCTTTCCGGTCGCTGCCACGTGCGGTCCTATCGGAGCTTCCCTTCGAGACGCTTTTCTTTCTTTTTTCAGGATCTGGTTGCTTGACACGTCGCCTCTATCTACTTTCTATTCTAATGGGGCCCACACCGCAGTTACCTTTGCCGAGAGCTTTCCGCATGGCGATTGTTCGGGCATCCATTGTTTTTGCTCGATGGTTGTTGCAACCATCTCCGTTTTGTTGTTGCGTGTCCTTTCCTTCTACTGTTGCATGGCCCATCTCTCATCGGAATGTCCCTATTGGCATGCTACCTTTCCATCTTTCTGTCGGTGCCTGTGTTGGGGAATCTTTCTCGTTGGTGACTTCGCTGGAGCATCTTTCTTGTTGGAGCCTCCAGGCAATGGGCTAGCTTATTTAAGCAGCCCTTTCTTCATTTTATGGTAGTTGTTAGATGGATTAAATTTCCTAGCGCTAAGAATTAGCCTCTGTAGTGTTTGTTATTAAATCTGAACTTGTAGACCGTGCCATTTTGTTCGGCCTCTTTGTTTTCAAGAATTTGATAGGACATTAGATTGTGCTTGCATTTTCTAAAATATACAAACATCTATTTCAAGATTTTGTAATATTTATATAGCTTAGCGTAATACAAATCATGTTTCTACTCTTTTGTGTTAGCTTATGTTGTATGGGTTATATTATGCAAATGGTTTGATGTTCTTATGTTTGCAGCACCAGGAATTGTCTATTTAATATATGTTAGTTACTACCTGAGCCTTTGTTTCTGCAATGTGCTTACTTATCTCATTATATATTTGGTGCATCACCTTAGCTTAGATTTGTTTATTTTATGTTTATCTTTGTTCCCTTTTCTTCCCCCCATTATAAAAATAAAGAGCCAGCTTCGATAAAAGCTCAGAAGTCACTTAGTTGTGCGCACAAGTCCCCCCAATAGCTAAGTTTCCCATAAGGCTACTGCCTACAAACTTTTGCATCAACAATAGAAAGTACTATTGTTTTTCCATACACCAACTCATATGGTGTAAACCATGTTATAGTCTTCCAAGTTGTCCTATAGGCCCGTACTTCCTAAGGCAACCTAGATGCCCAATCCTTCCTGTGAATATGCATTGTTTTGGTTAAAATGTTCTCAAGCTCCCTATTTATTACTTCCACCTACCCATTGGCTTGAGGGTGCTATGGTTTTGACTTCTTATGCCAGATCTCATATTCTTTCACCAATTTATTAATCAGTTCTGATGTAAACTAGGGACCTTGATCTATGACAATTTTTCTTGATACTCCATACCTTGTAAATATATCTTCATAGAGAAATTTTTCCACGTTTTCATCTCTTGCAAACTGCAATGCTTTAACTTCTACCCACTTTGTTAGATAATCTGTGCAAACTAAAATATACTCCTTGTTGTTTGATGTTGGTGATATTGGACCAGTAAATTCTAGCCCCCATTTATCAAATGGTTCTAGTGCTAACTGTGGTTGCAAAGGCATCTCATCTATTTTAGTTGGCATGCCCATTATTTGACAACTATTATAGCTCCTAGTATATTTTACTGTGTCCTTATGGAGAGTAGGCCAGTACTAGCCAATGGTCAGAATCTTGAGTGCACTCCTCTTTGCTAAAAAGTGCCCCCCATAAGTTTCATCATGGTAGGCTTTGAGGATATCATAGACCTCATCTTCTCTAATGAATCTTCTCATAATGTTATATGGACCTATATAGAATAAATAACCAGATATCCAAGAGTAAGGAAAACTTTTGTGTACCAATTGTCTATTTTCTATAGGGAGAAATGAGGTGGTATGTGTCTTGCTACTAGATAGTTGGCATCAACAAACCAAGGTGTGTGTAGAGATAGAGAAAATAAATTCTTATCTGGAAAAGAATCATCAATATCTTTTGCTAATTGAGTTGGTAGTTTGGAAAAAAAATATGCCACCACATTTTACTTACATGGCTTATCCACTATGGTGATGTCAAATTCTTGAAGTAATAACAACCATTTGACAAGCCTACCACCAACCATTGGTTTATTCATTAGATACCATATTGTTGTGTGATCAATGTGGATGAATACTAGATACCTTTTTATGTAGTGTCTAAACTTGTTGATTCCATAGGCAACTTCCAACATCTCTTTTTTTGTTACTATGTAATTGAGCTTTTCCCCTTGTAGGTTCTTGCTAATGTAATAAATGGCATACTCTTCATTACCTTCCTTATGTCAAATCACTACTCCTATGGAAAAATCAAAAGCATTTGTATGTATGTGGAAAGGAAAGGTCCAATTTGGTCCTCTCAAGATAGGTGCTTTGACCTTAATGTTGTCTTGAGTGCTTCAAAAGATTGTTGACATTTTGTTGTCCACTCAAATTATTCATATTTTGTGAGTAAAACAAATAAAGGGGTTGCAAGTTTGCTAAAGTCTTGTATGAATCTCCTATAGTACCTAGCATGTCCTAGAAAAATTCTTACATCTCTTTGTTTTTGGGGTATAGGAAGTGTTGAGATTACTTCTATTTTATTTGGATCCACTTGAATTCCATCCTTTAACACAAAATATCCTAGCACAATCCATTGGGTCATCATCATGAAACATTTCTCATGACTCGGAGATAAATTTTTTTCTTGACACCTTTTTAAGACATTTAGGTTATTAAGTGCTTCATCATATGTTTCCCATAAGTTGTGAAATCATCCATGTAGGTTTCCATGGAGTCATGTACAAAATTTGAGAATATACTCAGCATTACCCTTTGGAAAGTGGTTGGAGCATTACATAGCCCAAATGGAAGGAAAAAATAAGCATATGTGCCCCAAGGGCGTGTGAAGGTTGTTTTATCCTGGTCCTTTGGAGCTATTCTAATTTGGTTATAGCCACTAAATCCATCTAGAAAGGAGAAGTATTGTTTACCTATTATGGAGTCAAGCACTTGATTAATGAATGGTAGTGGAAAGTGGTATTTTCTGGTTACTGCATTTAGTTCTCTACAATCCACACACACACTCTCCACTTTCCTCCTTTCTTTAGGAAAATTAATAGTGGTGACACCCATTTACTATGAAATAGGATAAATGAAGCATGCTTCAAGTAATTTTTGTAACTCTATTTAAATAACTATGTCTCTTAGTGCAGGGTTCATTCACCTTTGGGGTTGCCTTATTGGTGTGAAACCATCATTAATGTATATCCTATGCATACACAAGTCTAGTTCAATCCCCTTCATGTCATGGTAATCCCATGAAAAGTTTGTTGTGTGTTCCTTCAACACAATGGTCAGGGAGGTTTGTTGTTCAATAGTTAATTCACTGCTAACATTCAACATTTTACCTGGAACGATTTCCAAAGTCCTGGATGTTGTTTGAACAGATGAAAGGTCAAGTCCTACTATGTCTAGAGCACATTATTGTGGTAGAAAATTATGAAAAAATTAGGATATTAACTTGGATGAACTAGTAGGGATAACATTCTACAAAGGATCTTACAGACATGTATGGCAATCATGTTGCTATGGGTCCTTGTCATAGTTATTTTGTATGATGTGTATTATTAAATCATCCTCATCTTGGTTTCTTAAAAAAGGGTTGTGTTCAATAGTCATGAGGGTTTGTAAGGAGTACTGGTCTTCCTCATCAGGGGTAGGCCAAATGGTCTTCTCTAAGTCTACATGAGGTTGGGCTGGTGGATAAAGGACTAATTTCTTAGTCACATTTCCATTTGAGATAATCATATTTACAGACCTACAACCTATAAATTCATCTATTGTTGCTAACCATGGTCTTCCTAGAATGAGGGGATAGCCTGCAAGGTTGGCCTTTGGTTGAAATACCATGAAATCTATAGGGTACTCCCATGAATCTAGTGTTATGACCAAGTCTTCAATTATTCCCTCAAGTTTAACTGTTGACCTACCTACCAACTGTAGGAAAGTGGTTGTAGGCCTAAGGTCTATTAACTGTAATAGCTACATTGTTTCCTTGTTCATCACATTAATAGATGCTCCCAAGTCAATTAGGTATTTTTAATGAGAGTGTCATTTATCCTTACATCCACCACAGGACTCCTAGGATCTGCATGCTTGGGGACAGTTATGTTCCCCAACATAATGTTTTCAAGTTTCCTTAAGACATGAACAATTTGAGGGTCTTTTCTCTTCCTTCCTATATTTTTAAGGAAAATTTCCCTCACTGCTTTAGTGTAGATGGGAATCTCCTTGATGGCTTGGATGAGGGGTATGTTTATACACACATCCTTAAATTGTCTCAACAGGTCAATTTCAGCTTGTGTTTGATGTCTTTGAATAGCTAATCGTTCAAAGAATAGAGGCTATGGACTTGAATTGGTTTGGTTAACCTGATTTGACTCGGACTTCATAGGTGGGTTTTCCAAGGTCTCTATTGAGGGTTCCTCATCTACCAACATAGTTATTTAACACGATGAAGGCCCAGCCAAGGTTTTCCCTAATCTGAGGTGGACATCAGTCACCTCTACCCCATAAGTAGGGTATTGAATAGCCTCATTAGTATAAGTATATTGAACAAGATTGTTATTTGGGTTAGGTGCAATTCGGGTTGCAAGTTGAGGTGCTCTAGGTGGTTGAGGTGATGGATTTGTTGGATTTGGCATGATGGCTTGTTGTTGTGGTTGTAAAGGTTGTTGTGGCTACTGATAATTCATGTTTTTCTTTTTTCATTGCTGGCCATTTTTCCATTAAGGTTGTCATTGGTTTTGTTGTAATGGACATTGGGGGTTGTAGTTGGATCCTTCATAGTTTTTTTGTGGCCACATGTTTTTTTGTTATTGGTTCTAGATTGGTTGAGGATTTTTCCATTGATTTTGTGTATTTTCCCAAGGTTGAGGGTTCCAACTAGAGAAATTTTGATTTCTAACTGGAAATGGCATATTATAATTCAAAGAATCTTTAGGCATAAATTGTCTTGGTTTTCATGGTTTCCTTTGAGCAATGTAGAACACTTGTCCATCCTCACCCTCCAATTCTCGAAAGTTTTCTTTCCCTAGTATGTTCTTAGAAATACTTGCCACTCTTTTACACTTGCAATTAGCTTTTCTTTGTCTACAGTTAGGGCAGTATTCAGTAAATAATGTCTCTGCCTCTTCTTGCTTCTTCTTCACATGTAGAGTGTCCAATTGTGTAGCCAAATGGATTGTGATGTCTTCTTTCATGTTTGGCAGTAGGTTACTTAGTTCCACTCTAAAGACTCCATTAGATGTCTTGCTGATGGAATATGTTTTATCTCCTCTGACCTTCTTTGTGAAATACCTTGAATAGTTCATGCATGCCTTGTAGATCTCCTCAAATGGTGCTCTTGAAATATATCTTTCCCCAATGAGATTAAGTGCATCCATACAAACCTTGTTAATCCTTCTTAAGAATATTAGCTTTAGAGACTCATCAAAAGCCTATTTTGGTTGGATTTCTTATGGAAAAATTGGAATATTTCCATTAGTCTTTCAAAGATTCATCCTCCTTTTGAGACATCCTAAAAATGCCATCTCTTCTTTTGTAAATTACTTTACAATAGTCTAGTACTTCTCCAAGAACTTTTTCTTCATAGTATTCTAATCAAGAACATCTCTTCCCAAACCCATAAACCATCTTAAAGCAACATCCTTCAAGGTTGTTAGAAACAGTTTGAGCCTATGTGCATATGTTGTATAATCATAGCTTCTAAACAACACATCAAACTCAAACAAGAAGGTATCAAGATCCTCATTAACCAAACCATAGAAGACATGTAATGTTGAAGGAGTTATGTTCTTCAAGGAAATTTCTCTCTCCTAGTTGGCAATGGGGAACTCAAAAGTTACATGTTTTGGTGGGTCATCCACTGTTGCATCAGCCATGGTTTGGAAGTTCTCCTTTGTATTTGCAGTGGATGTTGGTGTTAGGGAAATTTCTTCTTCAATAATACCTTCGCTCTATTCACTTTGATCAACAATATCCTCTATAGCTTCATGTATTGAGGGGAGAACTCTTCCCAAAGTGTCTTGTTGCCTTCGCATACAACAATGATTTTTTTTTTCACTGGCTCCTACACAATGTTAGTAAAACATTCTGGTGTTGGTGGATTGAAACCTAATTATCTTAATGCTAGAAACAAAGCTATAAACTAAGAAAGCTTGAATAAACATAGGAGAATATTGAATGTAGCACCATCCTCGGCAACAATGCCAAAAATGTAACACCCAACTAATGCTCAGTAAACTTGGTGATACACACACAATTCAGAGGTGGTTCCTGACTGAACATTATACTAAACCCTTGTAGAGACTCCATTTAATTATCAACTAGGGCTAATGTAAGATTGTGATGATGATGGCACTATATGTGCATCCAGAGATTCTATACTACCTATATCATCTAGTATAGGTGGTTGACACATATGGAAAAGGAAATAAAGTATAAACTGTAAAACAGGAAAAAGGATTAAATCTAGAACTATTGCTATAGGAACTTACAACTTAAGACTGTGACTAGTTCACTGTTAAAACCTAAACTCTATAATTAACTTAACACTACTAACTTTGACTCACTCTGGAGGATAATGCATTGAGACAAACAAAACATAAAGTGTAAGACAAGATCACTTTCATGATTTATTCATATATAGGAAATAAAGATGAATGCAATAATGAAAGTATCTACTATAATAATAGAAATTAATGGTGGAAAAAACTTACCTTGTGGCCCTTGCTCAAGTTACTGTATCCATAGAATAAACTCAAATCTACACTCCTTGAATCAACTAAACATAATGATAAATTGAAACCTCTTCATTGCATATAACTAGATTTCACAATCTGACAAGAATCTTCAGAGATATCTTATTCATGAAATCATGATAGGAAACTGAAACAACGAAAAATAGGTTTACCCAAAAATGTGGAATTGATAACAAAGAGGGTATGATGGACCTATCTTTCACTATTTCATTAGGAAATGAGATCCACGAAATGAAATGATTATTAACTGTTAGGTGAATCAAGTCAACGTGGGAATCTACAAATTTCCTTATGCTTGAAGGATGGGGGTCAAGATCACCAGGAACTTTTGGGAGAAAGATTAAAAATAGAAAATCAACCCAATTATGCCAAATCAAACTTGAAACCGCAATATTGAACTCAAAATAAGCAAAACCAGAAATCAAATTGCGGATCAGAGAAGGGGAAAATGGTGTTTACTAGTCACCAAAAGTGCTTTCTCGAAGTAGATCTGGGACTCATTTGCCTAAGGGAAAATGGGTCCAAGTGTAGAGTTTTTTTGTAACTTTCAGGAGCTTCTGATACAGATCTGAATCTTCCAATTTGCTCAGGTTTCACAGTTGGAATTTCATAAACAACTTCGGGATCTAAGTTTCTATGAGAAGACGACAACTTTTACAACTTTTACAACTTCTTCAATTTTTCTCTTCAAAAGATCTTCAAGCCTTCTTCAACCTAAATTTGCAATCACACACACAAGAGAAAAAAAAAATTGATAAATGAGGGTTTACCTTGGTCAAACCCCATTTTGGTAATCAAACCTTGAAATGAAATGAAACATGAAAGAGGGAATGAAGAATGAACAAAGCTATGTTACCACTCAACAAACCCTTGAATGAAACCTTGATAACGGAGATCTTAGGAAGTCTGCAACTTGCATTAGATGGATGAATTGGATGTGGATCTTGACACTTGAATCTTGCTTGAAATAATGCTTTGAATTCTTGATTTGATCATGAAACCTACATCACAATGTTAGCTCCACAAACAATGCATGATGCAAGAAGACTTTGACATGATGATTGGATCTTGAATGTTTCAATAAAACTCTAATATTGTTTCTCTTGAATGCCCTTGATCACTTGTGAAATGCTCTTGAAAATCATATAAATTTGCTAGGTTGCTTAGATCAAAAAATTCTAGGTGAAACTTAGTGAAATAACCTTATATTTATAGGTATGTGTCCTTGATTTACCGAAATTAAAATATCACAAGATGACATTGAATTATGGATTTCACCAAAAACATAATTTAAATTTAGCTCCTAAGGTGTAGGGAAGACCCATGGGTCCCAGGTCCATAAACCTAGGACACACATTCCTCAATGTAAAGTGTTATGTTTAGGCATTAATAAATGTTTGGTTTCCCCTTCGGAAAATGTAATTAAATTGGCTTGGAAAATGAATTAAAGGGCCAATTAAGGTATAATTAAGCTCATTTAATTAAGAGGGCCCAAATAAGTGTGTAAATGTAATAAGGTGCATTTAACAACACTAAATTAAGGCATTATTAATTCTAATTTTAAATAGGAGGGCCCAAACAAGTGAGAAAATGTAAAGGGTTACATTTTTCTACATTACATTTAGCCTCCACTTTAGTGAGAGGATGACCTTGTGCCAAACTCACACTAAAGTAGACAAGCAATACATATGTATGCAGCAATGACAAGATACTCAATCATACAATTCCAAAGACTCAAAGAGAGAGAAAAGGGAAAAGAAACAAAGGGTGGATCAAGCCTCGACTATCCAACACGATGTGGAACATGCCTCATCTATTTTTCCAAAAAAAAGGTTTACAAGTGGAACCTCGCTATCCACTATGCAAATAACAACATGCTCACACGGGCTAATGAAACTTTGGCTGTCCACTAGGTGAGCCCCCAAGGGTGGCAAATGAGATAATCTTATTAGGCTCCCATACCATACCAAAGTCATACCTCTGATAACTTTAATAAGGAACTACAAAACACAAAATTCAAGCTCCATAAGGCTTAGAAAATTGTGTTATGCTAAACACTTATGAACAAACAAGGCTCCACTAGCAAGCAAAGTGTGTTATGCTTGGTGGCCATAAAAAAAGGGTTGTAACTTCGAGCTTCATAAGGTTTAGCAAGTTGCATTATGCTAAAAACTTATGAAAAAAAATGAAAATAGGATAAGACATGTTCAAAGTGGTTTTTCTTAGTTCATGTAAGGTCTCCTCTTAGGGAACATCATGCCTAATGTCTCCAAGAGAGGACAAATCTAGGATAAAAGATTCGCAACTTATGGAATGCAACGCGCAACATCACCACTAAGAGGAAAGTTGTCTACCAAGAAAGATCTCACTCTTAGAGGACATCAAACCCAACTACACCACCAAGAAGAAGACAAATCACAAGAAGTAAGAAGACCACACAATGAAACATGAGAAAATTCCAAAGATCTCCAAAAATGATAATGCCAATGTATTCCCCCACTTTAATGAAATTGCTAACACCATGATGAGAGCAATTACTTTAAAGTAGAAAATGATAAATGCTAACAATAAAGAGGACATGAGATCTTATTTGGAAATCCCTCTACCAAGTCATATGTTTCCAAATGAAGCTACATCATGAATAAGAGAGAGGGGTTGCCCCCAAAATGAAATCCCAAAACACATAAGGGATCCACGGATTCAGGGTCAGTATGTCTTTGCTATAATGATATGATAGAGCTCGGAAATGTTATCACTCCCCAAATAACTCATGGAATAGGAAGAATGATAGATAGAGAGTGAAAACAAAGAAAAAAATCCTTTTGGGTCAACATGGAAGAGACCTAAATGTCTTGACGGCTTGCATCATCCCCAAAAGGAAAACATAAGACAAAAGGAAAAGATAAAGGGTTTACGACATATATAAGAATGTAGATACAAATAGAGGAATGAACATGAATCTATACATCAAACAAAACAATACAAGGGGTCACATTACGCACATGCAATCACAAAAAGAACATGTAAAAGAAAACAAAGACAAGAATAGTAAGGAACATGCGAGTCAACCTATAGTAGGTCATCTGCATCCCAATCTTGTTCATCATATGTGGAAGGTGGACAACTATCCACAGGGACAACATCAAGTGCCAAACTAGGAAAAGGCTATCTAACTCCTTGCCCCCACTAAGTGTAGGACAAGGATGACCAGAGATAGGTGGTGAGAATGAGCTCCTTGCAATATAGAAAATGATTTGCAATGAATGTAAAACATGTAATAATGAGTATGTTATGATCCTACAACTATCACATGGCAAGGAGCAAAGTCTATGCTTTAAGGGATTATCTTTTTGGGTCCATATTCATCAAGAATCTTCTTTAAATCATGACACTCATCAATAAGATGTTTGAGGGTTCTATGACATGCACAATAATTCACGTTCTAAGGCTTGTTGATTCTAGTTTTCAGTGGCAATGCAATCCATCCTAAATGAAGAAGTTCTTGCATTTGTTGTTCAATTTCTGTTTTAGTATGTAGAAATGGAAATTTTATGACTTTATAAGGTTTATATTTCTTACTTTTTTGAGGATATTGTTGAGGTGGATTCGGAGGAGGAGGACCTAAAATAATCCTATCATTCTTGTGATTATTATGAGGGAGGATACTTGTTTTCTTAGAAGGTATGGATGGAAATAGATCTTGATATCCTAATCCTTTAGTATCTTCAATTGGGGTTTTTTCTAACTTATGAATCTCATGCTCATTTGTTGTGTACTCATATCCTTGTTTAGCTAAAATCTTAAATCCTTGGCCATAAGTCTCTTCTAGGTTGATGGGTGTGTTAGTGACTTTGTTAACGTAGGATGGATTGGTATGATTTTGGCTAGAGAAACTAGGTTCACTCATTGTTGGAAGTTTAGGCTTGGTTTGTGATTCAATCTTAGGATGTAAAAGAGAAAACATATCTAATGGTGGAATGGTAGGAGGTGTTGGTTGTTGCGTGGAAGGGTAAAATGATGCATTTTTCTCAAGGTTGTTAAGGCAATATTTATGTATGAAATTATGCATGCTTTCATCATCTTCACCTAAGATTTCAACTTATTGAGGACATTCATTAGGGATAGGTTGGGAATGATTAGGTTATATTGCATTAGGATCATTACCAAAAGCACAACTTGATACATCAACTAAAGATGTTAAAGATTTCCGTATATTACCAATGCACGTGTCCATTATGAATTGAAATGCAAAGAGATTACAAATTTTCATATCTTAAGTAAGATATTTTTCTAATAATGCTATGCAAAAATCTGAAATAATGTCTTTTAGATGCAATTTTGAACTCAAACAATGCACTGAATTTGTCAAATTAAGCTTAATATGATTAATTTCAAATAACAAAAATTCTACAAACTATAATAGCAAACTGAAAGCAGCAAAATAAAATACAAAAACAAAGATTTTAATGCCCATAAATGCAAGAAAAAATCCCTAATCGAGGACTCATTCGCCCATGGGCGAATGGGTCCTAGCTCAGGGTTTTGAAAAATGAATTTATAGATTTTTGAGTTGATCTTTATGATTTTTCAGATTATGGACTGAGACAGGTGCTTACAATTTTAAATTTCTAAAAAATTAAGTGTAAATGCAAATTCAAAATAGTGATAAATGACAAACTAGGATACCTAATTTGAAATGAAATTTTGATTCAATTTTCAAATGCAAATGAATAATGATGCAATGCTATGTAAACACTATGCAAAATGACTGATTTTTTGAATTTTCCAGATTTTAAAGGATGCAAATATGTAAGCCTAAAACCCTAAACAAGATGCAAGTTAAGATCCCTAAATGAGATGAAAATAAATGCAATGAAAATCAATGCAAAACCTAGATCTAAGGTTGAAAATGGACTCCAAATCAACAAAGATATAATGCTCAAAAGTTAGGTTCACCAAAATGAAACACTGAAAAATAGGTTTACCTAAAAATGTGGAATTGATAACAAAGGGGGTATGATGGACCTATCTTTCGCTAATTCATTAGGAAATGAGATCAACACAATGAAATGATTATCAACCCTTAGGTGAATCAAGTCAAAGTGGGAATCTTCAGATTTCCTTGTGCTTGAAGGATGGGGGTTAGGTTTACCATGCCCTTTTAGGAGAAAGATTAAAAATAGAAAGTCAACCCAATTATGCCAAATCAAACTTGAAATAGCAATATTAAACTCAAATTAAGAATAACCAAAAATAAAATTGTGGATCAAAGAAGGGGAAAATGATGTTTACTAGTCACCAAAAGTGATTTCCCAAAGCAGATCTGGGACTCATTCGCCCAAGGGCGAATGGGTCCAAGTGCAAGTTTTTTTTGTAGCTTTTAGGATCCTCTAATACAGATCTAAATCTTCCAATTTTCCCAAGTTTTACAATTGGAATGTCAAAAACAACTTCAGGTTCTGAGTTTCCGTGAGAAGATGACAACTTTTGCAACTTTTGCAACTTTGACAACTTCTTCAATTTTTCTCTTCAAAAGATCTTCAAGCCTTCTTCAACCTAAATCTGCAATCACACACACTTGAGAAAAATGTTTGTTTTTGATGAATGGGGGTTTTCCTTGGTCAAACCCCATTTTGGTAATCAAACCTTGAAATGAAATGAAACATGAAAGAGGGAATGAAGAATGAACAAAGCTATGTTACCACTCAACAAACCCTTGAATGAAACCTTGATAATAGAGATCTTAGGAAGTCTACAACTTGCATGAGATGGTTGAAATGGATGTAGATATTGACACTTGAATCTTACTTGAAATAATGCTTTGAATGCTTGATTTGATCATGAAACCTACATCACAATGTTAGCTCCACAAACATGCATGATGCAAGAAGACTTTGACATGATGATTGGATCTTGAATGCTGCAATAAAACTCTAATATTTTTTCTCTTGAATTCCCTTGATCACTTGTGAAATGCTCGTGAAAATCATATAAAGTTGCTAGGTTGCTTACATCAAAAAATTCTAGGTGAAACTTAGTAAAACAACCTTGTATTTATAGGTATGTATCCTTAATTTCCTAAAATTCAAATATCACAAGCTGAGATTGAATTATGGATTTAGAAATTTTAAAATACCACCAAAAACATAATTTAAATTTAGGTCTTAAGATTCAGGGAGGACCCATTTTCCCATGGGAAAATGGGTACCAAGTCCATAAACCTAGGACACACATTGCTCAATGTAAAGTGTTATGTTTAGGCATTAATAAATGTCGGGTTTCCCCTTTTGAAAATGTAATTAAATAGGCTTGGAAAATGAATTAAAGGGCCAATTAAGGTGTATTTAAGCTCATTTAATTAAGAGGGCCCAAATAAGTGTGTAAATGTAATAAGGTACATTTAACAACACTAAATTAAAGCATTATTAAGTCTAATTTTAAATAGGAGGGCCCAAACAAGTGAGAAAATGTAAAGGGTTACATTTTTCCACACTACAGAAACTAACAAAGTATTGTCTATGTAATGAAAAAACTATATCTATCTGAACATATCCACACGCTATATCTACTCAACCACCGAGCCAACTATATAGGTTCGGGAGAAGTTTATTAGAATGAGGACTCAAAACATAAAACTAAATGTGAATTACCACTCCCCTATGAAATAGAGAGTGATAAAGTCTGTATAACTAAAATTGTAACTGAAAAGATGGAAAAAGACAATTAGGACTGGAACTATGTTTCAAACGGCATAGAAAAGACATGTATTGTGGGAACAGTCATGGCTTCCCAATCATTGCAGACTCCTTCCTTCAGTTATCTTACTGAATCGTTTAGTGATTCACAATCATCCTCAATAATGAGTGCTTCCATTTTTGCAATTATCGTGTTCCTATCATTATAGAATCTCCCTTGCATCTCTGTCTGAAATGCTTTAGCTACGGGTTACGCTTCCTACTAGTTGTAGGTTACAATCTCCTTACTCTGGCTTCTCGGCTGCAAGGAGTTAATTCATCTAACATATACACAATACTAATAACCATAAATTAAATATAGATCCATATTGCATTCCATACACTCTCACTCAATTAATCATGCAATTACCAACATATCATAATCATATTTCCATTCATCAAAACCTGGTTCAAGTTGCATGGACATAAAAAGATAGATAAGTTTAGGAATGTATTGAAATGAGCATCTGAAAATGTCTAAAAGCATGAACTAAAACAAAAGAAAACTAGCTAATACTTAGTCTCATCAAAGGTAGCTATAATTTTGGAGCATTTAGGTTCAAAGCTAATACTTGGTCTCATCAAAGGTAGCTATAATTTTGGAGCATTTTTGTTCAAATAACCCTATTATGATGTCCAAAAGGCCCAAGAACCTAATAATCAACTATCAATTCATCAATTTTGAGTTTTTTTCCCAAGGCCTTTAGAAAAAAAATCATCCCCTTTACTATTAAAATTGTATGATCATCTTATACAATTGTACAATTACTAAATATTTTGTTGGCATGTGCAAGTGTTTGTGTAGTCACATGAATAGGTTCTTAGGAAAAGTATTTTGACTACTAGGTGATTTTTTTATTCACTAGTTTTTGTCTTCATTCTATAATTTTTTTGTATGTCATATAGGTATTGGCACAAGT
This sequence comes from Sequoia sempervirens, assembly GCA_007258455.2. Classification (NCBI taxonomy): domain Eukaryota; kingdom Viridiplantae; phylum Streptophyta; class Pinopsida; order Cupressales; family Cupressaceae; genus Sequoia; species Sequoia sempervirens. Next base: position 257,105,568 of record VDFB02270651.1, on the reverse strand, counting down.
ACTGCAACTTGTAGAGTACACAATACCCAACACCCATATACCAATCACCACATGGTTTAGTACCACCACATTCATATCCTAGTCATTATAATACTACTCGCCTTGCCTCAAAATATCTAATTGCACCAAAAAGAGGTTTCCTTGTGACCAACAAGAAGTTTCCAACCATTACAATTTTTGACATAAGAAGCAATTTTCTACTAATTTGCTGGTGGTTTTGGTTATATTGATGAAGCATGGAATATTCTAGCTAATTTTACTTTTATAACTATTTATATTATCATAATGTTAGCATGATGCAAATATCATTTTCACCCTCAACTAGCTCCCCTTCATGGTTTATAGTTTCGACTTTGCCCTTGAACTTCAAAGTCCTCGTTCTCATTCATACGAGTTCTTTTTTTGAGAAATTTATTCTATTTTGAGTAGAATTTTAAGAGCTTCATAATGATGTATATTTATTTCATTTTGATATCTATTTTTTCTAGAAATTACATATTTTGACAAGTGTTGAGTATTTTCATTTTGGAAACTTTTGGGGCTTCGTTTGGGCTCATATAGTAATGTTTTTGTGTAATTTTTTTGAAAGTGCATAATTTTTCACATAGTGGTGCAATTAGATTAGTCTCATTTTATCAAGATTTTGTATTTTCATTATGTGACAAAATTTGGCATTTTTGGTGTACTAATATCATGACCACTTTAATGATTTAGAAATTAGCAATTATAATTGAGCTAAATGTAAAGTGCCAAGGTCATATATTGTTGGGGGATTCATTGTAGAGTATTATGGCTTCAAAAACATGGATGTGTTGTTATCCATCAAGATATGTGGTGATGAAAAAGTCTCAAATGAAGAGAAAATACTCCCTAAGTTGCACTTAGGGGGGGTTTTGTTGTAAACAAAGCATATTACCTAACCAATTTACCTCTTAGGTCTTATTCACACTACTTTACTTAAGTTTACTTAGGGCATTATTATGTTATATATCAAGTCACAATATTAAGACATGTGTCATAATATTATGTTTTCCTATGTTTCACCTTGGCCTATATAACCAAGGCCTTCCCATTGTAATCTCATAATGTAATATTCATGTACGCATATTGTGCATTGGTGTCCTTTGACAAAATAGAAGAATTCTCTCATGTTTGGTCTCTCTTGTGCTTTCATTAAAGCTCCTAGATTTTGGGTGCCCACCTTCATAGCTAAATCTTGCCATAGATAAAACATTTTATGCCAATTCTTACACTTTTATTAGCCACCTTTGAGGGGTAGATATCTTCTTTCAAATTTTGAATTTTAATGGTGACTATGTGCCTAATGGATAACTTTTAGGTTCCCTTTTCTTGCAAGTAGAACCATTATGAGTTACTAAGATTGTAGTGAATCCTTCACTAGACTTGGAAAATTCATCTTTCCTTGCATTCTAATTAATAGAAATACCCCATGACATCAATTAGCCACCCCAATTTCAACCATTTTTATACTTTATAACTTTTCATGTAGTTTTGATAGGTTAATTAGTCCTAGTGAATGTGCATTTTCAAATGCTCCAAGTGAAATCTAATTTGAAAACTCATAAGACTTTCAAAAAAGGTATACAAAGCTTCTAAAATATAAGGCATCATAACGCATGGTTGTGTGGCCATATAATCAAGTTAAATGGTACTCCACATAAGTATTAGTGGGCCTCACTTCCTTTATCAATTTAAGTTATAACATAATTGATGCTACATGGCATGCTCCTAGGGATTACTAGAAATGAAAAGGAGAAGTTATTCCAAAATAGTGTAGATTATCCAATCTACCACCATAGGGTTCATCTGATGGCCCATGTGATGCATGGATATTACTATATAGAATTACTTCACCCTACATACTGAAAGCACAATTTTTCCATCCACAACTTCTCATTTCATCTTAAGGGTTTCTATGGTACTAGAGTAGCAAATACAAGACTAGACACACCTAGAATTAAATTTCTAGAAGGTTGGTCATTCATGGTAGTGATTGTACATCACTAATATAGAGGAGTTTCACCGACTAAGGTCGTGATAGTGCAATACTAGGTGGTGGACTTCATGATCAAGGTATTGGAGACCACACATATGTGTCCAACCACCAACAGGAACCATTCAGGAGCCACAATCTATAGAGATGTCTTTTCCTCCATTGATTTCAAATTTTAAATATAATTTGGGTAGGAAAATCATTATGGGTTGGATAGCTTAGTCTATAAATAGCAACTTATCTATTCATTCATAGGCAAATGACACTTTGTACAATTAAGGTATTGAGCTTGGTGTATTAATTGACTATCCTCGCTTTACTATTACACAAGGGATTCTTTGTGTATGAGTAATACTTATGCAATGGTTGATAGATTAATGAACTTAATAAGATGCAAACTATTGTATCAATCAATTCTAGTCTTGTCTTTTTTCACATTTAAGTTTTATGTACATGTTTATTTCTATTTATTATTGTGTCATGAGTTGTTAAGATATGCTTTGGTAGGAAATATTGCATTTGTCTAGAATGAGCTTTTGTTTTGATTTATTTTCTTCCTATTAACTCCATCCCTTTTCACTACCCAACACAACACATTTAGGCTTAGCTTTGAGATAGACAGAAAACCATCCCTCCAATCTTGGAGATTATCTTGTAGGGTCTAACCTCCTTATTGAACCACATTATTACCTACAAGGTTTTCCATATTCTTAGTCTTATATAGTGCATTGGACCCTAAAAATTCCTTTAGAGTGAGCTATTAGTTATGAATTTACAGCTATGCTCATTGTCACATTTAGTATGCAATTTAACATATGTTCAACACACTACTAGAAACTATATATAACGAAAAATAACATTAAAAATGTTATAAAATAAACAATTTTTTTTATCCCTAGCACAATGATTTTTCTCTATTGTGTTGCATTTATATGTAGTTTGATCATTTTTTTATATAAGGATTGTGAATGCTAAGGACTTGAAGAGCCTTCAAAAGGTTGTTCACTAAAGGAGCTCAAATAACTAGACATAGAAGTTACAAATTCCATTGAGCTTGCAATGCATTTAAATCCAATACAATAGGCCTAACAAAACAAAAACTTCTTTAATAAATTCTCTTCAAAAATTGTGATATACATTCTATGTCAAATTTTGTGGCAATACTACAATAGAGCTATGTGAAGATTTGAGATACATCCATCACATTGAGCTACAATTTATTTCAAAAGCTGCACTTTTATGATAAATTTTAAAATTTTGAGCAAGAAATTCAAATTTACAAATGGACCCAACAAACTTGTGGCAACATTTACATCAATCCTATATAATATTTTGTGGCTCAAGATAACATCTTCTTTACTTTATATTAAATATCTTATACCTATGTTTCCACCAAATGTGTGTCGAGTGTGGGTTAGACTCCCAAAACTCCCTTTGTAGTTTTAAGAGGTTTCATGTTATGAGGTCATAGGAAACTCTATTGGTCGCTTCTTGAAAGTTGATGATCCCACTTCCTACATAAGGCACTCTACTTGTGCTTGCATTCTGGTGGATATTGACATCTCCAAGCCTCTTCAATGGGATGTGGTTTTGATGGTTGGAGATAAGCCTTGGACTCAACCTCTTGGTTACGAGGGAATCCCCTTCAAATGTCGTTGATGCTTCTCCATTGGTCACCTAGCTACAAATTATCCTCTCACATTGCAAGGACTCTGCTATGTGGGTGAAGGATGCTAACGAATATCACTTAATTATTTATGCTCCTGATTCTCAATTAGATGACTCCTCTCAGGAAGACGACAAGTCTTTTGCTTCCAACATAGCTCTAGCATGTCCCTCAAACCCTATTAAGGAACCTTGTGCCTTGACCTTACTGCCTGATCTTCCCTTAGCTTCAAACTAGCTCCAAAATACTCATGTGGTGGATGGCCACCCTTCACCTCATCATTCTATTGTTCTCTCCTCACGTGCTGATGGGATCTTTGTGGGGGATCCCCCCTACTTTCCCTTGTTTTGAGAATTTGGATGTTAATGTCTCCTGGATTGTTGTAAGGAGGAAATCTCTTCCTACATCACTTCTCAAAAATCATGTTCAAGTGTTAGGTGAGAGGCCAACTCATTTTAGGCCCAGTATTGTCTAAGAGGGGCATTGGGGTCCTAGCTCTTTCATTCACTTGTTGTTCTTAGAATCTTGGTTTTTGTTGCTCTTCTCTTTTGGTTGTGTTGTTTCTTTGTTCTATATGCCCAACTTGGCCTATTTTTCCTTTCCTTATGGAAACTTTGTAAAGGGTCGAGACCGTAGTTTCCCACTTACTTTATTCTTTTTTATGGTCTTTTTGTACAAGAGTCTAGGCTCTTTCAAAATCCCTACTTACCTTAATAAAAATAAATAAAGTAAGGCATGTGCTACAACTTGCATTAGATTTTGTGTATGTAATCTACATCACCATTTTCTTCAAAATTGCATTTTTTTTCATTTTTTTATAGAGATCAAACAAAGTATTATTCAATTTATATATTTAGACACTTCTAAATTAAAATTATTTTTTGTTATAATCATTGAGAAGAAATATTTTTATTTAAAAAATAATTACTAACAATAATTTAGTTAAATATGATAATATTTTATAAACTTTTTATTTTTAATTGTAAATGACAACAATAGTATCAATGATGGATCACAAAATACTTCATAATGGGGAGGCATCATTGAATGATGAGTTTGCGTGATTTTATTTTTCACATGCACGTGCACTTATGACAAGGATAGGATGGTGGTTGGTGGTGTAAGGTGGAAATGATGTGATTAAATAGGTCATTGGGTTATACCTGGCTAAATCTCTAGATACAACTCCCTAAAAGGTAGAGCTACATGGCATCCAACAAGGAAGAGAGGGGGGAAGCAAAGGGGAGAACAAAGGAAAAGGGGACTAAAGAGGAATGGAAGCATTGGAAAAGGAAGAAAAGAGAGTCTAGAGAGGCTTTGGTGGGGTATTCTATGGCATTTTCTTGAAAATGAAATCAAGAATCCAACTCTTAAATAGTGGCTTGTGATAATTTAGGAGTTATATTGGGAAATGAATGGCGCCTTGTATGTTGACATAGGGGCTACCATTTCAAACCATATGCTTGACCCTAATCATAGCAAGGGAATTTTTTTGAGGTTGCTCAAATTTTAATCAATGTTGCAATGTTTTTGAATGCAACAAGAGCCTATCTATTACATGATGACAATTGAGACATCATGCATCAAGTGAGATATACTTTAACTCTCTTAGAGAACATACATGGAACAACAAGGTGGTAAGAATGTCTTCAAAGGGTAATTGGAGAGATAGAAAGATGGTTGTAGGTCAAGCTACCTTGCAACACCATCCTCAACTTCTTAAATTGTTGTGATGATGATGAGGATTCATCCAATAATATAGAGGTAACCTAGATTGATAAAATTGAGTGTGAAAAATGTAAGGCTCATAATGGTTGGGTTCTGAGGCCTATATATTTTTTCTTGACCTCATGTTAGATGTCATTTTTCTCTATTAATAAATTGGTATGACAATAATATTTTGACTATCAATGACTTAAGGCCTTGTAATTTTCAGCAGCCCCCTTAAAATAATAGAAGGTTTTTTATTTATATGGGCTTGGTCTAGTGTTGCTTTTAATAAGCTCGAGTGTGTGTTGGTCCCACGGTTTTCATTGCACCAAAAGGTTGACCTATTAATGCCCGATACAACCACCAAAGCTAACGGATCCACGGGAGGCAATTAGTCCATGTCATGAATCCCAAGGGGAGCGTTGACCAGCTGTCAACAATCTCCCCCTCAGCATTACCAGAGGGGATTCAAACCCAGCACCTTTGGTTCTGATACCAATTGTTGGTCCCACGGTTGTCGTTGCACCAAAAGGTCAACCTATTAATGCCCGATACAATCGCCAGAGTTAACGGATCCACGGGAGGCGATTAGTCCATGTCATGAATCCCAAGGGGAGCGCTGACCAGTTGTCAACAGTATGTGGGTTTGGATGTTCTCCCTTTTTGCAAAACCAATGAACAAAATTTTGGTGGCTTTGATAAGAAGAAATGGGTAAGGTGATATATTATATTTTTTATATTTTTTATAAATATTAATGATTGATTTAGAACCTTTTTTTGTTGATCGGTGGTGAATAAGGTTTGTTTTTGTTGTTTACTCATAGTTTTTGGTACTAGTTACCATCTTTGTAGAGAAGGGGGATTCACTACTCACGAATCTCTTTATTCTCAAGAGAATCCCAGGGAGTGAACTTCCCTAAACTACCTCAAGGAATAGAGTGAGAGTTGTAGAACCAAAAAGAGTAGGTCACAAAGGCTTTCCAAAAAAACTAGCAAGTTTTCAGCCAAGGACAGCAGTGTGGCGTGCTGGTGTCTCGTACGGACCAAAAATGAGGATGTCTCAGAGAAAAATTAAAGTGACTACTAACAATTTGATTACTAAGAACTTCGAGAGTGCAAGAAAATAACAGAAAGTAATAGAACCAAAATAAGTTAAAGCAAATGATAATACTAAAGAGGATAAAGAAAGTGCTCACAACAATCCAAGTGATGAAGCCTCCAGCAAGGAAATATCTTCAATACCTGCACACATAAGACCGAGGGAAAATGTTGGGGTTGTTTAGGGGCTTGCCTCTGTCAAACCCCCGTTTCGGTGTTCCCACCTCTGCGGACAACCAAATAAATAGAGAGAAATAATAAGCAGAAATAAAATGAATGCAAGAGTAATAAAAGAAAACCCTGCTCAAGGAGGAGAACCCATATCACAAAATAGAGATGCAATAGATAGGGGATGTGAGAAATCCCAAGATGCTCAAATATACAAGGTAAGCAAGATATCACCTACAAGGCTTAAGCAAGCCAAAGAGAGAAAGAGACAGCTGTGAGATCTAAGAGAGTTGCATAGAGTGTTGTAAGAACTTGAGAGTGTTGTAGCAAGCTATAGAGAGTTGTGCAAGAAAGAGAGCAAGAGAGAAGAGAGAAGCCAAGAAGCTAGAGAAAAAATTTCTAGAGAGAAAAATGAAGTGAAAGAATGGATTTAAAAGAGAGAATAGGAGAGAAAGGAAGCTTCCCAAGCTGTTACTACAGACAAAAGTAGTTGACAAGTGGCAAGGCACTCAAAAACAGTTGTTTGAATGTCAAAATGTCATAGGACTCTAGCATGACGTGTAGACGTCCACACGACGTGCTAGCATCCAAACAAATCACGCTACAAAACAATGAGAATGAGAAAAGCACAAGGTTACATGCAAAGCTAACGTGCAAAGGTGGCTACTAAAAAGGGGTCCTAAGCATCCTAAGAGGAAAAAAGGCTAGTGCAAGGGCTAAAATGATCCTACACAAGTGTTAGGGGAATGGACACTAAAGCAGAAGCAAGAATGTATGTGAAATTGCAATGGGTGCAATTTTACGACATTACACTTGGTAAAAGTATCTAAGCATGGTTGCCCCTTTTTCCATGGTTCCTAGTCTTTTCCATGTTTATTATCAAAAACAATGATAGATGACAAAAATTATACAATTGATTTCTTGAGTCATTAAAAGTTAATAAGATAACAAATGCACAAAATGTAAAAATAATAATTAAAAAATGATAAATGCAATGATAAGGTAAGTATTTAAATAAAAATAGTAATTGAAAATCCCACGGCATTCTGGCAGAGGTTGGGGTGTGTGCTGCTACGACAGTTGAGCCATAGAGCATCAGTTGGATGGCGTGGTACGGAGAGTCAGGTGTAGGACATTGTCATTGAACATGCATTCAATTCTAGGTGATGTGTGGCTAACGAAGGGTGACCTGGAAGGTGGAAAGGGCGGTGAAACTTTAATTGAGATGGTAGAATGGCACATTCGAAGGGCATTATATTGGAGTTGGCGACAGGCTTTTTCATTCAGTGTTTTCCATTGCTTGTGTTGTCGATGAATTTGAGGTGATGGTTGCGTCTAAGAGTAAGATGGAGACCCCAATTCACCTCATCTCGAGGAGTAAATTGTGGGTCTTTTTAGGGAAAATTACAGATACTTGCATGCGTTTCATATTTAAGGAATGGGATCCTTTGGTGCTCGGGGCGGTGGAACTGGTTTTCGGCAAAGAGTTCATGGTTTCGGACAAGCGTTACCGGACCAATGTTGATATTGTGTCGCATTTTATTGTTGCCCTACTTGATCTCTTGCTGCCTAAAGCAATGGTTCTTTTAATGGCGAGGAAACTAGTGATGGTGGACCTGCTAGGTGGGGTTGAAGAGGTGATCATTGTGGTGGAGCTGGGAGAGGGAATTCTATGGATGAGAGACATGGGTCAGGTGTTACTTCCCAACGTTCGTGTCAGGAGGTTTATGTTTCTCTTGGAGGTGAAGCGGGAGGCACTACGAGAGCATAGGCTACGGGCGACCAAAGGCGTTAATTTCCTGAAATGGGTTTATGTACCTTGAGGAACCGCTGGAAGCTAATTGGGAGGGTAGCTTTAGGGTGTATCTGCTGGACGAGGAGATTCTAATGGAGTAAAGGTGATGGGTGTGTGGTCTCGGCATTTTGGCTACGAGCGATGGCGTCGTCGGTGGGTGGTGTAGTTTAGTAATGCAATGATTATGGGTTTTTGTTGTTTTTGCTGGACTGTATTGTAATATTTGTTGTTGTGTTGTATTTTCATGGCCATGGAAACGCATCCAGTGGGATCTATGTCGTCGATGTTTTGTTGATTGGGTCTGGTGTCGGGCTGGTACCCCCATTTTGGGGCTTGCAAATGGGTGACCGGTGTCTGTCGAACCCACTGGAAATGTATTGAACAACTTTTTTTTCTATCTAATATAAATCATATTTACAAACCAAAAAAAAATAGTAATTGAAAAACAATAGGTATCAATTTTGAGATAAATACTTAAAATAAATAAATTGAAATAAATAAAATTGTTTTGATTATATCTTTCAAGTAGTTTAAACATAATAAATCAAAAAAAAAAAAAAAAAATTATTTTTTATAATCTTTCTCCTTATTATCACAACCATATTTGAAATCCTAATCATTTACAAAATATTATTCATCATGTCCTATTCCTTGCAAAACATGATTAAATTCGATTTATAAACCAACCTTGGAATTATGAAAAAAATATTAATTGAAATGTATATCCCTTATTAAATTATGGAAAAATAAGTTGATGAATAAATAAATTATAGATGATTTAGATGTGGAGGTGTTAAATTCGATTTATAAACCAACCTTGGAATTATGAAAAAAATATTAATTGAAATGTATATCCCTTATTAAATTATGGAAAAATAAGTTGATGAATAAATAAATTATAGATGATTTAGATGTGGAGGTGTTTGTTCCTATAAATGAAAAAAAAAAACTCAAATTCTTTTTTTTAGTTCAATTCTCATTAAGCCATATATTATAATATAAAGCACATTTGACAATTTGTTAGGACTAGGGAACTAGTTGTTGTAAAAAATAATAATTTAATTAATTTTTATAATCTTTCTCCTCATTATCACAACCATGTTTGGAATCCTAATCATTTTCAAAATATTATTCATCATGTCCTATTCCTTGCAAAACATGATTAAATTCGATTTATAAACCAACCTTGGAATTATGAAAAAATATTAATTGAAATGTATATCCCTTATTAAATTATGGAAAAATAAGTTGATGAATAAATAAATTATAGATGATTTAGATGTGGAGGTGATTGTTCCTATAAATGAAAAAAAAAACTCAATTCTTTTTTTTAGTTCAATTCTCATTAAGCCATATATTATAATATAAAGCACATTTGACAATTTGTTAGGACTAGGGAACTAGTTGTTGTAAAAAATAATAATTTAATTAATTTTTATAATCTTTCTCCTCATTATCACAACCATGTTTGGAATCCTAATCATTTTCAAAATATTATTCATCATGTCCTTTTCCTTGCAAAACATGATTAAATTTGATTTATAAACCAACCTTGGAATTATGAAAAAAATATTAATTGAAATGTATATCCCTTATTAAATTATGGAAAAATAAGTTGATGAATAAATAAATTATAGATGATTTAGATGTGGAGGTGCTTGTTCCTATAAATGAAAAAAAAAAAACTCAAATTCTTTTTTTTAGTTCAATTCTCATTAAGCCATATATTATAATATAAAGCACATTTGACAATTTGTTAGGACTAGGGAACTAGTTGTTGTAAAAAATAATAATTTAATTAATTTTTATAATCTTTCTCCTCATTATCACAACCATGTTTGGAATCCTAATCATTTTCAAAATATTATTCATCATGTCCTACCTTGCAAAACATGATTAAATTCGATTTATAAACCAACCTTGGAATTATGAAAAAATATTAATTGAAATGTATATCCCTTATTAAATTATGGAAAAATAAGTTGATGAATAAAATAAATTATAGATGATGTTAGGATGTTGATGAGATGATTTAGATGTGGAGGTGATTGTTCCTATAAATGAAAAAAAAAACTCAATTCTTTTTTTTAGTTCAATTCTCATTAAGCCATATATTATAATATAAAGCACATTTGACAATTTGTTAGGACTAGGGAACTAGTTGTTGTAAAAAATAATAATTTAATTAATTTTTATAATCTTTCTCCTCATTATCACAACCATGTTTGGAATCCTAATCATTTTCAAAATATTATTCATCATGTCCTTTTCCTTGCAAAACATGATTAAATTTGATTTATAAACCAACCTTGGAATTATGAAAAAAATATTAATTGAAATGTATATCCCTTATTAAATTATGGAAAAATAAGTTGATGAATAAATAAATTATAGATGATTTAGATGTGGAGGTGCTTGTTCCTATAAATGAAAAAAAAAAACTCGAATTCTTTTTTTTAGTTCAATTCTCATTAAGCCATATATTATAATATAAAGCACATTTGACAATTTGTTAGGACTAGGGAACTAGTTGTTGTAAAAAATAATAATTTAATTAATTTTTATAATCTTTCTCCTCATTATCACAACCATGTTTGGAATCCTAATCATTTTCAAAATATTATTCATCATGTCCTACCTTGCAAAACATGATTAAATTCAATTTATAAACCAACCTTGGAATTATGAAAAAATATTAATTGAAATGTATATCCCTTATTAAATTATGGAAAAATAAGTTGATGAATAAAAAAATTATAGATGATTTAGATGTGGAGGTGATTGTTCCTATAAATGAAAAAAAAAACTCAATTCTTTTTTTTAGTTCAATTCTCATTACGCCATATATTATAATATAAAGCACATTTGACAATTTGTTAGGACTAGGGGACTAGTTGTTGTACACCTTGCAAGTCCTAGGTCTAGTTGTAATTATATAATATTGAAAATAATGTTCCCACATGGAAAAAGGTTCCCCACTTGGATAGAATCTTGAGATTCCATAGTTGGCAACTTTTTGCCATTTATTATTGGACTTGTAATGGTTGTTGAAGAAGGGGTTACTAAGTTGGACTTTGCCTAAAATCATTGATTGACTATTTATAGCGATGTGTAAGAGGTGTGTAAGTGTAATTATTACCTCATGTTGGAGCACTTGGTAGTTACACTTGGACCCCTTGTTCATAAGGGTCAAAATAATCAATTGGGAGTTACATTCTATTTATGGAGGAGTTACACTTGGAGGTGGAGTATATTGTTTAGACTTCGACCACCTTGAATTATTTTTGAATCATGGTTTTGAGCCCATGGTTTTGGAAAACAATTCATGATTTCTTAGGTCTCCTTAGACTATATATAGGGCTTGCGATGGAGATTCTAGGTTCAATGTTTATACAAGTTTATGTTGCTATAATTCCTCTAGATTTAAAGTGTAGGCCTCATTATAGCATAAAAACTTTGATATTATATTCTAACCTTTGTTGTTAATTAACTCATTAAATGCAATGCTTTAGAGGCTAGATTCTTTTCCTTTGAAGGGTTTTCCCAAAGCACATTTTGTATCACTTGTCTTGCGATCATTCTATTATGTTCTTCCTTTCTTAATGTTGTTACTATATCAAAATGCTAATGAAATTGGCATAGATCAAAACACTTGCAATACTTTCATCATACAAATAAGTAGGATATTGTGCATATTTTATTCTATTTGGTATATGATCCTAATTATTTAGATCCATCAAAGGAGTAGAGATACTTTGTTTTAATCCTAGCTCAAGTGGGATTTGTGTAGTTTTTTCTTTCAAAAAATAGATATGGCACACACTTCAAACAATATGGTAATCAAGTTACTTTTATTTGTCTCTATGTTGATGACATGTTTTTTATTAATTTTTAGTAAGGAGATATTAGGGCTACGTAATCTCAAATTTCAACATACTTTGATATAAGTGAATTGGGGGCAAATAAATTTTGGTGTCACTTTTCTTATGATCATTTTACTATGTCCTTCATTTCTTAATGTTGTCATTATGCCAAAATTTTAATGAAACTAGCATACATCAAAAAACCTGTAATAATTTCCTCATAAGATTAAGTAGGACATTATGTATCTTTCATTTTTTGATACTCACCAACTTTTTTGATCCATGGCAAAGTATAGATATTTTATATTAATACTTTTCTTTTAATAAACAGAGGGTAAAAACTTTATTAATTCAAGAAAGTAGTACAAAGCCAAGAGAAACAAGCCACCCATCAGGGGCCAAAAGCAAACACATCAAGCAACACCCAGAACACATCTCATATCCTCTGCAACCAAATCCTCAAGATCCCTTGAAAGACCATCCAAAAGAACATTCCAATTGTCCACTTTACAGGTTCCCCTCTACTCCAAATCCCATTTAGCCAAACCATCTGCCACCTTATTCTACTCCCTAGGGATATAGCAGAAGGTGATAGAGTCCAAGGACTCCCCCAGGGAGATGATTTGTCTAACCACACCCGCCAGCTGCCAGTTAGCATCCTCTAGATGTTGCTTCTCTAGTAAGCCAATTACAATATGGGAATCACACTCACAAATTATCCCTCTCCAACCAAGGGCACAAGCCCTCTTCAAAGCCGAGAGAATAGCCAAGGCCTCCATGAAATTATTAGAATGCAGGCCACAGTACTCATAAAAGAATAACACAACTCCAGAGTGGTCCCTACCAAGGCCCCCAATCCCAGCATGGCCAGGATTACCTCTAGAGGACCCATATGTATTTATCTTCAGCACCCCCAAAGGGGGAGGCATCCAGTGGCAATCTCTTTGAACCTTCTCTCAAACACTTCTACTAAATCTAGGCCTCCTCTCATCCTTGAAGCAACAAGAGAGCCCCAAACTCTGAACAATCCTCATATCCCATATTAATACTTGTACAAGTGGGAGTTGTGTAGTTTTTTATTTCAAGAAATAGATACAGAATACACTTCAAACAAGATGGTGATCAAGTTAATGTTATTTGTCTCTATGTTGTTGATGTGTTCTTTATTAATAGTAAGAAGATAATTAAGGTTGTGTAACTTTATCTTTCAATGTAGTTTGATATGAAGGACTTGGAAGAAATTAAGTTTATCTTATGGATGGAGCTCAAGAGAGATAGAGTTAACATAAAAATCCTATTAACTCTATTTTGTAGTAGTTTAGGATGAAGAATTTTAAACCAATGTGTTCTCATTCTTTTTGGAATGAAGCTTTATTTTGATTAGTTCCCTTTGATAATGGATGGGATAGAGGAAATGAGTCACATTCGTTATGTGAGTGTAATTGGTAGTCTTATATATGTTATGGTCTATACTGACAAAACATTGCACAAGCAATAAGATTCCTAAGCAAGTATATGTCCAATCCAAGAAAAAATCATTGGACTATAATAAAAAGGGTCTTTAGGTATCATAAAGACACATTATAGTGTTTTATTTGCTTACAAGGAGGATAGGACTTTAAGTGGGACAATGGATATATAGGGATTCATGGATTCTAATTAGGCTAGAAATATGGATAGTTAGAGGTCTGTTAAAGGGTATTTGAACCCTATTTGGTGGTCCATTTAGTTAGATGATAAAATTATAGGATATGGTTTCTCTTTTGACTACAAAGGTTGAGTGCATGGTAGCTACTCATGTTTGTTAGGAGGTAGTTTTTCTTCAGAGCTTATGTTACATTAGGTTGAATTAGGATAGAATGGTGATTAAATGTGATAACTTTTGAGTGTCATTGGCTTGGGAAAGAACCCTACCTTTCATGCATGGATGAAGAACTTTACTGCATAATATAACTTTGTTTCAAACACAATAAAGGATAAGAGGGTAATGTTCAAGAAGGTGAATACATTAGTGAATGTTGTAGATGCTTTGATGAAGCCCATGAGCACAAAGATGTTCACATGGTGAAGGCTAGCTATGGGGATAAACTCTTACCACTTAGTTCACTATGTTGAGTACCCCTTAGAATTCTTGCATTGTTTACTATAAGTGAGATTGCTAGGACTAAAGGATTAGATATTGTATGCTAGTAATTCCTATCTAGTTCAAATTATTTAATATTTTGTAATATTGAAAATAATGTGCCCACATGGAAAATGATGGTACACTTGGATGGAATCTTGAGATTGTATAGTTAATACTCTCTATCATGTCTAATTGTTCTTTGATGGTTGTAATAAGTCACTGAATAGGGGGCTAACTAGGTGGACTATGACTAGCATCTTTGACCAACTATTTATAGCCATGTGTAAGAGGAATATAATTGTAATTATTGTCTCATGCTAAAATGCTTGGGAGTTGCACCTGGACCCCTTGGTCATAGTAGTTAATTTAGTCAATAGGGAATTACATTCTATGTATGGAGTTACTCTTGGAAGTGGAGGACATGGTTTGGACTTGGACCACCTAGAATTATTTTTGGCTTATGGTCTTGATCCAATGGTTTTGGAAAACTAAACTTGGTTACCTTAGTTACCTTAGCCTACATATATAGTGCTTGGGATGAAGATTGTATGTTTAGTTTTTATGTAAGGTTGTGTTTATAGAATTCCTCCTAATTCATAGTCTAAACCTCATTGAAGCACAGATACCTTAATATCGTATTGTAAGTATGGATAGAAAAATAGGTAATTTACTTGGTTTTTGTTATAGTAATTTTTTTAATTACCTATCCCTATGTTTCACTAGTAATCTAACATAAGAAGGATTTTATCAATTAAAATAAAATACAAATATTGATTTACCCAATAAAATTGAAGCTATTTGACCTTTTATTTATACTACTAATTACATCTTAATTAAACTAGAATTTTTTCTTAAGATTGGGATAGGAAATGGAAAATGAATACAAGAAATAGTTGTTGTTTGTTCTATTAGATTAGTTGTTAATTTTTTTTTAAAATGGCAGGTGGTAAGGTGAGAGATAGGAATCTAAAATGTAGAGAATTCTTAGTGGAAGTAGAGGGTTTGAAAGATAGTTGTAGAACTAAAATTCAAGCTATTATTTTGAGAATTTTTTGATGTTGTAATATGGATGTCCGCATGTTTGTGGGGATGTTAGTGTGACCATGCATATCTCCTATATGCACAAAAAAATAAAATAGTAGGCAATTACCTACACAATAACAAAATACAATCAACAAGGCATAAAAGTGATAACAATAACAGGAAACTATCTAATAATAAGACAACTCTTTCTAGAATAGAGGTGTTGCCACAATACTGTGTCTCACTTATGAGAAATCTTGATTTTTGCCTAAAATCACATGTTCTTTAGAAAATTTAATAATTTAAGCTTTGAGGGGTTCCATTTAAAGTGTTTTAATTGAAGAGGGTGAGATTAGACCCCCTTAGATCAAACCCCCTTGGATAGAACCCCCTAGTCTTAAATCAAACCCTCAATAGAGTCTCCTCCATGCCTATCAAAATGCTAACGAAAATTCACTTTTGCTTCACCTTTTGGGGGATCAAATGAAGTCATTTAAAAATTTCATTTTCTAAGTATGTAGCCCTTATTATAAGCTTTCCAAAAAGCATATTTTGAATATATTTAATTTGATTATTATATTTATTCTCTATTTCTTATGAATGTAGATTCTTCACCAAACATCAAGTTCTTTGTTTCACACATACAAAAAAAATTTAAAAATAGAGAAAAAAATAAAAAGAAATGTACACACTAGATATTTATGTCCTTATTTCAACAAAGAAAAAAAGTTGATTTTGACATATACAGAAAAAGTTGGCATATGTGTTTATGTGGTTGTTATGCACAAAACAACATGTAGATAATTTTTTGTTATTCAAACAACAGAACCTATCTATCTTGAAAGAATCGCCAAACTTTCTGATTAGGATATTTTGGTTATCCCACTTGGCTTGAGAATGTCAGGTCTTGACGTACTAGGTTCGCTTAGGGTTCGTTGTGCAATTGTTGTTAAACATAATAGACCTATTGGTATTCCCAAGTTGCTTCCACTTTGTCTTAGTGATGTAATAATCCTAACAAATAATACATGCATCACTTCCAAATTGTTAGAATTCGCTATGGAGATAGCTTACCAAGATCTTGAGGCCAAATGGAAAGCACAAAAAGAGAATATGAATATGACAAGAATAAACTATATTCTTATCAATTATGTAAAGATGATTCAATTTTATGTGTACAATGTAGTAGAGACCCCTTGGTTATATAGCCAAGGTGAGATACAAGATTTCATAAGATTATGACAAGTGTCTTAATCATATGACATGAGACAACTTTTCACAACTACCTAGGTCACATGTGTTACAAGTCAAAAGATAAGATAACAACTAATGACAACTAACCCCTTCTAGAAAGATTCATTCCTAGGACCTAAGTAAACATAACATGTAAATAAGTCCCCTAATAATGAATTAACTAGGTACAAGACTTTATTTACACCAACACAAACTTTCATTTTAATTTAAATCATTTCAAAAGGAAAACAGTAAGAAGATCAAGGTTAAGAGAAACAAATCCTAAGAAATTAAGGGGCTCCCAATTATTACACACACATGCACTGATTAATTTATAAACCAAAGAATTAATTATTTCATATTGCACTAGAGTGCTTCACAACTTCATATGAAATAGTGCAAGAGTTCAAAGAAAGAGCATCATTCACCATTGAGACAAGTTCAAAATGTGCCCAAAAATGGGGCAGCAAATTGATTATATCAATAAGATGAACAATAAATAGTTACGCATGGTATACGATTGTATATGACCTTTGCTTCAGAATTACAAAATCCTAAATACATACAAATCTTTAATCTAGAATTGAACAAAAAAACATGAAATAAAACATAAATTGGTGGAATTCCAATTTATGATTTACTATCTCAACAAATTTCGATCCTAATAAAAGAGCAACTTGCTTCCTTTTATAGAGCAGAAGGCGAGAGTTAGTTACAAACAACACATGATCGGAGGGAAAATAAGTCAATAGTCATAAGACACATGGCATAAAGATATTTTCTTGCACATGGGGTGTCGAGCGACAACTTCGTAGAGGAAGATCGGAATCATGCTCCATCTCTTTGGTTCATACAAACAATCTTTTAAATCCTAAAGAATTCGGGTGGAAAAGCACTCAAGAACCTTCAGTGATGGCAAGCTTAAAAATCCTTGCATTGTGTGCATTATTTCCAATATCGAGAAAAATACCCTCTAACAGAATCGATAAAAAGTTCTGCTACTGGATCTTCTCTGTCTTTTAGTTAGTTTTTTCATTACTTACACTTCTTACCCGCTTAAAGCCACTTTCGAGTTTGTACTCTTATGAAATACATGCTCGGTTACATAGCCTAGTTAACTAGCTTCATCGAAACCCTATGAGTTATTTTTTGCTTCCTTCCAACTACGAAGGCTTAGACACTCAATTCTAACGGAGGTGATTTCTCCAAAATATTTCTTATTTCCAAAATTTTACCCACTACCTAACATTGCACTAGCTTCTCTCTTTTTTTTTTAAGTTTCACTTTTTAGGCCCACAAGCTTATGGGTCCCAATGTTATTTTGATAACATGGGGCATGTTATGGGAACACATAACAATATGGAATAAACCTATGTATAAATAAAAAGTAAAATATACAACAACAAAAAATATGTAAAAAAAATTGTGCACTAGATATTGGTGTTACCACTTTATGTTTACGAATTTATAATTTATATCTTTTATAAAAAAAATTAAGTGATATGGAATAAATCTCAGTTTTTAAAAATGTTTTGATTAAAAGGTAACCAATGAATTTGAAATGGCCTATACCATATAAAAAGAACAAAGAAAGCAGGAAACTAGGGTCCCGACCCTTTACAAAGCTACCAAAATCCAAGGAAAGACAAACCCAAATTGGCCATATACAATAGAGAAAAAACACAACCAAAAGTGAGGATTAGCAACAACCAAGCTACAAAGAGCGGCAAGGAAAGAGTTTGAACCCCCAGGGTCCCTCTTAGACTACGCTAGGCCTAGAATGGGTTGGCCTCTTGCCTAATACTCAAGCATGAGTATGGGGAAGTGATTTAGGAGGACCTTTCTTCCTCCTTACAATAGTTTAGGAGACATTAGAATCCAAATTCTTAGCACAAGGGGAAGCAAGGGGAGATTCCCCCACAAAGAGCCCATCAACACGAGAGAACCAAAGAATGACAAGGTGAAGGGAGGCCATCCACCACATGAGCAGTCAGGAGCTAGTTCAAA
The DNA here is from genome assembly GCA_007258455.2 of Sequoia sempervirens. NCBI lineage: Eukaryota > Viridiplantae > Streptophyta > Pinopsida > Cupressales > Cupressaceae > Sequoia > Sequoia sempervirens. The sequence goes on along the minus strand of VDFB02270651.1, from coordinate 257,086,866 downwards.
GCCAAGGGTAGATCAATCTATGAGGTCAAGGTAGGAGGATCCACAATAGGGTCCAAGGGACATGTTAGACCTCCACCAAAAGAAAAAGACTCATCCTCTCCCTAGGAGGAGTCATTCGATGAAGAATCACATGCATAAATAGTTAAGTGATCTTCGTGAGTATCCTTCCACCACATAGCAAAGAACTTGAAATACGAGAGAGGACAATCTATAGCCAGATGATTAATGGAGAAGCATCGACAACATTTGAAGGGGAGGCCTTCATAATCAAGAGGTTGAGTACAAGGCCTATCCCCAACCATCAAAACCACATCCCCATGAAGAGGCTTGGAGATGTCAGTATCCACCAAATGTGAGCAATAGTAGAGTGTCCCATGTAGAAAGTGGAAACATCAATTTTTAAAAATCAACCAATAGAATTTCCTACTACCTCATAGCATGAAACCTCCCAAAACTACAAAGGGAGGTTTTAGAGTCTAACCCACATCGAATGCACATTTAGTGGTTCAGTAAAAGGGTTAAAGAAGGTTGACCAAGGCTTTACGGAGAGAGAGTGCTCCCCCTACCCTAAATCTTACCCAAAACCAAACTTATGTCCTCAGAAGAGGTAAAGAAAGAAATGAAAAACCTTTAGCCAAATTCAACAAATGAACAAAATATCAAACAATATCTGACCCCATAGCGAGTCGGAAAACAACACAACACTGACAAACCAACCCAAACTGACCACACTGATGGGGTAATACAAATGGATACTCATCCTTGTCAACGATGATGGCTCAATAGGGACCAAATGTTATCTCCATCAACGATTTCCATTGGGTTTAAGGCACGCTCAAACCTAACAATTCAGGTGAAATTGATGCCTGGTACCTACAACCTGCAGCAAACCAAAAAAGTCGAGCATATACATGGTCATATAGTCAAACACACCATGAGAGGAAAGTCGTAGTGTCGCAGGGCACTCACAAGTGAGTGATGCGACAATGTTCCCCTTCACCAAAATATATCAACGCACAATAATCAAATGCTAACAAGGTAAGAACAATCGTCAGATAATCACATGATACTCATAATATGATTAATCCACATAAACAATTAAATCCATATACTAGCCATGACATAAGCTTAAGACATCAATGATAAAAGTATCATTAACTATCATCATATCAGTGAATCCAACATCAAGCAAAGTATCATAATGTCTCAATCCAAAACAACAACTATCATTCTAACATAGAACAACTAAGGGGCACTACATAGAAACCCACAAGGAAAGAGCCTTCTCGAACCAAAAATAGACTCAAGAGGGAGGAATCTTCAAAATGAAAGAAAGAAATGAAAGAAATATAAATGACGACACTAAAGAAGAGAGCTTCTACTTCACTAGATTCTTTAAAGATGAAGAGGTAGAAGATTCTTTAATTCTTCTTAGGATTTGTAAAATCTAAATTACATGTAAATGGAAATGATAAAAACCCATAAAAATGAAAGAGAGGATAATCGCTCTAATCAATTCTTGAAAAAAATATACAAGAATCATTAGATAGTGTAATAGAAATTTAAAATAAAATCAAAGGAAGCTATACCTCGTATATTGTTGATATGGGTCTCTCTTAACAATGAAGACTCTTGCAGATATGGGTGGTCATGATGCTTGAATCCTTCGAGAATGTGCTAAAGTAGGAATCAAAGTAAAATCTTCACCAAAGAGAAAGTCAATATCTTCAAGAGTGTTGTAGCATGTAATTTTTGAAGTTGCATATTTGATCAAGAGAAGAATAGATAGAGTGATCTTAGCTAATTGTTCTTGAAAACATAGCATGCAACTAAAGAACGGAAGAAAAACAAGAAATGGTTGTTGAGAGACTTTTTTTAAAGAAGTACTTTTAGATCTTGGAACCCTTTCTAGGAACTTGAATTATTCATTTCAAAGAGAGAGCATTTGAATTGAAGAGTCCACAGAGAGAACCAATAGAAAGCACCTTGGGAAGTCACAATATTAAATCATGTCTAATGGATAAATTTGCACGTTGTTAGAATATTTTTGTTACCTTTTTTCTATCTTTTACATTTTTTTCTAACCTAGGACACCATGTGATCATGTTGACATTAGTGCAATCGCACCAAGATCATGGAATTGTTGTTTTTGAAATTGGGAAAAAACAGATTTTGATGGGATCCGGAACCCAATACAACCAAAAGCCAAACAGCTTAAACAAGCCAAAAAAGCCAGACTGCAGAAAAGACAGCCTGCAGTCAACAAAAAACCAGCTCACAAGCAAACGCCATTAAGTTTTACAATTAGAGTTTCGTTTGTTGGAGCGAAGATTCATATCGAAAGAAGGCCCAGAGGGTTTAGATTTTTTTCCAATAACAGTAGTCCAGCCTTCTTCAACTTGTGCTGCCTTAGCCTGCCAAGCCAGCCCATTAATTTCCTGAGGATGAAAATCCGCAGCCCGGGAGGTAACAACAGAGTTCGCCTGAAAAGGTGTGGAAATAACCGGAGAGCAATCAGAGGTGGGACACACAGCACCATCAGTAGAGACAGAAACCGGTCTAGTAGTATTCTCAATATGATTTATTATGGTAGCTTCCCCAGCGGAGGAAGGAGAAACCCCAGCAGACGAAACCCCAGCATCCTGTGAATCAAAAGCCCCAGCAGCAAGTGAATCAAAAACCCCAGCAGCCTGTGAGTCAGAAGCTTCAGCAGCATGTGAATCAGAAGCCACCACCTCAGAGAAGCTCCGAAGCGGACCAGACTTCTTCTCCACCGTGTAATGTTGTTGTGAAGCGCCATTCCACCAAGTAGTTGTCTTAGACTTCTTCTCAAATCCACATTGAGCAGCAGCATGTCCTGTTTTGAAACATCTTCTACAGCGGAAAGGGACCCCCTCGTAATCCAACGATTGGATCCAAGACCCTCTAGAAGATTTTAAGAGAACCTCAGCAGGCAGTCCTTTTGAGACATCAATTTCAACAAGTATTCGGGCAAAGGTAGAGTGATAAAGATTATAAAATTCGTTGTCCACCTTTAAAAAATCACCTAGGGCATCCCCAACCTCCTCCAAGAGAGAATCACTCCAAAGGTGAAGAGGGAGATTAGGCAACCGGACCCAAATCGGGAATTTATTAAAGGTTTCAGCAGCTGGGTTAAAGTTCGGGTGCCAAGATTTAACCATCAGATGGTATTTGTCCTCCCAGCTAAAGAAATTTTCATACAAGATTTTGTCTCTATCTAAAGTGTTTTCGAACTTAGCAACAAAAAAACCTTTAGCCATAGGGAAGATTTGAACTTTACCAGTGAGGATGGGCTCCCATTTATTGGTGATCCAAGAGTGCAGCTGAGGAAGGCTTGGCCAAAAGCCCCTAAACCGACAGATCACCCCAAGAGCAGAAAGCTCAACTTCACTATCATTTATTTCTTCTGCTACCTCATCCTTAATCTTCACTGTGATAGGGTTTTTCACAAGGATGAAACCATCAAAACTCTTCTTAAAATTCATATATGATTTAGGTGCCCGCACAGAAGAGCCAACACCCTTGATACCCTTACCAGATCCAGCTCCGACGCCAGCACCAGAGCCAACCCCAACGCCAGTACCAGAACCAACCCCGACGCCAGCACCAAAGCCAACCCCAGCGCCAAAACCAGAACCAACCCCGACGCCAGCACCAGAGCCAACCCCAACGCCAGCACCAGAACCAACCCCGACGCCAGCACCAGAGCCAACCCCAGAACCAGCATCAGATCTAACCCCAATGCCAGCACCAGCCCCAGCCCTGACGCCAATACCCGCTTCAGCACCCCTGAGAGCCTTATCAGAAACAGAAAACTCCCCTGTCAACCCAGAATTCTGGCCCAGAACAGAGGATTCCCCAACCGGCACAGTTTTCCCGCTCGTAGCCATTTCACAATATCCTAATATTGTAGTAGATCATGGAATTGTTGTTGAAGTATGGGGAAAGATGAGAAAAATGCTTAGATGATTGTAAGGTTTGACATAATCATAGATTTAATTCAATTTAGCACCTTTTGGATTGACTGGTTGATGCAATGAGCTAAGTGTGATCTAAAACATGTTATGAGAGTAGACACTAAAGTGAGTGCAATCTGTAAACACTGAAAAATGTCCTAAGCTTGTGAACCTTTTTTTCACCATCAATTTCCCTTCTTCCCTTGCATAATTAAATAATTTTAATTATTTGATTATGGTTTAAAGTCATATTTCTTCTATTAATTAAATAATTTTAATTATTTAATTAATTCACATATCCCTTTTATTCTTCCTTTTGATTAATTAAATACATCACTAATATTCCTCTCTATAATTAAATAAATTCTTATTTAATTAATTATTCATTTTCACTTTTCTACTATAATTAAATTATTATTATTATTATTTAATTATTCATTAGCATAATTAAACAAATTATATTTATTTAATTATTTCCTGTTTTTCCCTCCACTATTAAATAATTATTTTAACTATTTAGTCACTTGTTTTTTCCTCCACTTTTTAATGAGATAATTGTTTCCAATTATTTTATTTAAAAAATTAGTTTTTCCCTCCACTATTATTTTAATTATTTAGTAATTTGTTTTTTTCCTCTACTTTTTAATGAGATAATTGTTTCCAATTATTTCAAAAAGTCATTGTTTTCCCTCTTCTTCTATAATTAAATAATTGTTTTTATTATTTAATCATTCGCTTTCCCTCTTAAATTAAATAGTTTTATAATTATTTAATTTACTCTTTTTCCATGCCAATCTTCTTTTTTATCTCAATTAACCTCCACCCTTTATAAGGTTTTATTTCATTTTAATCTCTACCATCCACCTTAACTAAACCCTATTTTTTCCCTAACTCTATTTCCTTGCTTCTCAAAAGCAATCTCATCCATTGATCTTCATCATTCAATCTTGGCCCTTCATTCAAATTTGGTTTTCTATAAAAGAGACCTATCCTTTTCATTTCAAAGCTAACTACAACCACACTTTCTCCAAATTTCTTGCTACCATTTCATCGTCACTAGCAAGAATTCAAATACTTCAAAGCTGAGGGAAAACTTGCAAACTCATGAAGAATGGAGGAGAAACAAGGGAATCAACAACATTATGGGGAGTTTAATTTAGTTTTCTATTTCGTTTGCTCTCCATTTTTTTGGTGCTTTCTTGTTTTAGTTTGGGATTCTAGGCTTAGATTTTAATAGTTGTGGTTGCTATTATAATCTTTGTCATTTGATTTCAATTTCCCCCTTCCTTACATTGGTGACCCTGACGTAAAACAAAACGATGCATTTGGTTGATAAGGTATAACCTTTCAAATTTGGGTTTTCTTTCAACTTTTCTTTTTGGTTTGCATTAGTTTAGAGGTTTTTGGTTTGCTAATATTTTGTTGGCAGCATGTGGCTTTTTGAGAGAAGATATTCTGGAAAATACTAATCCTTTGTTTGTAGGGTTTTGTTTTTCTTTGATTAAAATAGGAGCATTTTTGTTTTCTTTTAGCACACCTCATTGAGCTTAAAATGAACCACAAATTTGTATCTTACATTCATGGGATTTAAAATGAACCACAAACTTGCATCTTACATTCATGGGATTTAAAATGAACCACAAATTTGCATTTTACATTTATGGGATTTAAAATGAACCACAATCTTGCATCTTACATTCATTGGGCTAAAAATGAACCACAATCTTGCATCTTACATTCATTGGGCTTAAAATGAACCATAATCTTGTATTTCACGCTCAGTAGATTTAAAACGAACCACAATCTTGCATATTCACTCATTGGATTTAAAAAAGAACCACAAAGTGCATTCTCAGTTATTTGGGAAATTTAACAAACAACTTGTATTTTGTCTTTAATGGTAATTAGGCACACTTTATTTTGGGCTTAAAACAAACGAGTGTTTATTGTGTTTGGTGCATTTGCACAAAATATTTTTTGTAGAAGCCATAGGTGTAATGAAAGTATCCTCTCCCCTTGCGCTTTATGCAATCTTGGGTGTAAGAAAAATCGTTACATCTCTTTTTCTTTTGTAGTAGGGCCTACCAACTGAGACACATTCGTATGAAGAACTCATTGGTGACCCAAAGTGGTTTTTCCCTTGGGCCGCTATATAAAAGGATAAGATAAAATTCAATTCCAAACTATCGTTATCCTTTGTCAACAGTGCTAGTCTGAAAGGGGAAGCTACTCACATAATTTACGTGTAATATTTTTAGTACCCTAGTAGGGTTGATTAAAGCCTTAAGTGGATTGTTGAGCGCTCGTAAGGTAGTAAGTCCCCGAGTTGTGACTAGACACCTCTTTTAGTAGCCACCCTTATTGATTGACTTATTATTGGTGTCACTCTCAATGCAAGGGTGTAGCACCGCACCCTGAAAGTTACTCACCATATGGCTCCCTTGAGATGAGAAGAAATCTTCGACTTAGTATAAGCTACTTGTTTTACTTGTAGCTTTCTAGGGAGAGGGTGATTGGGTCATCCTTCTAGTCCTGGAGCCCCCTGTTGTCCTCTCTCTCAAAGAAAAAAGTGAATACACCCCCTAAAGGTTCCCCTACACTTGCATCAAAGGAGATTCCAAGTTGTGGGCCTGAGGTCGCATCATTGGCCATTGACCTTATGGATAGGAAGTGCTTGATTTTTTTTTATATGTGTTTATACAAGTGGAAATTGGGGTGAATAACCTTGAACATACACATGTGCATACCAAAATTTTCACAAAGTCAACAGCCAAATTTGTCTTCAAAGTGTTTTCTATGTTTTCATAGTGTCTTTAGTCACATTTCCACATTTTCAAAAAACAAAAACCATTTGAAATCATTAAACTTGAAACTAGCACACTATTCACCACAATTGATAGAAAAAAAATTGCAACTGTTAACCAAAAAACCACATTTTCCAGTGACAGTAAACTGCAACTATTAAAATCCGAACTACATTTTATAAACAGTGAGCTACAACTATTGAAACATAGAATTTAGGGAAAATATTTGTCCAATCTCAGTCTCAGATATAACATGATAGTGACCATGTTTTTTATCACAGACTTGCAATCCATTTCATCATATTCATTTAGGTTGCATAGCTTTGGCTTAGGAAATTGTATCATCCACCTTGCATTTCTTGCTTAACCTTGGGGCATTCTAGGTCATTTGCACCTCTCAGATTGTAGACTAGGAAACTTACCAATTCCTTGATCAATCCATTGTTACATGCTTAGATTGTTTATGACCTCATCTTTTCTATCAATCAATTGTCATCATCATTGGGTCTCAGACTTATGTCTTAGTTTAGACTCACCTTGTCAAAACATCATCTCATCAAAATCTTAATCCTTTTGAGGCCATAACAATTTGGTTTGTTACCTTGGACTACCATAGCCTAGTTGGTAACCTTTTTCTTAGACCAAAAGGTGCATCCCCTTAGTTTCATTTGGCATACATTAATCATTAGTTGCATATCCCAAAATCTTAGTCAATATCTCATTTGATCTCATTTCATATCACATCCTTTGTTCATAAGGCCATTATCATTATTGCATCTCAAACCTTAGTCTTAGGTGCATTAACATTTGACATCCTGATAGCTTCAAAAATTCAAAAAAAATCAAAAAACATATCTTAGTCTCATACTTCACTTTTCATTACCATCTTTGCATTATCAATCCTTAGATTGCAATTCTTGCATGGTTGAAACAAGGTCACGAGGAAAAAGAAAGGACATGGACTCTTCAAATGGCTCCCTTTTCAGTCCCACAAAGGAAATAAACCTTGGGTAAAATTCAAATCCACCTCAAACACCACAAAGAGAAAAATCAAATCCATTTTCCAACCTCACGTTAGTTAAGGTCAATAGATGTTTGACCCCTGAAGAAATTGAACATGCCTCCCAAGATCCAAGAATTATACAAATTTTGGATGGACTTGTTAATGTAGACCCAAACAAATTCTTTATCACACTTGCTCAAAAGGGTTTCAAACAACCCTCTTACTTTGACACTTCCACAATTGTAGAGGGAGTAACACAATCACAAAATCAAGGTCCAAATCAATACACATTCACACAAGGTCAACCCATTTCACAATAAATGTTCATTAGTCTACCCCTTGAGGCCACAACACATTGCAACAACTACACATATCCCCAATCCACCAATATTTGGAGCTAAGAGAACACATACTATGTCCCAAGGATCAACATTCACATTTGGTAGGTCGTCTTCCAACCCCATGGGTGCAACATTTGCAAATCCTTTTGGCACACAAAACAATACACCCTTAATCAATGCAAGTCAAAATCCACCAAAAAAGACAAGCAAAATTCATATTGGTACATCTAAAGTGCCAACACAAACAATCAATGCTACACCAAGTACCAACATGACTTTTGGAACAAATTTGAACACTAATTCCTTTCCATCACAAAAATATGCCACACCAAATGTAAACTTCATGTCACACAATCAAAACAATACCAATGCCACATTCACACCCCTTTATCAACAAGGAAATCTAAATCTTTTGCAACAAAACATTAATCCAAATCAAACATTGGGGCCACATTCATTATATAATCACACCCCTAACATTAATGTTCATCCTCTTATGCAAGGAAAATCCAAAATGACACCATCCCCCATGGACACCTTAATGCAACAAATGCAAGAAATACAATAATAGATGGCAAACATACAATTGGGCACAAATAAGAAGACTTATTCTATGGAGGAATTTTTTCATTACTCTTTCGATAGAAACTTATACATGCCACCTTTCCCTCCACATTTTACCACTCCAAACTTTAACAAATACAAAGGGAAAGGAGATCCAGTGGAACATATACGTAAGTTTAACACAACATGTATGGACATTGCTTATGAGCCTACTTATTTGATGAGACTATTTCCTCGAAGCCTTTTGGGGATAGCTCTAGAATGGTTTGCACACCTTCCTCCTAGGATACGAACATGGGGTGACTTGGCTAAAAGATTTATCAACCACTTTTCTTGCAACATAGAAAGTGACACAATCCTAGAAACACTATGCACTACCAAACAAAAAGAGGGAGAATCACTTACATCATTATATCAAAGATGGTGAAGCATGGCTAATAAGTTCCCTTGTCACATACCGAAGAAATAATTGGTCATTGTTTTTATAGAAAGTCTCCATTCAGAATTAATGACTCAACTCCAAATTCAATGTTGCACTTACCTTTGGAGATGTCACTGAAAAGGGGTCTTTATTGAAAAGGCTCTTGTGACAAAAGGACCAGTTAAAATTTTCAAAGAAAGTCCAAATGCTCCTAGTGACAAAGGCAAATTTTGGTCTCGAAATAAGAATGTCACTAATGATGGGGTTGTGGATGCTAAAGTGGTAAATCAAGGTAACCCCAGCCTTCATCTTAAAGGACCATCCACATCAAACACACCAACACCTAGCCATGATCAGACATTGAATATTGTCCAAAATAATCAACAACACAAAGGACCTCCTCGCACAAAGAGAACATATACACCCCTGGGGGATCCCATTGAGTTGGTTTTGAAGAAACTTTTACAATCAAACATCATTCAACTTCCAAATATTAAGATATGAACTGACTTTGGTCAAACCTAATGGGTGGAACAAAAATCAATTTTGTGAATACCATCCTGGAAAAGGACACAAGACATCATCATATTGGACACTCAAAAACCTAATTCAAGATCTTATTGAACAAGGTGACATTTCAGTGGATAATTCACAACCTAAAACCAATGTTAATCACACCATATTCAAAACTCCCTTGCAAGACCATGGAAAAGGGAAGGCCTCCAATTCATGAAATAATAATAATGCTAATTATACCTACATTCTGCATAACTATACCATCAATCACATTTGAGCCTTTGATAATCATGTTGCTATTGTTACCATTAACAAAATTTTAGAATGTGTCATTACTACCCGCAGAGCTAAGGTGACCTTGCAAGGGGCTACCTCCAATTCACAACTCAAATGCCAATACAATCTCTTGGATCATCTAGGAAAGACACCCACACAGATATCCATACTTGAATTGCTCAACATTTCCCTAGAGCACAGGGCCATTCTAGACAAAGCCTTGCAAGATACATCAATACCTTTTAACCTAAATGTCAACCAATTTCAGACCATGGTTGGATACCTAGCTACACCTCATCATGTCACCATTTCCAAACAAGATCTTTTCGCACAAAAGCCAAATCATAATGATCCCCTACACCTTGAAGTTTAAATTAATAAACATAAAATTGGATGAGTCTTGGTAGACGGTGGAGCAGATCTGAACATATGCACACTAAAATTGGTCACAACATTGGGATTCTTTGAGGCTTGCATAGATTGGACTACGACAATTATTATCAAGGCTTATGACAATGTTGAGTGCTCGTCAGAAGGATTAATCACACTTCTCGTGAGGGTTGGCCCCGCTATTCAAAATACAATGTTCCATGTCCTAGATCTGGACTTGCCCTACAATCTTCTCCTAGGTTTCCCATGGATTCATGCCATGAGATTTGTACCTTCCACTTATCATTAATTCTTGAAGTTTCCCTATGACGGCATTGAAATTACCATACCAGGTGATCCTAATGCCTTCCAATACTACAATAATCTAAGAGGGGTAGCTAAATTTCAAGTGCCTATTAATCAGGAAGCTTCATCCTCCACCTCGTCACATTACATTAATCCATATTCCTTAGTCAAATCATCCACTCCATTCACACACATTCCAAACCCAAAGTCCAAATCCATAACATGGGATGTGGATAGTATCGTATGGATAGTTCATTTTGTGTTGAGACGTCATCCATAGGAGAAAATGTTAATGTTGCTAAGGATATTGAGAATGATATTAAGTCAACTTCATGTGGTTGTGCCTGGATCGAGACCTTTTGGGATCCTAAGAATACTTTTGTCTTTATCATATCCACCCATAATCCTATTGAGGATGTTCAAGATCATCCTTCTCCATCTCATGATTCTTTTCCTTCCACTCCATCTTCTGAACCATCACTTGTCCATTTCAACCATCTAGGGTTAGGGTATGCATCCCCTACTGTTGCCTCTACTGAGTCTTCTTGCCAACTCATTAAGGATGTGCAAGCTTCCTTTGATGTTAACAATACTGAAAAGGATAGTCCCGAAGAATCTATTGAGTGCAATGTCGATCTTTTTCATGAATCACACATTCCTACCATCTCATCTAACTCATCCATCCCACCCACATCCATCCACCTCATAGACATGGATCAACAAGTGTCACCTCAAGAAAATAACAAGGATATACCTCAAGAATCAAAGGTGAAAGTTCCTTTTACAAATGGAGATACAAAATCAAAAGAAAGAATGCAAAGAAAAAAGATCAAGAAAAGTCCTTTAGTCAAAATCAAAGGCTATTAGACAAGTCAAAAAAAGTCAAGAATGAAAGTAATAAAAATTATTCCTCTTCATCAAATATAATTGGGGGCATCTATCAAAAGAATGAAAGTAAGCAAAATTATTCCTCTTCATCAAAAACAATTGGGGGAATCTATCAAAAGAATGAAAGTAAGAAAGAACTGATCTACAGCTATGTGTCTTCATCAAAAATAACTGGGGGCATCTATCAAAGTAGAATGTCAAAAGAAGAGCTTGTTGATCCAAAGTCTCCATTTTCATGCTTTTCACCCAATCCATACACTCTTCGACATCCATCCATATCCACTCATTTATCATATCATTCCATCTCCCTTGGCGATGTTCTCTGATCGACCTTTGACGATAACCCCTTCACATATTATAACCCATTGGTTGCCCAAACTCCTTTTCGTGTGAAGCTTGACAGCCCATGTAGTGTGCGCGTTAGCAATCATGCCCTAGCTCCCTTCACCCACCACATTAGTCATCCTTTGCATCCATTATCCACACCTTTCATTCAAATCATATCCCTTCATCCAGCATGGTCATCCAGATATGAGCCTAATTGGTTGGGTCCCTACATCATCACATCAGCATATGGGTCTGGTGCTTATCAGCTTTCCACTCCTAAAGGTGAACTATTACCTAAGCCTATCAATAGTATGCACCTTCACCAGTATTATACATAGCTTCCAGAGAATCCTGTCAAAAGTCAAAAAAATACAAAAAAAACTTTAAAAAATAAAAAACAATTCACCCTGATGAAAACCTGGCAAACAAGCATCTCAGTGACAACAAAAAATCAAAAAAATGCAAAAAAAAATCATCACCCTAATGAAAACTTGGAAAACATGTGTCTTGGTGACAACAACAAAATTTAAAAAATGGAAAAAATAAAAAAAATATAGTAAAGAGAAATAATTCATCCAATAGTGAAAACCACTTTGGTGGCACTTTGGATAAGTACCATGGTAAAAACCTAGCAAACAGGTGTCATGTGTAGTCAGTCTTTGCTCTATCATCTACCATCATTCCATATGGTTCTTTGCCCCTATTCGCCCATCTCTCACTTATCATAAGAAAGCTTTGTCATTCTTCTCATTCCTTGAGAATCATTGACATTTAGCATCCTTTTCCTTTCATGACCATCTTTGGCATCCATCAATCCCCTCATGCACAATAAGTTGTTCCTATACCTAACTAGGGGCAATTCCTTGACCTACGTCTTTATGGGATCCTACACATGGTATCAACTTTTAAAACATCAAAAATCCAAAAAAAATCATAAAACATCAAAAATCCAAAAATATCATAAAACATCAAAAATCCAAAAAAAACATAAAACATCAAAAATCCAAAAAAAACTCATAAAACATCAAAATCCAAAAAAATCGCAAAACATCAAAAAAATCTCCAAAAATAGAGTCAAATTTTGTGTTAGTCAAACTATGTTGTCTTTGTGCATTACTACGTAGGCAAGGCCATCTTTCAATGAGCCCCCAAGGCACTAGGTCAGTCCCTTAGTGTTTTGTTGAGTCAAATCAATCATGATTTGTGTCAAAATAATGAGTCATTTTTGGTCCAATTCGATCAAACTATGACGTCTTTGCATGTATAACATATGCAAGGCCATCTTTCGATGAGCCCCGAGATGATAGGTCAGTCCTTTAGGGTTTGTCGAGTCTATCTCGGTCTATTGTCTTTGGTCCTATAATAAGTTATCCTTTGCTAAGAACAGAACTTCAAACACAAGCAAACAAATGTCTAAACCAAATCTTGAATCAACAAATCAACTATCTAACTAGTCTTCAATCCAAATAGATCAATTGCCTAATCATCAATCATGGTCAACTCAATAGTCTTATCATTTTAACTTATTCGGGATGCATCCTTCCTAAATTTGGTCATTTGTCAACCTCATCTTTTTCCTTATACAAGATATGTCTTTCTTGAAAAAAAACATGGTCAATCAATCTTGTTAGTTGGTCAAACCTATCAATCAGTCAATTTGGTCAATTAATCAATCAATCTTGTCAATTGGTCAATCCTATCAATCATCAATCTAGTCAGTCCATTTGGTCAAACAATTAATCTTGTCAATCAATCTATCTGGTCAAATAATCAATCAATCAACCTTGTCAATCAATCAATCTGGTCAATCAATCAATTAAACTTGCCAATCAATCAGTCAATCAACCTCATCAATCCTATCAACAAATAAATTCTGGCAACTGATCTAAATGGTTGTTGACTTTGTTGGTCTAGTTGGTCTTATCTTTTTTATTTGTCTTTGGTCATGTTACTAGCCACCTCAAGGATGTCCCGTGAAGGATTTAGAGGAGTGATATGGATCATGACCTCTTTTCATTTTGACTGTTGCTTGTGGTTTGTCTCGACAAAAAGATAGGGGCAACTTTTTCCTTAGTATGAGTCAAGACATTCCTTGTTTGTTGATTGTCTATTTTTTGCAAAGGGATAACATTGCACACCTTGGTCTATGTCATACCATGGTGTTTATTGTCCATTTGCTATATTTTTTTCACCCAATGATGATAAGCATGCAATTTGACATCTATTAAGCAAGAATATCAATCCCTCTTCAATCATCTAACTTCATGCTAACATTTTACTCTCGCTAACATTTTTTTCGTCAATCCTTGCATTATCCACCATCAAATTTGCTTATCGGAATAATTTTTCAAATTTGCAAATTTTCTAAGCGGGCATAGATCTATCCCATCTTCACCGGGACATATTCTGAAATAAATCTTCCTGTTTGTTCTTTGATACAACATTCAAACGACTTCACAATGTATCAAAGAGGGGCAAAATGTAGACACTGAAAAATGTCATAAGCTTGTGAACCTTTTTTACCATCAATTTCCCTTCTTCCCCTGCATAATTAAATAATTTTAATTATTTGATTATGGTTTAAAGTCATATTTCTTCTATTAATTAAATAATTATTTAATTAATTCACTTTTCTCTTCTATTCATCATTTTGATTAATTAAAAAAAATTATATTTATTTAATTATGTCACTAATATTTCTTTCTCTCTATAATTAAATAAATTCTTATTTAATTAATGATTCATGTTCACTTTTCTACTATAATTAAATAATTATTATTAAGTGTTTAATTATTCATTAGCCTTTTCTTCCATAATTAAATAAATTCTATTTATTTAATTATTTCTCATTTTTCCCTCCACTATTAAATAATTATTTTAATTATTTAGCCACTTGTCTTTTTCCTCTACTTTTTAACGAGATAATTGTTTCCAATTATTTTATTTAAAAAGTCAATTTTTCCATTCACTATTAAATAATTATTTTAGTTATTTAGTGTTGAGTATTTAAATTTTATTTTTCCTCTACTTTTTAATGAGATAATTGTTTCCAATTATTTTAAAAACTCAGTTTTTCCCTCTTCTTCTATAATTAAATAATTGTTTTTATTATTTAATCATTTGTTTTCCCTCTTAAATTAAATAGTTTTATAATTATTTAATTTACTCTTTTTCCATGTCAATCTTCATTTTTATCTCAATTAACCTCCACCCTTGATAAGGTTTCATTGCCTTCTAATCTCTACCGCCCATCCTTAACTAAACCCTATTTTTTCCCTAACCCTATTTCCTTGCTTCTCAAAAGCAATCTCATCCATTGATCTTCATCATTCAATATGTGCCCTTCATTCAAATTTGGTTTTCTATAAAAGAGAGATATCCTTGTCATTTCAAGGCTAACTACAACCACACTTTCTCCAAAATTCTTGCTACCATTTTATCATCACTTGCAAGTATTCCAATACTTCGAAGCTAAGGGTAAACTTGCAAACTCAAGAAGAATGGAGGAGAAGCAAGGAAGGGAATCAATTGCATTATGGGGAGTTTAAATTACTTTTCTATTTCGTTTGCTCTCCATTTTTGTTTGTGCTTTCTTGTTTTGGTTTGGGATTCTAGGCTTAGATTTCAATATTTGTGGTTGCTATTATGATCTTTGCCATTTGATTTCGATTTTCCCCTTCCTTACACAATCTATTGTTGGGAAGTTATGAGCATGCAATTTCTAATACTACAATAACTTTCTTGTCAATCAATACATTGAGTGTGGTGCTTCAAAGGCTTGTTTTTTCCCTTCGTAATGTTTTCTAAGTTTATATTTGGTGTCACTCAGGATATTGCTAAAATTTACATAGATTAGAAAACTTGTAATACTTTCTTCATAGGATTAAGTAGGATATAGTTCATATTTCCCTTCACAAAAGTATTATCGTGATTGTCTCAAACCAATCCATGTGTAAAAAGAATTTTTCACATGCAAGGTTCATAACAAGTGTCTACCTAAGCATTTCATGAAATCCTCCTAGTTTGATCCATCTGTACCATCTTGGTAGTGGGTTATTTTTAATCAAAATTTAGTGAAAAGCTAGCTATTTGGTGAAAGTAAGTCCATTTAAGTTTGCATAATAAATGTAAATGATCTAAATACATAACACGTGTTATGAAAAAACCATCCTTACCTTTCTATTATAATTTTATAGATGCAATGTTTTCATTCAATTTTATAGATTTATATTAAGTAACATAGCATAATTTAGAGATGTATTAAGTAGTAATATAACATAATTAAGAAATGATATGGGTTTACTCTCCTACCCTTTGTCGAAACCCTATAAAAAACCATGTGCATGGAGTTGCTTGTCTTTAACTTTCATGACATTGACTCTGGTGGTCTCTCTTGTGATGTCATTGAAATATCTTTGGATCATTTGGGGGCCAATCTCTTGGTTCATTCTACACGCGAATGTGTTGTTGTGATGTCCACGACTCAAGGCTCTTTAGCAGAAAAATGGTGGGTTCGGTCCTTCCTTTATTGTTGTAGTAGGTTTGGTTGTGCCCTCTTCTCTTAAGTGTGGGAAGTCATGTTTGTTGCCATGTTCTCTTGCTCCTCCAATTGTAGTTTGTGGTAAGGAGGAAGTTTTAAATGATTTTTGTATTCTCATTGCAGTCTTATTTGCAAATTCAATGAGTTATGGCCTTCCCTCCATGATTTACATCAATGGGCTTTATAATAATGAAGGCCTCTCCTCAAGGATGTTATTGAGTTTTTCCCCTACGTTCAAGGCTTCTTTATTGCAGGTTTTACCTCTATTGAATACATGGACCGTGATGAATGGTAGGTTGTGGTTTTGGGGAGAGCATTCCCTCTCTCACCAACTATGGTTTCCCTCTTTCAACCTACAAACTAGACCTCTCAAGGTTGTCCATGTTTGGTTAAGACTTCCTTACCTCCCTCTCCAATATTGGGAGAATTCTTTCTTTGAGGATATAGACAACGCTAGTGGTCATTTTTTGAAGGTAGCTCCTACATCAAAAAATATTGGCCACTCAAACTACGATCATATTTACTAGACATAGACATCTCCAAGCCTCTTCATGAAGAGGTTATTTTGATGGTGGAAGACAGGCCGTTGTTTCAACCACTTGATTATGAGAACATTTTGTTTTGTTGTAGATAGTGCTTTGTCACTGGTCATCTGGCTTCTAAGTGTCTTCATCCTAGTCATAGGAGTGTGAAGTACTCTACTTGGTGGCGCGATGCTCTTCTTGACCATTTTATTGTGGACATCCTTGTTGCTTCTCCACCATTGGTGGTTGAGGATTTTGCTTCCCCCTTGGCATATCTCATTATTGCTCCTTCAGAGTCTTCCCCTCAAGTTTGTGTGGCTATCTCCACTGATACTATTGTTTTAGTGACCCATTATGTGGACTTTGATAGGTCCCCTCATGTTGCACAGTTGATGGAGCTATCTACTCCATTGCTTAATATTTCATCCTCTTTGAAAGAGGTTTTCTTGGAGGTGGTGGTGGGGGAGGATGATGTCCCTTGTCTTTATTTAGTTGAACCAGATGAAAACATTTCTTGGATGATTGTCCAAAGAAGGAAGAGAGGCCTTCCTAAATCAATTTTGAATTCCCATCCCAAGGCCAAGGGTATGAGGATTGATAGGAAAATGTCAAGCATTGTATAGTTGTTTGGTGTTGTTTATGTTATTTTGTGGCTTGAGGATTTGAGGTCCCTTGGTTTTGTTTCATTGAAAATGGGCTATAGTTTTGTTGTGTAAAGGGTTTCAGGGCCCCTTCAAAACCTATTTTCCCTCAATCAAAAACATAACATAACGAAAACCTTATTTTTTCTATTAAAACATGAATTTAAAATTAATTACTAAACTTCAATTTTGAATTTTTTTACTAGGTAATGAGTCACCATGATGAACATGACAATGAGGAAAATAAAATGCTAACATAAGACCATTTGATTGTTATAGAAGAGTAAATTAGCATTGACATGACCAAAAACCCTTTTACAACCAAAAGAAGCAAAAACAATAGAAAGACGAGTTTTTGAAACAAGCCCAAACCCTTTACAACCAAAACAAGAAAAAACAATAAAAAGAACACAAAAGGACTTGTGTTTCTAAGAACTAGGAAAGAGAAACACCATATTGCAACAAAGGTGAAAGCAAACAAAAACTTTGTAACTACATACATCAACAAACAACCAAACATCCTAGAGGGAAGAGAGCAAAGAGTGGAGAGAAAATATAACATCCCACTCATCCTTAAGAAACTACAAGTGGTCAACCACAAAATCATCATTTGATTCCTCAATCTCAATCACCTTGTTCTTCTCTTGACTACATCTTCTCTTGCTTGGCCATCATACATAAGATTTCCCTATTTTTTCATATGTATTGGAAGCATATTGATACATGTAGCACAATTCTTAATATCCATCCTACTCACATTGATTACCTTCTTAAGGTTCTCATTAATAATATGCAATCCTTTTTCAATGGATTTATTCTCTCTTCTTGTTTCTAATTATCTCCCCTGAGCTTGCACATATTCTCAAGAAATTCCCACTAAACAAATATCCAAAATACCCTTATATTCAATCTTAGCAATATCTTCACACATTTGAAGATGCAATGGATTAATCTTCAACTTGAAACTCTTGTTCTCTAAAAAGAACTACTTGAGAATGTTATGATGAAAGGAAACTTTATTTTCTAAATAGCCCATCTCCTTTAGCTTATCAACAAGAGATTCACACTCCTTTTGTTAGTTACAACCTTTACTAGAAACCTTAAGAGAATGAGAAATACCTAAGTTCCCCTTATGCTTCTCATTTAATCCATCAAGTCCTTCATTACCATTCTTGTCAAACTCCTTTCCTTTCCCTTTCCCTTTCACCTACTAACCACAACCCTTAATGACAAAAAACCAAACATCCTAAGCTCTCTTCATCTTATACTCCTTCAACCTTCTATTAGAATCCAACGCATTTAACTCTTCTTATTGTTAACAACATTCCACTTCTCATTATGCCCCTATCTTGAAACCCTATTGGGATCTAAAGATTCTTATTTATGAACATTTATATCCTCTATCCATATCATAGGAATGATCCTTTGACACTTTTCCCTCAATTCCAACAAATTGCCACTTTGTCTTGCCAAAAGAGATGTTCTCCCCTAGGAAAAATCAAGGAAGTAGGAAGTTGCAAGTCCAAGCATGTTGCACCAACAACAAGGTGAGGGCTTGGTGGATAAGAAAATTAGTCCTTCCCAAATAGACACCCTTAACTAAAAATTCAAGAGATACCAACAAACAGAATGGAATATTACAGTTTATGTTTTTAAGTGGTTTGAAAGGGTAAATTGATAAGAATAGACACTTTTAAATCTTCCTTTAAATGTAACATGCATTATAATTTGCAACTCAATTTCATCCTAAGGCTTGGGAAAAAAGCCCCTAAGGAACCCAAACTAGAAGTGCTTGTTTTTTTCTTACCCTTTCAAAACCCCCTTTATAGCCTCATCCTTGCTCCTCTTTTATTTAAACACCTTCACTCCATCCAATGACATTTTACTAGCATGTGCAATACATTCTTTCAAGACTTCAAACTCCAATCCTCTTAATGTCACCTTCCTAGCTTTCAAGGCATTAGAAAAGTCCAACAGAAGAGCAAGATTGTGAACCCTTATCCTTTCCATAAAATTTGTTAGCTCATCCTTCCAAAGATTAATCCAAATAGTAGAATTATTCTTGATATCAACACAAGAAGTTGGCTTTGTCCTATCCCTATCACCTCCCATATTCAAATTGCTATACTCCCTTCCTTATTGAACCCTTATTTTCTCTATATTAGCTTTTCCTTATTGTTGGGACTTGGGTAATATTCACTTGTAGAGAGTCCTTGTATGAAGATTTTGTTTGCAATCTTCTTTGTAGTAATGTGCAATGAGATTATTAAATATTATGGTATAGTTGACATGGTGGTTTATATACGATAGTGATCTAGGTATTGTAGCGCATCATGTATGTTGGTTCGCATGTAGAGATGTTGTGGTGGCAACCATAAAGTATTTGAAAGAACTCACAATTGCATGAGTTAAGTGTTTCTAGTGCATGATCAATGATGCAAGAGTGCATGTGTCAAGATCAAAGGGTGGGATAATGTCTTATAACATGGCACTAGATACTACAAACAATTTGGAGGTATGGTATGCTAGTGTGAGCTACTGCAGGCAAGGAGTTGGTAGTGGTTGTTATATTGATAACATTGGTAACATGCATATGCATTAATAGTGTAAAGGTTATAGCTAGTGTTTCATAGTGTGCAATAGAAGTAAAGTTTATAAGGAGCTTGTCCACATGGAGACATCTTGATTGTAAGTGTAGCAAGTTGATGTCCTATATGCAAAATATGGTTAACAAGACTCTTGGTATTTTGAGATTTAGTTATATAGTTGGATGATTGATATTCCATGAATATGTCTATACATAATAATTCATGTGAATGTGCTAAGGTTTCTCGAGGTTGCAAGCTCATTGTAATAGACATTGAAGACATTTTATATTTTGTTAGTGTGTAAACACTTGATAGAATGCAAAAGAGAGGTATGATGTAGATTGAGACTCTCTAATAGTTTTTCCATAGACCTTATTGTATTGACTATAAACACAGATATGTTCAGACAACTTTTTCTATAGCAACTAAAAATAGCTTCACCGAGGGGTAATTTTTATGAAAAAATTTTGAAACGTGGGTTTTCTTGGGAATAATTTTCTAAGTGAACCCGGAACGTCAAAAAAATCCAAAAAGTCACTTTTCCTTGTACATGCAAGAACCCTTCGGTGCAAAGGTTTTGGAGGCACCAAAGGCTTACTTTTCTGAAAAAATCCAACACATGGGTATTGTAGGCGTTTCAAAGCTAAACAAACCCAGTTTGGCAAATTTTCAAAATTGTAACTTTTTCTGGAAACCTTAAAAAAAGGGGTAGCATGGCTACTTTTTCTAAGAGAATCTGGCACGTGGGTTTTGCTGAATATGCTATGCTAATCATATCCAGAAGACCAGATTTGTGAAAAGCCTCTGTTTACTTGGACATGCAAGAAGATCTAAGACGAGAATAGAAGAAAAAGAGGGGAAGAAGTTTGGAAGTTATAAACTACCTCTCTGATCTTTCAAGAAAATCATGCCTGGAGATGCAAACTCCGATATAATGTCCCTCTGTGCAACTAATTCTTGAAAATATGAAGAACGTCGAGAAAGCCCTTTGTCAGATCTTGTTTGGAGAGAAAAATATTAGTTCTTGAGCTCCAACCAACAAAGAGAGATAATGAAGAATGGACACCTAAGCTTGATAAATATTGATTTGGAGTTGTAAGCATCAAATAGGTGCCAACATGTTGTTTGAGGAGTCAATCTGCCTGACCAGGAGTTCACTAGAGAAAATTCCATCAATTTGGGGACGTTTTAGACATGAAAAGCCTTCAAAATATCCTAACTTCAGTCAACTGGTCATACTCTAACATTAGGCGTCCAAGTTGAGGAGTTGAACATTTTTTCTTCTTTTTTTGTGATGTAATGGCTCTGTTCGATCCCTGATTCCGGTTGCTTGGTTGATCTTGAGGTGTTGTTGACTGATCCATTGTTGAGATGAAACAACTATGATGAAGTGTGCTTGGGAGCTGCAAAGCTCAAAACCTGAGTTTGGTGCCTCTGATTCTTGGGCGCTTTTTCCCAAAAGGGTGCATTTTTCATCAGACTTAAAGTCATTTTCTTGGTTGCTTTTCATTTCTTCCCTTTTGACCTTCAATGCCTTGATCTGAGATCTCTCATGACTAATGATTTTAGTGAACATGCTAAGATGTGGAATTGGTAACCAGTTCAGTATCGGAAAGATTCACTGGCCTTGCAAGTCATGAAAGTTGGTTTAGAGACCCCAAAAGTGTGGGCGCCCCTAGCCTGCAAGGGCGCCTTTGACCTTTTGTGTTGAAATTTTCATCTTGCAACCTTTCACGAACAACCTTAGTTCGATCCTTGTCGTCAAATGTTTGATTTATCTGTTGAACTTGTTGACGTTGTCATTTTTGAGATTGATCAAGACAGAGGACTTCCTGGAGGTCACAGAGCTTGAAGATTGCATCTAACTACCCAAAAGGTTGGGCCCCTATATCTAGGAAGGTGCAACTTCCTTAACATAGCCAATTTTTTATGCGTTTCATCTCGCCTTTGCATCTGGTGATTTCTGCTTGATCTTTATTTGTGAATGCTTAACAGGTCCTGTGAGCGTGCAACTGGATTGGTCACAAAGTTGAAAGGATGCTGAGCAGATGCCTTGAAGAAAGCAGCAGCTAAAAACTTCATTTGGTTGCCCAGAATGATGGGCGCCCTTGGTCAGTAGGGGCTCTTTTGCCTTGATTTCCAGCAGTTCACCCTCTATTTTACGTGCTCAGATGATCAACAGCTGTTGTCATTTGATATGTTATGTGAGTTTGTTGGTGGATCTGTCACGTAGCTGAGCTGAAGCCGAGGAGATCACCTGGGGGTTTCCAATCTAAAGACTAGCATCTGGTAGCTTTGCTTTTTGGGTGCCCTTAGGCTACAAGGATGCTTTTTCCCTTGTTAGGCTGTCATTTTTGATGACTTTCGTTTTTAGCACCTTTTGCCTCTGCCTTCGTCTGATGTCGATTGATGAATCTGTTGAATTTTCTTGACAATCCATCGCAAAGTTAGCAGAATTACGAAGAAGATGATTGTCCCAGCAAAGCTTGATAGTTGCATTAGGCCTTCTAAACTCATGGCGCCCCTGGCCAACAGGAGCTCTTTTGGCTTCAGTGTCATCAATTTCCGTAAAGACCTTCACCTCTTGTGCTTTGCGTTCATCATTTCACCAACTGCGATGGTCACCATTGTCGTTGATGCAAACGCGTTCACTGTTACAATTGCTTTCACCATACTACATGTATGGGTGCTTGAAAATTTCACCAAGGCATTGACAACGTAGAACCTTTCTTATAGTAAGGTGTGCATCTTCCACACAGAGAATATTTCCAGCATTTTTCGACCTTTGAAAATCCCCTCCGTCATGAAGCATCTTTTCGAACATTTTTCACCATGGATTCTTCGTTGAAGCTTTTGAGGCTTAGATTTCAAAACCTGGTACTAGTCATCTGCCATTAATGGCTAACAAGGTCCTAACTTTTCTCCTAAAAGATGAAAATAGACCCACCAAAGTAAAAAAAACTTTGTGGTGATTTTGATTTGACCAGTGTGATCATGAAGCCAATTTATCCTATCAAAATCATTCTCGACTAATTCTAGCAAGGCTTGAAACCCTAATTTTTAAATTTTCAGAATTTTGCAAGTATCTTTCTTGACATAAACCCACAAAATCCTATGTTTTGTTTGACCTAAAACAGATTTTTGACAACAATTTTGCATGATAAATTTAGCTCATTTTTAGCAAAATGCCTTACTAAAGCAAAAATTTATTATGGGTACAACATTAGGCTCCATATAGTGACCATGTCAGATACTTACGCATAGGAGAACAGTGTTCTTATCAGTTGGGCATTGGAGTCAAGACTTATTTCCTAATTCACCTATCAATTGGAGTTTTCCTAATTATTCACCTAAAACAAGACTACCTAAGAAATCTCCTAAAACACAATAATACTTTACGGAACGGAGAAATACATAACTACATAACGTTAAAGCAAAAGAAACTTATTTACAAAGAACTCACCCCATCCCTGAAGGGACGACAAGTTTCAAGTATTGCTTGATTCATGGCAGTACGAAGAGCCTCCCATCGATGTTTCCTCTACCTGAAAGGCTTTACTTCTCTTCTGATGGGAATTGCAAGAGACGATCCCTCTATGATGAAGATTCTCAAGTATTCGTATATCCAAGTAAAGGTACTCTGACAAAAGTTGGAATATGATGCAAATGGGAAAGCTAATACCCTTGAGGCATTAGTTTTGTTGTCGTCCATCCTCGGGATGTTGATCTCTTCAAATCAATCAATCGAGTTCCAAACTCGATTTTTATAATGTCGTAGGTGATCTTTGCTAACCTAAAAATATCCTTTGACCGGAGAGTGAATCAGCTCTAGATCGCCTTTAAAACATAGGAGTTTGATTCTCATGTCTTTGGCATCTTTGAGGCCTAACAAAAGCACCTCTTTCTCAGCTTCAGTGAATTCCAATTGCACAGATGGGTGCAGCTATCCTTTAAGGGAATCATCATTTACCCCACTTCCGAAATTGTTGATGAACAACCTCCATTGAACTGTATTGTCCATGACTTTGTGTCCTCTATCAATCTCTTTTTAGAACAAGCAATGTTCTAATCTTCAATTTCTATCTCTAACAGAGTCACATAATTACCAGGACCTGTTTCAGGCTTTGCTTCTGCTGGAAAAGATGACTCGAGCACAACTTGCTTCTTTACAACACCAAGAATCTAATCTAGTTGTTCTAGATGATCCTAAAGATAATCCAGTTGAGAGATTTGTACCTTGGTCTTCATCATGAAAGCTATGATGTCAAAATTTGCAAAAGACGGATCTTGAGCAATTGGCATAGTGTTCTTCTGTGAAGACCTAGGATTGGAAGTGGAAGGCACATCTTCACCCTTCTCATTTGATCTCCATCTTTCTTCCTCTTCTTTTTGTGCTTTGAAGTGTTGAACACGTGTAGACACAGGTGTTGAAAATTTTTCATGATTCACCGCAAGAGAATGTTGACGGTATGCTTCTTTTTATTCTTTAATAACAAGTTCAAAGTATCTCATTGCGGAGTCACCATCGAAATTGTCCATCTATGATGAGACAACATTCAAACTTCTTGTTGGTACAAAATTAGAACTGGGACCAGCTTCAGTGTATCCCATGATTTGGGTCATTCTCATATTCTCTGTACACGTGAATCATGTATGTGCATCAATGTCATGAAAACAGCAAAATACTCCACACTATGTAGCTTCAATCATTGGCCTTGATGGAGATGTTGGCAACCGTGGCTGAAAATTGTCTCTTTTTGGCTGGTACGGTTGCTGAGCTAGAGATCTGATAGAATATATTTTCATCAAGTCGGAAGTGATCATATCATCCTCCAACTTGATGGCATTTTCTTGTGCACTCTTCAACTCTTTATTTTGTCGTCTTGAGGAAGAAGGCTATCTTTGATGGAAGAGCATTTATGAAATAGCTCATCAGAATCTTTGGTGATGGATCGAGTGTAGAAGAAGTTGTGTAACAAGACAATTAAATATTGCCACAAACTCCCTCATGTGTTCGTTGTGCTCCATCTTTGAATTTACGAGTTGGGCAAACAACAAATGATTGTCTTCAGCGGGCTTGAATCTCGCCAAAAGCTTCTCGCTCATGGTTGCCCAGCTTATAATAACGCTTGGCTTTAGGTGATTGAACCAGTCCGCAGCATTCCCAACAAGAGTCTCCACAAAGAGACACACCGCAATGTCTTCATGTGGTATATGCAAGACAGCATAAGCCATTGTGAATGCAGCAAAATGTTCATCTGGGTGTTGACTTCCATCCTCATGAAATTCAGGAAAGTGCTACCTTGACCCTTTAGGTAACTCATGATTTACCTAAAAAGCCAAAGGTACAATGTTACTACCCCAAGGTAATGAAGGTGGATGTCCCTCGCCAGCATTATTGTTGTTACCATCTATTGCTTCTTGTATGGATCATGCAATAGGATGCCAGAGGATCATTCCTATGAAATAAAGTGTTAGCTTTCTTGAAGTTTTATGCCTTGTTGCCCCATGGTGGGCACCAAAAAACTGTTGGTGTTTCAATTAGCACCTTTAGAGTGCTTATTGGAAACAATCAGCTTATTGCAAGTGTGTAGTAATTGCTCTTCAAATTAGGAGGGGAAGCTCCCTCTTTTGCTGATGTTTGTGTAGAAAGTACAGTAAACTAAAATTCCTATCTTTTTACTCAGCGGCAGGGCACAAGGGTGCATAAAGCACAATGTGTTGCAACTAAGGTTTTCTCTGATTTCTGCAGATCTTAACTACAACTAAGCTAACGTTTAATCTATCCTATCTCCTCTAGATAAACAAAGCAAGAGAATATAGGAGCGAGAATGTAATGGTTCAATCACTTAGACAAACTGTCTCTCAGAATGCATATGAAGGCTCTGAACTCCTAGATTTACACCGAAATAGAATCCACACAAGTAATCTTCAAACGGTAGGCTATATTTCAAGATTCCCAAGGAGGTTCAGAGACCTTTTCGAGGTGTAGGCTGAAAAGTAGACTACTAGAAATAACAAAGAATGATAATCTAACTATCTAAATTCTCAAGGAGAGACAATGCTCTTTCTGAGGTGTAGATCGAAAGAAAGATTATTAAGAACAACATACAATGATAAATCTTGACTTTTTGATCAAAGGCAAAGTAGCTCTCCTGATTTATTATCTCGATCTTCGATCAAAGGTTACACTTTGGGACAACTTGTGTCAAAGAGATAATCACACATGAAGCTATCAAACCAAGAATACATGAACATGAATTGAATACACCTATTTGAATAAAAAGAACGCAAGTTGTACTTAGTGTTTCTCTACCACAAATACGATTCAAGAACATACACTAAGCAAACAAAGTCGAAGGCTTGTGAGCTTAGTGTTTTGCTATTGTGAAGTAAAGTTAAAATACAATGAGCAAGGATGCTCTTATTTATAGAAGCTCAAAGGAGTAGGCAACATTAAAATCTGCTTAAGTTAACACTTAGTTCTTGCTAATCGGCAAGATTTATTCCTATGCCTAAAAGTAGGTAACCTAACAATTTACTGGAAATCTACTTTAGTTAACTGAAACTAAACTAAAAGAGAACTCCAAATGCAAAAGTGCCTCCAAAATAGGCATCCACAATTAGTGGGATTGGACATGCATGATCGGTGGGACAGTGAGTTAACTGGGAAAGAGGCATCAAGTTAACTCATGTTGTCATAAGTGTTATTTTGGAGGGGTAGGATGTCCTATCTGGGTGTTTTACAACTCATCACCTCTAGTCCACAATTCTTCTAGCCAGTCATTGACTTCTTCAGCCTCTGGACAATTAATGCTTTGCAGGATGATGACGTGTCGCCGAAGCATCTCTTCACCACTCGCAATCTGCTTTTGCTATTCAATCTTCTTTGCAGTTGTGTCATCCGGCCTTATTGATATGAAGTGTGGAAGGTAGTGTGGTAGTAATTGATGGCGACTCTGTGTTTGGAATGACTACCTTCCGCATTTTCGCTATCCATTGAACAGTGATGTCACTTACACCTTCCAAGGCATCCAACTTGACTATTGGCTTCACTTGATGCATGTCTGTGTCGAGTGTTTTCAGAAAGTCGTGAAGTAGGACCATTTTGGTCTTGATTTCAACTTGAGAGTACTGTAAACTCAACTATTGACTATAAACACAAATATGTTCAGACAACTTTTTCTACAGTAGCTAAAAATAGCTTTGTCGAGGGATAATTTTTATGAAAAAATTTGAGACATGGGTTTTCTTGGGAATAATTTTCTAAGTGAACCTAGAACGTCAGAAAATCAAAAAAGTCACTTTTCCTTGTACATGCAAGAACCCTTCAGAGCAGAGGTTTTGGGGGCACCAGATGCTTACTTGGACATGCAAGAAGATCTAAGACAAGAACAAAAGAAAAAGAGGGGAAGAAGTTTGAAAGTTATATACTACCTCTCTGATCCTTCAAGAAAATCATACCTGGAGATGCAAACTCTGATATATTGTCCCTCTGTGCAACTAATTCTTGAAAATATGAAGAACGCCGAGAAAGCCCTTTGTCAGATCTTCAAATGACATTTGGAGAGAAAAATATCCGTTCTTAAGCTCAACCTACTACAAAGAGAGATAATGAAGAATGGATGCCTAAGCTTGATACATATTGATTTGGAGTTGTAAGCATCAATTAGGCCCCAACATGTTGTTTGAGGAGTCAGTTTGCCTGATCAAGAGTTCACTAGAGAAAATTCCATCAATTTGAGGATGTTTTAGACATGGAAATCCTTCAAAATATCATAATTTCAGTCAACTGGTCATACTTTGACTTTAGGCTTCCAAGTTGAGGAGTTGAACATTTTTTCTTTTTTTTGTGATGGAATGCCTTCGTGCGATCCCTAATTCTTGTTGCTCGGTTGATCTTTAGGTGTTGTTGACTGATCCATTGTTGATATGAAACAACTCTGACAACGTGTGCTTGGAAGCTGCAAAGCTCAAAACTTGAGTCGAGTGCCTCTGATTCTTGGGCACCTTTTCCCAAATGGGTGCAATTTTCATCAGACTTAAGTCATTTTCTTGGCTGCTTTTCATTTCTTCCTTTTTTACCTTCAGTGCCTTGATCTGAGATCTCTCATGACTAATGATTCCAGCGAACGTGCTGAGATGTGGAATGGGTAACTAGTTCAATACTGGAAAGATTGACTAGCCTTGTAGGTTATGAAAGTTGGTTTAGAGACCCCAAAAGTTTGGGTGCCCCTGGCCTGCAGGGGCGCCTTTGACCTTTTGTGTTGAAATTTTCATCTTGCAACCTTTCATGAACAACCTTAGTTTTATCCTTGTCGTCAAATGTTTGATTTATCTGTTGAACTTGTTGACAATGTCATTGTTGAGATTGATCAAGACAGAGGACTTCATGGAGTTCACAGAGCTTGAAGATTGCATCTAACTGCCCAAAAGGTTGGGCACCTATTTCTAGGAAGGTGCAATTTCCTTGACACAACCAATTTTTTATGTCTTTCATCTCGCTTTTACATTCAGTGCTTTTCACTTGATCTTGGTTTGTGAATGTTTGACAGGTCCTGTGAGCGTGGAACTGGATTGGTCGCGAAGCTAAAAGGATGTTGAGCAGATGCCTTGAACAAAGTAGTTGCTAAAAACTTCATTTGGTTGCCTAGAATGATGAGTGCCCCTAGTCAGCAGGGGCTCTTTTGCCTTGATGTTCGTCAGTTTACCATTCATTTTACGTGCTCGGATGATCAACAGTTGTTTTCCTTTGATATGTTTCGTGAGTTAGCTATTGGATCTGTCATGTAGCTGAGTTGAATCTGAGATCACCTAGGGGTTGCCAATCCAAAGGCTAGCAGTAGCTTTGCTTCTTGGATGCTCTTAGGCTATAGGGGTGCATTTTCCCTTATTAGGCTATTGTTTTTTATGACTTTTGTTTCAGCACCTTCTACCTCTGCCTTCATCTGACGGCGTTTGATGAATCTATTGAATTTTCTTGACAATCCATCGTAAAGCTCGTAGAATTACGAAGAAGATGATTGTCTCGATAAAGCTTAATAGTTGCATTAGACCTTATGAACTCATGGGCGCCCCTGGCTAGCAGGGGCTCTTTTGGCTTCAGTGTCCTCAATTTCCGTAAAGACCTTCACCTCATGTTTTGTGTTCATCATCTCGCCAACTACGTTGATCACTGATGTCGCTGACGCGAACGCATTCACTGTTGCAATTGCTTTCACCATACTGCATGTACGGGTGCTTGAAAATTTCACCATGGCATTGACCACGTAGCACCTTTCTTGTAGCAAGGCGTGCATCTTCCACAGAGAATATTTTTAGCATTTTTCAACCTTTGAAAATCCCCTCCATCATGAAGCATCTTTTTGAACATTTTTCACCATGGATTCTTCGTTGAAGCTTTTGAGGCATAGATTTTGAAACCTGGTACTGGTCATCTACCATTAATGGCTACGAGGTCCCTAACTTTTCTCCTAAAAAATGAAAATTGACCACCAAAGTAAAACAAACTTTTTGGTGATTTTGATTTGACCAGTGTGATCATGAAGCCAATTTATCCTATCAAAATCATTTTCAACTAATTCTGGAAAGGCCCTCTTTTAGGGGTTTTCCTAAAAACAGGGGTTTGAAACCCTAATTTTCAAATTTTCAAAAAATTTCAAGTATCTTTCTTGACATAAACCCGCAAAAATCTTATGTTTTGTTTGACCTAAAATGGATTTTTTACAACAATTTTGCATGATTTAGCTCATTTTTAGCAAAATGCCTTACTAAAGCAAAAATTTATTATGGGTACAACATGTTCGCCATGAAGTTCTATGTGGTTTTGAAGGTGTTAATTTGTGCCCCCAAACACCCATCAAACTATAAATTTAACCAAGTAATAGATCAATGATGAATCATGATCACAAAATCTACAAAATATCCCTTGTTGCAAATCTCTACATCTTCACAATCAAGGATTATCTTGTTTCATACATTGGACAACTTGTTTAGTCTACAAGGACTACCATAAAGGAGTTAGCATGCTATAGTCATTATATTGTTAACTACATGTTAAGTCATAGTTGGTAGGAAATGTCATTTTCATACTGCAAAAATGTATTTGCATAGACAACCCAAAGAGCAATCTCATCTATTAGTATCCCATTTTAGGTCAAATTGAAACATAACCAATTAGCTTTTTACTTAACTATTCCTCTTTGATAATGAGTTTGAGAACAAAACATGCAGTCTTGAAGACTTTAGGAAAACTTTTAACAATAAACCCCTCACCTAAACATACACACAAGTCAAGCATGTCTTTGTTAACTCATGCTCGTATGTATATATAAAGAACATCATAATTCCTATTCAATTACCCATGCTCTCAAAGGTTCTATAATGTCGATGAAAGCTTTATCAATGTTATCATATGAATATTTGAAATTTTCATATATTTTAAAATTTCCTCTGTTTTTTTTAATAGATGTCCACTATCGTCCCCTAAAAAATGGCCAAAAAAATCCCTGTGCCATAAACATGTCCTGTCATCCCCTACCATCCACGTCTCGAAAACTTGGGGGAGCATAGGCATCTAGTTATCATTTATGTGCTATCCAGAATGTGCATTGTGTGATGCAACACAAATGTAAAAAATCTATATTCCACATTTGATGGGCTAAAATCCCATTTTTATTTCCTCTATATATCTAGGCTATTTAAATGCCTTCAAATTTAAACACCAGGAGACTTCTCATTTTTTCAGATTTTTCTACATTTTTTTGAAAATCTGATTGTTTTCCTGATTAAATCCCAATTTGCTGAAAAACATCTTAATGTTTTAATGCAATTAGATTTCCACAATCTATATGAAATTAGGAATGTTGCTTCTAGATTCAACTATGTCCAGTTTTTTCATCAACATTTCAGACCACACTCAGTGATCCATCATCAGGACAAAGAGTTGAAGAAGATGAGAAAATATTGATGATGATGGATCACTGTGTCTGATCTGAAACGTTGATGAAAAAACTGAAACACAATCGAATCCAAAAGCAACAATACTAATCTTAATGTTTTGGTTTGCCGATTATTTCCCCAAAAGAAATTTGCTGCTATCACCCACATCATGCCTACGACAGCAGAGCTTATGCATGAATGCACAAACAGGGAAAACAGCATTGCAGCAATCTGCCTGCAGAGCCTGCACCAAAACAGCCATGCCTCCAACATACACCAACATTAGATTTGGAAAGCCCAGTGCGGTGACACTAATGATGAAGCACACTAACAATCTGTCATGTTTTTTCATCCAAAGAGATCTCATCGATAAACATAGAGAAGCATAATTTTAAGTTTTTTGTTTGTAGTGGTTTTTAAAACAGTTCGCAGCCCTAGATAAAAAGTTAAAAACTTAGTTTTTCGTTTTAATAAGATGCACATATAAACCCTTGATTTAAAGTTATGCATATGTTCAGGTGCACCAGTTTTAATATATATCTTTCCAACTTTGTAAATTTTATTTCCATCTCAGCTCAGGCCTTGGCATAACTCTGACATCGAGTCTATGGATAGGCAGTTACCAAGCCTGCAAGTTGCCCGCCCTTCAAATAATCAACATAATTCCTTCTTATTTTACTGAGCAAAAAATGCTGAAGCTATGAAATTTGATCATCAAATATAATTTTACGATTGAATGATTCAAAGAGATCATTAATGACAGAAAATAAATAGCAAATAAACTCCAAGTATTCCAGAAAACTTGCTACACTGACCAAATTTCGGAGATATAAATACAACTCCTTTTAAGGAAAAACAGATTCAGTGAATTCTTTTAAGCTGATATGTTATGGACGTCATTGCCCAATTAATTGAAACATAGAAATAACTTTTGCATTTCAAGAAACTTGAAGGATACTTCCACAAAGCTACAATTAGAACATAATATGATCATGGAGTTTAGAAATTCTTGTCATTTGAAACCAAGTGAGAAAGAAAGTTTGGGTCGAGCTTTGTTTTTACCCAACAACTTCATTTGTTCTATGCGTTCTTGTTCCTCTTCAAGCTTTTTGCGTCTAATGGCCTCCTCTTTCTGTTTTTGAAGAGCCTCCAACTCCCAGTAGCGTTGCTCCTCTTCATGCTGCTGTTCCATGGACACTTTCCTCTGTGCCTCTTCAATTTTACGCTTATTCTCCTCCAGCATTCTGTCAAGTTCTTCCTTTTCCTTACTTGCTTGGTCCTGTAATTGAATAGACTTAAAGAACCAAAGGTCCAGAAATCAAATCCCATAGTCCCTAAAGCCAAAGACAACAACAATTACACTATTCAATAACATTACACTGTTCACAAAAGTTTATCAAACTTACTTCTTTCTTGGTTGACGTAGAAAGATTTTCTTCCTTTTCCTTCTGAAGCTGCACAGCAACATCTTCAAACATCTTCTTCCTAGAATCTTCTGTGTATATCTGTATTTCTAATTTAACTTCCTTGGAATTCAATGCTTCCTCAACCCTCTTTTGAATAGCTTCTTCGACTCTCCTTGTTGTCTCCTCTTCTAAAAGCTTCAATTCTGCCTCTTGCTGACGCCTGTGAAAATAAACTGTAGATCAGAAAATAGAAAATTTACTTTTACAAACAAGCACGCATCATTCTGAACATAAATCCTTCATGACAAACCCATCCTACTAAGCATAAGCAATCCATTGACAACATTTACAACAGGCTTTGCAACATCTGACATGCACACTATTAATCTATGTGCAACTTATGCTTTTCGGGCATACCTCTAACAGGTTCCAGAGTGAAAAAAGAAATTTTCAGACTCGCGACCAGTGGATAAATGTGGCAGCAAGAGGATCATCAAATCCTAGACCAACTTCAATTTAAGCAGAAGCTTCCTTCAGATAAAGCCTGCGTAGAAGAATGTAAAGTAACTAATTGATAATATTCAGATTCAAACATGGATCACACTGAAATCCAGTAAGTATGAAATGTTGTTAAACAAGCAACATGTTCTTCTAAGTTACCTTATACAGAACTCAACTTCAAAAGGAATAGAAAGGTGCTCTCTCTCTCTCTCTCTCTCTCTCATATAACGTATTATTCCACATTAAAAGAATGTTAACATTATACTGAAATTCCTGTTGGAAAAGTGAGTATTATAATGTCAACATTCTTTTAATGCAGAATGAAATGAGACATCAAGCTCACATTACTGTTCACTAAGAACCCAGGTTATCATCATGGCAATCTCTCAATCATGCCACTAAATTATGGCCCGCTTGGCAATTAACAAATCTAGAATGATACCAAGCACATGCAGTAAATTTTAGAACATATAATTAATCTAGCATATACATTAAGGAAATTTAATCTTGTCTAGAGAAACATTGAAGTCAATATATTTCAATACTAGATATTCATAAGTACCATTTTTAGAGTTATAAAACAGTATCAAATAAGCTAGCAGTCTACTGCAAAAACTTTATACCAATGGGACTCAAAACAAACATGCAGAAGTCCAACTGAGAATGAAATATGAGATCTCAATCCAATCATACATCAAATAGCTATCAAAATGGAAAAGAAAGCAACGTTCCAGGAATGATTTAACAGCAGGAACAGCATACCTATTAGAGAGCTTCCAGACCTAGTCCAGAAAAGCTTGTACGAGATGGACAAATTGGCACAGAAGATATAGGTTGCACCAACCAATTGCTCAGCTATAGGAAAGATCTAAAACACTTTTGAAAAAGGGTTATGATACAAGGCCTGTCTCGGTGGTTGGCAGAGAAATTGATAAATCCCATATTTAAGGGGACCTTCTCAATTAATTGGATCAAAATATGTTCATCAAATTTTCACTTGGTAATTTGTGAGCTCGTGTACAGTGTCTTTAGCACAGCTTTGATGAATCAGACAAAACTCATATCCCTAATGTAAGATCAACGCTCTTGGATAGATTGGCAAGCTTTTGAGTTTATATCTAATCTAAAGCATGGGATATATATTACTTGGAAGTTAAAATAATTTTAACTCCAACCATGTCAACATTAAATCTTAGCACCCTCTTCAGCTTTGAAAAGGCAAAGGAAGACATTATAACTGTGTCAATGGGACTTAAAGTTAAAGAGTACAAATTACAATAGCAAATCAGATGAATCAAAAAAATGCCAACAACTAAAATGAGAATTTAATCTGCAATAAGTTAGCACCATGCTAAAGTGAGAAACTTCCAAAAGAACCAGGCAAGGGATAAGCAGCACAGAACAAGTATCTAATCTGCAACAGAGACAATATCAGAAGAAGGACGAACATCTTCATCAATGAAGGGAAGCAAGGTACATGGAAATGCTTCCTACACCAATCTACTGAGGAAAGATTGCGCATATTTTTAGAAGACCCTCTCGGTTAAAGTGATAAAGATGCACATTCCAAGAAATATAAAAACGACATCACTATAGACAAATGCACATAAGACAAGATATACGTGGGGAAAACCCTTTCAAGAGAAAAAAAACACTCCAAAAGCCCGCTCAATGTATTACAATAAACAATCTAGTTACATAAACTTGAAAAGCAACTTTCTTTCAAAAGAATACAAAGTGTTTCAATTTTGGAATAACTCCAACAACATAACAATACCTGTAAATGAATCACCATACAACTCCAAAACCAAACACCTCAATATATAGGAGTTTACAATGCATAATTACATGCTTCCAAAATGGTATGCCTAAAAATGCCACATCACCTTCTACAAAACTGCATGCATGCAAGACTCGAGATGAACGTGCAAATACCTTTCTCAATGACTGCACATGCAAACTGAAACCTGCCACATGCACACTACACATGCAAGGCATCCACTTAACAAGCAAGGCACTTGCATGCATGCAAACTGAACATAGCATGTAATGCGCCTACATATGCAACTCCACCTGTCATACCAGCTTCCATCTCTGACTCTTACACTGTCATAGTTCCTAGCATACTTAAACTTGACAAATGACATAAGTTAACTTCTACAAAATGGGATGTGTATTTCCCATGTGGGGTACATATGACATCTGGTCACCTTACATTTAGCATGACACCACTCCGAGTCAACTCCCACAAAATGATATCACTAGATGTGCATAAAATAATTATAACATAGGCAACAAATAATATAATCATGCTAGGAATTATCAAAGGTTGAGATATTTTATTCCTAACATTCTCCCACTTGTCAAACACCTTTGAAGAGCCAATGGAAACATTAGAATTCAACTTCTAGGCGCCATGAGGCCCATAGACTCCGAACACCATCTAAACTGGTTTGTACTCAAAGGCTTTGTCAAGGCATCTTGTAATGTCCCCATTTTCGCCCTACGCTCTTCAATTGGATTTAGCCTATTTCCGGAAATCCGTAGGCTAAGCTGAAGCAGAAAATTAGGGTTTCCTCTTTCAGATGCTTTTTCGAGGGTTTGCATGTAAAAGGTTTCTACGTTTTTCTGGGTTTTTAGAGACCTCCAGGGTGATGTGACATGCATCTAATTCTGACATCCTTTCCGAGCACTTACTATTTATAGCAAGTCATGATGGTTGCTCGGTTTGTGCTCAAATGATATTTGGAAACACTTACTATTTTTAGTAAGTTTTGTTTACTACTCAGTTGGCGTACAGATGAGGTTTTGCAAACTTACTATTTATAGCAGTTTGCTATTTTTGGTAAGTCTATCTTTGGGCTATATTATTCTAGCAGTAGCTCAGTCAGTTGCAGTTCAATTTGGTTGGTCAGTTTGGCTTTCTGTTGATTTTGAAGTTAACTTACTATTTTTGGCATTTGCTATTTTTAGTAAGTTCATTTTTGGCAGAAGCATCATCATCAACTTGGTTCAGTTTGGCATTTGTCAGTTTGCTATTTTTAGCAATTCATCAGTTGCAGCTTGGGCATTGTATTTGGTTATCTCCTTGGACTGAGTTTCAGACTTAGTCAATTTTCATGTCTTGAAGTTGTACCCCACGCCTAGGCTTGATGACTTCAAGTTGTTTTAAAGAAGGGGACATTAAGGGGTCAAGTGAGCATTTAATTATTTAATAAATGCTTTATTGTTGCAATATGGAAATGGACGCCTAAAGGGGAAGTTGAATGATATTTTAATATTTCAAAAAGTAAATTGCTAAAAGGTGGCATCCCTCTTGGAAGTTGAAGTGATTCAACTTCTTGGAATTTGAAGAGTCTCTTGTTGCTTCATTTGCCAACTAAAGCCTATATATTGATGTTTTATGATGAGCTGATTATGCATATTTTTGAAGAGCAAAGTTACAATGCTGGAATGAATCCAGAATCCGGCTAAGGGATAGCTTAGCAAATTTACTCCACTCTTCAGGCCTGAAACTATGGTTCCCTAGGTGGTGGATTGAGAGTGTGCTTCATCCAGAAGTACATATTGAGCATTATTGTGGAGTTTTGGTGAGTTTTTCCAGATTTCATGTTGCTGGTTTATCATGGCTGAAAGTGATTTTTGTATACAGCTTTTAGTATGAATTTTATTTGGTTTTGGGTACTTGATCATTGCATTTATATGATAGAGGCGACCATATTTGGAGGTTATCAGAATTCAATTCCAAGTTGTAGATTTTATCAAGCAAAAATCGCCCTT
Organism: Sequoia sempervirens; assembly: GCA_007258455.2. NCBI lineage: Eukaryota > Viridiplantae > Streptophyta > Pinopsida > Cupressales > Cupressaceae > Sequoia > Sequoia sempervirens. Next base: position 257,050,153 of record VDFB02270651.1, on the reverse strand, counting down.
GCAAGGAGGCCATACCTTTTTGGAGAGCATTGGGATTTGTGCATAAATTAATGGCTGAGTTTAGATGCTGTTTTATCATTGCAAATTGGGCGCCAACCTCCTAGTGAGTCATTGCACTTCGTTTCAGCTCATTCGGAGGTAATTTGAAAGAGTTATGAGTATTTCATTGATGTACAGTTTGCTGGTCTGATTTTTTGTGAACATTGTTTCTATATCAGACTTATTAAATAATTGTACTTGCTAGTTTGAGCTTCAATTCTTCATCTTATATCATTGTAAATGTTAGAGGAAGTGATACTCTAACTGTTTAATGTTTTTGGAAGATTATCTATTCTATTTGCAGCTGTTCTTATTCTTTGTAAAGCTAGTTAGTAGTACTAACAGCTCTTCCTTTACTTGCTGCAATTTTATATCTGTTTTACACTCCCACAATTGAGTGGTTGAGTTTTAGAATAAACATATATCTTGTTTGTAATTTCCCCCCACGTTATAAGTGGTTGTGTGGACAGTATTCCCCCCACGTTAATAAGTGGAAGAGTGGATTTAAAGGCTGGCTTGCTGCCTAATAATTGTTGTAAACTCACCCACTGAATAAGTGGAGTATTCCCACCGCTTGTGGATGCCTGCACCAGCAAATGAATTGTACTTTCAGCTCTATTTATGCCTAACGATCCTCTGACCATATGCTATCACCTCGCCCACATTGGGATCTTGGTGAACATTCTTGGTTAGAATTATCTTCTTTGTTGGTTTACATTTTGGAGCTAACGCTAATCAGTGTTTGGTTGCTGATTTGAATGTTAATTTTGGGAAAAAAATTAGGGGGGAATATTTCAGTGGTATCAGAGCAGAAGATCCTGCCATCCTGTGGATCAGTACTTCATGTTTAAGCAGATGAGTGATAGAGATCTCCGGTACTACATCAAAAGTCAGAACAGATTCTAGTTCACCTCTTTGTGGTATCCAAAAGTTGGCAGTTAGGCATGGCTAATGAAGAAGAGATGAAGTTGGCAGAGACTCTCTTTATGGTTGGAAAGAGACTTGGCAAAGAATTTCAGTCAAGAGAAAATGAAGAGAACATTCTTCATTTGTTAGAACAATCTTTGAGACAAGTAAAGCCATCACCTTCAGAGAAAATGGAGTTGGCACTAGCGCCTACAGTGAATTCCTTGAATCAGCCCTATTGGTTGGGGCATCCTGATGAAGAGACTAAGTTGCTGATTTCTTCTTGTTTCATGGAGATAATAAGAATTGTAATTCCCCAGTTGCCTTATGATGATGAAACTATGAAGATCATATTAAATATGATAGTGGAATGTTTTCAAGATTTAGATGAAACTAGTAGTAGCTTGTTTTCAAGAAGAGTTGCTGTTTTAAAAACATTTTCTGAAGTTGGTGCTTGTATCTTATTGATAGAATTGGAGATGGAGAATCAGATTTATCACTTGTTTAATTATCTTTTCACATCGACCTAGAGTGAGCAAGAAGAGAGTATGCTTGCAGCTGTCATGAATGTTCTAATTTCTACAATTAAAGAAGCTGATAGTCTTCCTGAAAGTGTCCAAACTCTTCTCTTGGATGCTTACAAACGTGAAGAGCAGATTTTTCCCACTGCTGATTTGTTAGTTAAAGAAATTTTCAGTCAATGTGAAGATAAATTGAAACCACTTTTGAAGAAGACTATTGAAAATAGAGAAGAGATTTATGAAGCTGAAGAGGAGGTTAAAAGTTGGAATCCCTTTGAAGACATTGCAAAAGTTCAAGGGGTATCCGCGAATTTGCACTTACCCAAGCATTCTATAGAAGAATGTAATGTATTAGTGGAAGCCTTGAAGACTAGTGAGGTACTCTTGTTTTCTACAAAGGAGAACAATGAGTTGACTTGTGTTAGGAAGCCTCATGTTGAAGATTCCAAGAAAGAACTTTTGGAAACAAAAATTGAAACGGAGATGCATGAAGAGGCCATAAATGCAGATCCAAATGAAGGAGAAGTTCGGTTAGTAGAAGATATGTGTTCAATCAGCAATTTGCTTCTTCACAATTCCAGAGAATGCTTGTTTGAAAGTCAAGTCAAGGAGGAGAAAAAGAAAGAGAAAGCTGAAGTCTCTTCCTACTTCAAAGCTGATTTGATCAATTCTTTTGAATCATGTGTAGAAGACAACATGGAAGAGGAAGCTTCTAGTAGTTATAAGGCAGATTTCTCTTCGCCTGAAATCAAGCTAAGGAAAAAAGCTAAGGAATTGGAAGGCACCATAGATGGAATGATGAAGAGTGTTCATCACATGCGAGACAAGTTGAGGAGTACAACTCAAACCATTTTTGAAATCTTTATCCATCAAAGTGGTTCTACATCATCTCGGTCAGCATATGCAGATTGCAGCTCAAGTTCACACATTGCTGATAATGGTATTCAAATTTTGTCAAATCTTGATAGAATTCATAGACATGTAGAACATTTGATTTATGATGTGCCTAGGGGAGAAGTTGTATGTTGCACTTCTATTGATGACATGAAGTCCATTAAATTTGCCTTGGAGGAAATTTAATCTAGTCTTTTGCACATCATTCGTGACAAAGACATAGTGTCCAATATTGCTGACAAGGCATTGGAGTGGAATGAGCTTACTGAAGCAAAGTTGTAAGAAGTGCATGAGACTCTAATTGAAGCAGAGAATCAGATTTCTGCTGTTCAATATTCATGGGAGCAAGAAAATAGAAGAAGAGCAGAGGAGCTTCAAGAAATTTTTGATGAGCTTGATCTCATACAAGAAACATATGATTTGGAATGCTGTCCTGAGAGACCAAAGCATTCAAATTCTCAAGTTTTTCAAGCTTTTGACAATCTCTTGTATGAAGAAGGTGCTAGTAAGGTTTATGTAAATCCTCTCTTTGAAAATGATGAGGAAATTGCTTCAGAGATTACTGAAGAAGGGGATTTGAGTTTGTCTTCCAGCATTGGAGAGTTGATACGTGAGTTGCATGAAGTTGAATCTATTGTTGCTCCTAGTGCAACCATTCAGCAAGAATTGGTAACTCTTGAAACACAAAGAAATGAAGACATTCTTATTGTTCATCAACAAAGAGTTGATGTGCTTGTTGATGAAGGTTTAATTTATTTTTTGATGAGGATGCTTGTGAGACACATATCAGATTTTAGTTCATCACCATCTTCTGTTAGAGTGATAGATTTTAGAATTGTATTTGATGAAGGATTCATGGAATCCTTCAGGCAAATCATGTCACAAGATTCTGAATTCGATTTCTTCAACGAACGTAGGTTGGTTGATTATTTTTTGGAGTTTCAAGAAGCATCAATTCAGATGGAACGAGCAAATCAGAGGATTCAGGTGAGAGCAGTTCTCTGTCTAAGAAATGGTTCTTCATTGTTGTTGGTTTGGGATCCTAGTATTATTCGGCAAGAAGGTAATATTGGAAATTCTAAAGGGAATAAACCAGCATATTATTCTCAGAATGTAGTTGTGATTATTTGCTTATGTGTTGGGAAATGTCTCCAATTGAAAGTTAGTATGTGGGATCTCAAGTATATTTATATGAAGATTGGTATGCATAAAAAGAAGGTTTCTTGGAGAGTTAAGTCCCAAAATTCCAGTCCTTTGACTGTTGCTACCTTCTTTTTCTATCATTGGTTCTTTATTTCTGATCATAAATTGGTGTTCTGGGAAGGAAATATGATCAGAAGTTGGTCTATGGTGGCGTTGGGACCTTCGATAGGGGTGCCACCAGCCTTATTCAAAAGCAGATATGTTTATTTTCTTGGAGATTTTTCATATTGCAGCTGCTGTTTATTGTTTGGGATGCTGATTTTTCATAAATCAGATTTCAAAAAGTCTAAATCAGACCTGTTAGTTGGTTGGTATTTCCATTTTCTGACCTTCCAGTCTACTATTAGGACTGATTTTGAGCCTCAAATGAGAAAAGGATTGTTTCAGTGCAGCCAAAATTCATGTATGGGATGTTCTCTAATGTTTAACAGTGTCCTTCTCTGTGTTTTCTCCTATACCAATGTTTGGGGCAGCAAGTTGGAAACTGATTTGGTTCACCAGTTGGAGACTCGTGAGATTAAATTTGTAAGTCTTTCATGGAGTTATCTCAGTTATATCAGTTTGCTTCAAAGAAGGCATTATACGTCTTCATGGAATTTTGAGGACGTGACGGAGGATCTCTTGCAAGGAGTTGCTCTTTCCTTTGCAAGAAGTGTTGGTAGAGTCACATATGTTGTTGTGACTATGTTTGATGCTATGAGGAGTTATGTTGAGGAGCATGTTTATGAGTTGACTAGTTTTTTCTTCTTAATGCTCGAGAATGTGTTTGACATTGGCTTTGCAGATTTTAACTCCTCGGAGTTTTTAGGACATGAGATGCTGCAAGATTATGATTTCAGTTTTTTTAGGACTGTCAAATTAAGCCACATGATTGGAGGGAGGACAGAGCAGTCTTGGAATATTGGTTATGTTTGTGTGATCAGAGTGGTGCAGCATCAACATGGCGGGTCTTTACAGAGATGGATTTGGGACCCTGGGATCCTACTTGGCATAGTAAGGATCAAGCTGTTTCTTGGAGAGTGGTAGCATTGCTTGAGGACAAGCAATTTTGGGAAGGGCGGACTGTAATGTCCCCATTTTAGCCCTATGCTCTTCAATTGGATTTAACCTATTTCCGGAAATCCGTAGGCTAAGCTGAAGCAGAAAATTAGGGTTTCCTCTTTCAGATGCTTTTTCGAGGGTTTGCATGTAAAAGGTTTCTACGTTTTTCTGGGTTTTTAGAGACCTCCAGGGTGATGTGACATGCATCTAATTCTGACATCCTTTCCGAGCACTTACTATTTATAGCAAGTCATGATGGTTGCCCGGTTTGTGCTCAAATGATATTTGGAAACACTTACTATTTTTAGTAAGTTTTGTTTACTGCTCAGTTGGCGTACAGATGAGGTTTTGCAAACTTACTATTTATAGCAGTTTGCTATTTTTGGTAAGTCTATCTTTGGGCAGTATTATTCTAGCAGTAGCTCAATCAGTTGCAGTTCAATTTGGTTGGTCAGTTTGGCTTTCTGTTGATTTTGAAGTTAACTTACTATTTTTGGCATTTGCTATTTTTAGTAAGTTCATTTTTGGCAGAAGCATCATCATCAACTTGGTTCAGTTTGGCATTTGTCAGTTTGCTATTTTTAGCAATTCATCAGTTGCAGCTTGGGCATTGTATTTGGTTATCTCCTTGGACTGAGTTTCAGACTTAGTCAATTTTCATGTCTTGAAGTTGTACCCCATGCCTAGGCTTGATGACTTCAAGTTGTTTTAAAGAAGGGGACATTAAGGGGTCAAGTGAGCATTTAATTATTTAATAAATGCTTTATTGTTGCAATATGGAAATGGATGCCTAAAGGGGAAGTTGAATGATATTTTAATATTTCAAAAAGTAAATTGCTAAAAGGTGGCATCCCTCTTGGAAGTTGAAGTGATTCAACTTCTTGGAATTTGAAGAGTCTCTTGTTGCTTCATTTGCCAACTAAAGCCTATATATTGATGTTTTATGATGAGCTGATTATGCATATTTTTGAAGAGCAAAGTTACGCTGCTGGAATGAATCCAGAATCCGGCTAAGGGATAGCTTAGCAAATTTACTCCACTCTTCGGGCCTGAAACTATGGTTCCCTAGGTGGTGGACTGAGAGTGTGCTTCATCCAGAAGTACATATTGAGCATTATTGTGGAGTTTTGGTGAGATTTTTCCAGATTTCATGTTGCTGGTTTATCATGGCTGAAAGTGATTTTTGTATACAGTTTTTAGTATGAATTTTATTTGGTTTTGGGTACTTGATCATTGCATTTCTATGATAAAGGCGACCATATTTGGAGGTTATCATAATTCAATTCCAAGTTGTAGATTTTATCAAGCAAAAATCGCCCTTGCAAGGAGGCTGTACCTTTTTGGAGAGCATTGGGATTTGTGCATAAATTAATGGCTGAGTTTAGATGTTTTTATCATTGCAAATTGGGTGCCAACCTCCTAGTGAGTCATTGCACTTCATTTCAGCTCATTCGGAGGTAATTTGAAAGAGTTATGAGTATTTCATTGATGTACAGTTTGCTGGTCTGATTTTCTGTGAACATTGTTTCTATATCAGACTTATTAAATAATTGTACTTGCTAGTTGAGCTTCAATTCTTCATCTTATATCATTGTAAATGTTAAGAGGAAGTGATACTCTAACTGTTTAATGTTTTTGGAAGATTATCTATTCTATTTGCAACTGTTTTTATTCTTTGTAAAGCTAGTTAGTAGTACTAATAGCTCTTCTTTTACTTGCTGCAATTTTATATCTGTTTTACACTCCCACAATTGAGAGGTTGAGTTTTAGAATAAACATATATCTTGTTTGTAATTTCCCCCCACGTTATAAGTGGTTGTGTGGACAGTATTCCCCCCACGTTAATAAGTGGAAGAGTGGATTTAAAGGCTGGCTTGCCCCCTAATAATTGTTGTAAACTCACCCACTGAATAAGTGAAGTATTCCCACCACTTGTGGATGCCTACACCAGCAGATGAATTGTACTTTCAGCTCTGTTTATGCCTAACGATCCTCTGACCATATGCTATCACCTCGCCCACATTGGGATCTTGGTGAACATTCTTGGTTAGAGTTATCTTCTTTGCTGGTTTACATTTTGGAGCTAACGCTAATCAGTGTTTGGTTGCTGATTTGAATGTTAATTTTGGGAAAAAATTAGGGGGGAATATTTCACATCTGCAACATTCGCCAAAGTATCAACTTTCTCCAACTTTACCTTCCCATCCTCTACCATGTCATGAACAAAATGGTATTGGACATCAATCTGCTTTGTCCCTGTGTGTAAGGCCAGATTCTTCACCAAACATATGGCATTTTGACTATCACAACAAATAGTGATCGATCTTGCATCAAGCCCAACATCTGAACACAATCTCTTAAGCCAAATGGCTTCCTCACAAGCATGAGAAGCTGCCATGTACTTTGCTTTTGTCATGGACAAAGCAACTATAGCTTCTCTTACTCATCCAACTAATAGCACCACCAAACATCGTGAACACAAATCCATTGGTGGATCTTATTTTATCAATGTCATTTGCCCAATCTATGTCCACATATCCACGAATACTAACTAAATGTCAAGGTTCTATAGGATAACCATGAAAACATAGGGAATACTCAAAAGTACCCTAAAGATATTTGAACACCCTCTTTACTACATACCAATGTACTCGTCTAGGATTAGCAATAAACCAACTAAAGACTTCCATTGCTTGGGCAATGTCTAGTCTAGTATAGACCATGGCATATATCAAACTGCCAACAACACTCACATAAAGTACTCTAATCATGTCCTCCATCTCAATAAGAGATTTTCGATGATCCTCCACAGATAATTTTGTCCCCTGCAAAACAAGAACCAAGGATCTACAAGCTACCATGTTGAATCTCTCCAACATTGATTTCACATACTTATTTTGGCTCAACCAAAGCTTTCTACTAACTCTATCTCTTTTGATCTCCATTCCCAAGATGTAACTAGTTGGCCCCTATATATTTTATCTCAAAGTGTGCTAAAAGTTAAGACTTGAAATCAAAAATCAAACTCTTACCATTCCCAAAGAACAACATATCATCAACATATAAAGCAATAATGAGAATGTGATCATTATTTGTCTTGTAATAAACACAACAATCAAATTTAGATCTCAAAAATCTCAAACTCAAAATGTGTCAAACTTTTGGTACCACATCCTAGGAGACTGCTTAGACCATAAAAAGACTTTTTCAACTTGCAAACCAAATGTTCTTTATCTTTTACAACATAATGCTTAGGTTGTGACATATTGATTTCTTCCTCCAAGTCACCATGAAGGAAAGTTGTCTTCACATCCATTTGCTCAACTTCAAGATCATACGCTATAGCAAGTGATAATAAAACTCTAATGGATGTCAGCTTTGCAATAAGAGAGAATATCTCACCATAATCAATTCCCTCCACCTGAGAATATCCTTCATGACCAACCTTGCCTTATGTTTCTCAACACTGCCATCAAGACCAAATTTCTTCTTGAACACCCATTTACAACCAGCAAGTTTGTGTCCTTTGGGCAAAACAATCAGATCCCATGTATTATTTTTCTTTAATGTGGCCATCTCTTTTTCCATGGCTTTTATCTAGGAATCTACATCACTCACACCTATAGCCTCCTTTAAAATCCTTGGCTCATTGATGTTAGCAATCAAAGAAAAAGACAACTAGAATCATGCAATGAATATCCAAACCTTTCAAGTTGCCACCCAATACACGTGGACCTCCTCAAAGTTGAGATTGAGGTTCTTCATCTTCTAAACTTTTAGAGCTACTTGAACTCTCCTCATCACCAAGTCCAATATGTGTTTTTTAATTCATCTTTCTTAGGGGTAGGAGGAAGGTGAACCATGTCCTTTTCCTTCTCCTCTTTCTCTGGTTGCAAAACAATAGAAGAAGGTTTCATCTCTCTGAAAATAACACTTCTACTGTAGAGAACCTTCTCGACCACTAGATTCCAAAGTGTGTACACTTTCACACCGACACCATAGCCAATTAAGAAACATTTACCTGCCTTGATCTCTGTCTTCAACCTCTTTTCCTTTGGCACATGTGCATACACCTTATTCCTAACAGTCAATCATTGCAAAAGGGACAATACATAGTCTGAAGATATCCTCGAGAGAATAATCTGGGCTAAGAGGACATGAGTGAGCAAATGTTTGTTCCAATGCTTTTCAATCACAAACATAGACAGCCATATAAGAATCAGGTTATACATAGCCTATTGCCTGATATTGTAATGAAGCCCATACTATCAATGAGGGCTTTTTCTAACTTCAGTACAAATCCGGATTAGTGGCAGAAGCAAGAGGAGAAAGAAACCATTTGCAATGAGTCTTGTTGATGAGATGGTAAATAAAAGTCGTGAGCAATTAAATATAGTGCTAACAAAGCTCCAATTAATAACACTGTGCATAATTGTCCCTTCACAGATACTGCCAAAGCAAGATGACCATGTAAATCACCCCCACTGAATGAAGAGCAAGTAAGAACCCTAAAATACCAGCAGAAACTGCTAAAGAGCAGACAGAATAGTAGTTCAGCACCATGACAAAACATGTAAACAACACAACTGATGCCATGGTTGATGTTTTATAACAAATAGTCCACCTGCTGAGAAATATAAAGCAGTTCAAGAAATACAGGACAAAAAACAACGCATCTTAGCAAGTCAAACTTCCTCTTTATATATCCAAAGCTGAAACCAAATAATGCAACCATTCATAGCCAGACCAACATAAACTATCGCTGGGGTTTTGACCTGCCCAAACCATATGGAACAAAAATAAAGCAGGGGTTCTTGCTCCCTGCTAATTATTCTTAATTCAATGAGATCCTTTTGACTCTACCTAAACCAACACTCTGAACTTAAGGTTTCAAGATAACCTTAAGCCATTAAGAAGAGAAAGTTCTCTCTTACACCACCTCAGCAATACTCAAGCAGATCAGCAATGTCAACAAAAGTGCAATCCAAAGGTTTCAAATTTTCAAGGATGTTGATTAACCATCAGGATAGCAAATACCCAACTGTTATATCACCAATTCCCAACATTATCAAACAATCAGCATTCGTTTGCCACCAATCAACAACAAACATTGTCTTATTTGGATATCTTGTCTTCAATCTTTTGACAGTCTAGAATCAACTGGTCCTGCAAAAGCTTAGGTTGACCGTCGGATGACCAATCTAACCAAATCACAACTGCAAGTTGGCTGGCCTTACTAGTTTGGGGAAAAACTTGGATTCTGTTTCTAATCAATAAAAACAGCTGTCTTTCCCTATTTTTAACAAGTTAATTTTTTCAGGCATAGAAGTTGTTGCAGTACTAAGGCCATAATATGCCAAATATAACTTATGTACCATCCAGCCATTGAAAATTACTAATATCTTCAACAATGCAAACCTTAACAACTATCATTGCCCAAACACAGATCAACATAAAATACAAAATGAAAAACCTCAAAAGAAAATTCAAAATGATTCCAAACAGAAGAGTCCAAGAGCCAGAAATACGTAACTTCATACTTATTCCTCAGTTCAAGGCAGCCTGTAGACATGATTACAATGGAAAAGGAACGAACGCTTATAGTCCTAACCCCAACCATAGCAATTTGAATACATACAAACCAGGCAGTTAATGTATGGAATAGCAGTCCCCTAAAAACTTAACTGACCCTTGGGAGAAAGGTTTTGTTTCTTTTTTGTGCATAAACATCCTGTTGGGATGTGAAGTCCAACAGCCATTACCCATAGACCGTTCAATTCCCATTGTTTTCTCCTGCCAACATTTGTCTCTTGGGTTTCCTTTGGAGACTTCTAATTCAATATGGATAATGAAATAAGTATCATGTGTATGCTGCTGTAGATGTGACTGTGCAAACAGTGACAATACAAACAGAGTTTCCCCTGCTTTTCCTGTGGACGTAGCCTTTATGGTGAACCACGTAAATCCGATGTTGTGTATGTTTATTAATTGTTTTATCTTGCATCTGATAAATCTGTTTTTTTGTAGATGTTTATCTGCACTTAACATCAACAATTGGTATCAGAGCTTGTTGAGAAGCTGAGTCGGAAAATTGTGAAGAATTTCCAGGAAGATGGAAAAGGCAGATAAATGGAGAATTGAAAAATTCTCAGGACAGAACTTCAGCATGTGGAAGATGCAAATGGAGGCGTTGTCAATTCAGATAGACCTCTATATTACACCGGACGGCAAAGCCAAGAAGCCAAACGATGGCTGATGAGGAGTGAGAGAAAATGGATAAGAAAGCAAGAGCAACCATCATCCTCTCTTTATCTAGTAACGTATTATTTAATGTTGCAACTGAGAAAACAGCGAAAGGATTGTGGAATAAGTTGTCCAAAATGTATGAGATGGTTTCCGCTTCAAACAAGGTTTTTCTCATGAAGAAATTGTACAATTTGAAGATGAAAGAAGTAGGTAACATGCCAAACCATCTAAATGAATTCAATACATTAATCAGCCAATTGATTTCTGTGAATATAAAACTAGATAATGAAATCATGGCCATCTTATTATTGTGCTCTCTACCCGATAGTTGGGAAGGAGTAGTAATGGCAATCAGCAGTTTGGTGTCTGGCAAGGAAGTATATTGAAATTTAATGTTGTCAGGACTTTCCTTCGTGAGTATATGAGGAGAAAAAATCAAGGAAACTCCTCGGGAGATGCTTTAGTATTTGGTAATAGAGGGAGACCCCAAGAAAGAGGCAGAAATAAGAATAGGAGAAGATCAAACTCTACCAAGAGATCTAAGTCTAGAGGAAGAAATGGAGGTTGCTGGTTTTGTGGCAAAGAAGGACACGTAAAGAAGAATTGCTGGTCACATAAGAAGGTGCAAAATTGGTCAAAAGAAAATGAAGTTAACACTACATATGAAGAGGATGAAGTGCATTAGTTTTGTCTACAAGTAAGACTACAGCTGATGCGTGGGTGTTGGACTCCAATGCTTCTTTCCATGCAACTTCATGCCGGGAAGTTTTCAAAAAATATCAAGGCAAACTTGGTAAGGCCTACCTTGGTGACAATGAACCATGTGACATTATTGTAAGGTGATGTGTTCTTGAGATTAAAAAATGGAAACAAGTGGTTGTTGCAAGATGTGAGGCTGGGATACAAAGTGTGAAATCCCCTGAGCCACTGAAGTTTGTCTTTGATTATGAAATAAATCATCTCCACTTGTAATGCCAAACAATGGCACATACTCTTTTGTTGGTGTCCGTTGTTTTTGCTGGCCTAGCAATACTTTTTCATTAAATATCACATCCGGGCTGCGGACTAACTGTTTGGCAATCAGATCCCGCAAACGATAGCCATACTGTTCATCTTCATAGCCAACGAAAATACACTTTTTTGATTTGGCATCCAGTTTTGTTCTCTTCTTAGGAATGTGAGAAAAAACCCCGCAGCCAAAGACCCGTAAATGATAGGAAATCCCTCTTCCCAACTTCTCCATAACATCAAAATCCAAACAAGATGAAGGGCCTCGATAAATCAGGTACACTACAATATTAATTGCTTCTGCCCTAAGTTACCGGTTCAGGTTTGAGGACCGGTTCAGGTACTAGAACCCAGTACGTGGGTAAGTGAAAAAAAAATTTAGGGGTTTGGGTACGTATGGGTACGTGTGTATATATATATATATGTATTATATATACAAAAAAATAAGAGAAATATACAGAATTGTAAAACTAAATCATTTCATAGTATGATATTTGATCATTGATCAATGCCAAATGCCAAAGATAAATATTAAATGCCAATTAATAGTTGAAAAATATTCAAATAAAGGCTAAAGCATATCAATGATATCATATACGTCTATGTTCATGATTCCAATGGAAATCATCACAATTACTGAATTACAAAATGTAGTTCATGAAACATGATTCAATGTTCATTGTTCAAGTGTTCATCAATCATCAAAAGGATTCTCAAAAAAATCATCGTGACTTGGATTTTCAACGGCTTCAACTTCAAGATCATCATCATATGAACCCAAAGCGGATTCGGCACCATGTGGTATGTCATCAATATCATCCACGTCATCCATAGTGGCTCTAGCAAGATCCTAAATGGTTGCATCCAAGTCAACAGACTTGGGTGCTACATCCCAAAGCCTTGCTGCCCCTGCTTGTATTGAGGATCCTTACGTGACAGAAGACGCAAATTGGAATGAATATACACCAAGTCTTCAGCTCTTTTTGCAGCCAACCGGTTACGCTTCACTGAGTGGATAAAGAAGTATGTAATCCAATTCCGTTCAGCGGCAGAAGAGCTTGCAACCTAGAGAGAAAACCAACAAAATTAAAAATTAAAAATGCAAGATAAATTCAAGAATGTTAAGTGCTTAATTCTACAATACAAGTGGCAAAAAAAAAAAAAACTTACTTGTGAGAGGATCTTGATTGCAAGAGGTTGGAGGTACATATAATCTTGACCATGGAGGTACCACCATGTAATAGCATCCATTTTGTATTGGTCTCTAACAAAGAAGGGGTATGATTTTTTCCTGAGATAAACAATCCAAATTCTCTCATAACACTTGTCTCCACTTCTAGATCACTGAAGATTCTACTAAATGCCCTCTTATAACCATTAGCAACTTCACAATCTCTATATGGCGGTATTCTCCCTGGGATAGAAAGTACTTCAGTGGTATAGTATCACGGAGATAGGGCATATGCAAGGAGGTGCAATGGAGTTGTCATCTTGTTCCAACGATGAAGAACAATTGCTTCCACCCTTTTGTAAAAGGTGTCTTCAAGATCATTCTCTCTCTTTTGTATTTCTATTTTTATTTTCTCCAACCATCGTGTCCATGCTATCATAGACATCCCCCAAGCATGGTTCATCTGTATCAGCAAACCGAAGCATAGACATGATAGGTTTGGTGAACTCCAATAAATAATTCACACGATCCCACCAATCGTCATCCAAGATCAATGCCTTAACCTTTTGGTCCCTCTCTGAATTTGATTGCTTCCATATACCACATTGGTTGCTAATAACCATTTGACTCAATGCCTCTTTCACCTTCACAAGTCGTCTTAGAACAATTGTGTGAGATGCAAACCGGGTCTCAACAACCTAAGAACATGTTAATAGTAAGTTAATAACAAATTTAAAATATGTAAATAATGCAAAAAAAAAATTATTCAATTATGTAAAACATGACATAAATGAAACTAAATAAATTAAATTTACCTTCAACAATTCCAATCTTGAAAAGTTCTGAAAATTGCTTGTGACATATGGTGGTTTGTCACAAACATCTGGATCTCCTTGGCCTCCTGGTATATTGCTTTCACCCACTTTATTTGGTTGCCAATTGCTTGCATCACCAAATTGAGGAAGTGTACAGTGCATGGTGTCCAAAAGATGTGCTCATATCTAGCCTCTACCAAAGCACTTGCAGCCCTACAAACTTTTGCATTGTCCGTAATTACCTGGACAACATTTGCACTACCCACCATCTCTATGGAGTCAATGAGAATCCTAGAAATGAACTCTACATCTTTCACTTCCCCTTCACAGTCAACCGCCCTCAAAAACATTGCCCCCTTGGGGGACACTACAATAACATTGATCAATGGACGGTTTTTGCAATCTTTCCATCCATCGGAAACAATAGATACACCTGTTTCAACCCAAGAATCTCTAATTGGTTTTAGTTGGGCCTCTATAGATTTCTTCTCTTTTTGCAATAAGGTGGTATGCACCTTTTCATACCCAAGACTTGTGAAACCAAGAGGTGCACTATTTATTGCTGACACCATGTCACGCCAATATGGTGATCTCACCAAGTTGAATGGAAGACCATTGGCATAGAGGCAACGTGCAATTTTTTCTTCAGCAATATCTCTTGCCTCCATTTTAAATGCCTTCTCCAATGGACCTCTCTTGCGGGTGGTGATTTGTGGTTCTTCATCTTCTTCTTCTATAGAGGGCATAGGCAAGAAGGGATGTCTAGAGGGCCTAACTGTCTAAGTGGGTAATGTTGTACTTGTTGTTTTTTTCTTTCCGGAACTATAACCACTTTGTTTTCCTCTTGCAACCAATTTGTCAGCATCTTCTTGTTCTTTTATAAATGCTGCTATTTGTACAGCAGACAACCCCTTCTTATTTGGGCCCTCACACATATTAATCCCTTTACCACTAAGGGCCCATAAAATGAAGTTTCACTCGGTAATAGGAGCTATTATATTATGGATTGCAAAAATTACACTTCCAAAAAAACCCCCCACCTCCAGGAATTTGTGAAATTCTTGTGGTATGTCTCCATAGAGGAGATCCTTTATCAATTTTGAACTTTTGACTTCCCTCCCTACCCACTGAACTTTGACTACTAGCCATTATTGCAATCTATTAAAAAAATGAAAAAACAAAAACATACTTGAAAAACTTTTTCACAAACATGAAAAAATCCATCAAAAACTAAGAAACTTGAAAAAATTTATCAAAAGAGTAAAGAATAGGGTTTAAATGCATACCTTAAACACTTAAATCTCCTTTGCAGAAGCTATTTGGCACTCCACAATTGATCTCCTTCGAATACAATCACCTCGCTTCAAAATGCCAAGATGGAGAGAAAATATGATGAGAGCAAAATGAGAGGTAAAAATGAAATGTTTTAGTGTTGAGAGGCCTCATATTGGGCCATTTTAGGGTTAGGAGAGAAAATAATAATAAAAGAATTGTATTTTATTAAACTTTAGGCCCACTTTTTAAGTGTTGGGCTGTGGGTTCTCCTAGGTACGCCCGGTACATTGCTAGTACGCCCAGGTCAGCGAACCATATGCCTGGGTTCGCGTTGGGTGCACGCCCAACACATACCCACAAGCGAACCCGTACCAAGTTCGTACTCGGACCGGGTTCAAGGCCTATGGGTACGAACCCTACATCACAGCTTCCACCCAAAACTCCTTACCCAAACCTACATTAGAGAGCATACTCCGAGCTCTCTCCAAGATTCTCAATTAAACCTCTCAGATGCACCATTTTAATGTGTTGTATGCCATTGTCTACACAAAAGTTATCAAACTCCAAAGAGCAAAACTCTCCACCATTATCCGTTTTAAGCACCTTATTTTATTGCTAGTTTGATTTTCAACAATTGCTTTGAAAATTTTGAATTTGCTAAATACTTTTGATTTCCTATTTAGCATTTAAACCCAAACTTTGTGAGTGCAATCATCAAGAAAAATAACAAAGTAATTTGCTCCTCCAATAGAGGTTACCTCCGTAGGACCAAATACGTCTGAATGCACGAGCTCCAATGGCCTTGTCTTCTTGTAATGTCCAGTTTTAGAAAAACTGATCCGCCTTTGTTTTCCATAAATACAATGCTCATATAACTGTAAATCAACACATCCACCGTATAGAAAATAAAATCAAAGTATATTTTATTTTTATTTTGGAATTCTTTTCTCGCGCATGTCTTTCTAACCCTTCCCTTGTCTTCACTTTCCCTTACTGGCACTTCCTATGAACTTAATTGGAAAATTAATTGTATGGTAAACCCATACCTCAAAAAAAAATTGAGATGAGTAGATTCAAGAATATTGTGCATTTCCACCTTGACGCACTAATTAAATAGGTTAGAAATGTTAATGTTATAACAGCGTCGGTTGATCCTTCCAGCTCACGTTCCTTGAGAAAGTCTTAAATTGAATGTAGCCATCGGCTATTCAATTTACCTCTTATTATTTTGTGCCTTATGATTTGGCCGACATGTATAATTCGAAAATCATAAAGGTTACTTAATTTCTAAGGCCGACTTCATTGAAAGATTATATGACATTGTAAGAGGCCAACATTAAGACTTCGGTTCCTACATATAGTCAGTTATTCATTCATTTCTTTCATCGGTAGAAAGACAGCTCTCCCCAGATCCGTCATTCTCAAGTGCGAACTCAATAAAGAATACTGACTCCATCTCTAGCAAATGCGAACATCTACCTCAAGTGAAATCAGTTCACTCATGCAAATAAGTCATCTCCATTGGTTGTGTCCAGGTGCGAACTACATCAGCAATCAGTGCGAACTCTGAGTTTCATACGCGCATTCACCAGTTCAGTGTTTCCATTCAAGGATGAATTCTCAGTGACCGAATCTCAAAGTTACCAGTTCGATTGTTGTTGAAGTCTGAGAAGTTGAAGACATACTGTATATTATTAGATCTATATTCTCAGGTGTGATCTAGAGCATACTATCTGTCATTCCTTATTGCTTGACACCTGTTATTGGTCTTGTATTAGACCTTATTGTATTTTGCATATCTACTACTGTCGCATCTAATATAAGAGAGATCTTTGTTGCTGGGTTTTTCTCCCTCAAGAGGAGGGTTTTCCCAGGGTACATGCTGTGTTATTCTGTCTGATTTTGATTTAATCTTCTGTGCATTTACTTCTGATCACATAATTTAACATGGTATCAGAGCGGGTTTGAGGATCGTGATCAGAATTGCACTCAGATTATTGCATTCGGCTTGTCAAGATGGTGTATGATCTAAAGGTCGAAGGTCCATGCGATTCCATGTCTCATTTAGCATTATCAAGCTGTATACCTTCCAACTCCAGCACCTGGATAATCGACAGTGGTGCCTCCCGCCATATAACCGGATTCAAGGAACACTTATCCAACTTGGTGGAAAAGGAATCTGCTGATCAAGTCATCATTGGAGATGATGCCACCTACTCTGTAAAGGGAATTGGAACCTCCACACTTCACTTGGATTCCGGCATATCGTTTCAATTGGGTAATGTTCTTTATGTTCCCGGAATCAAGCGTAATCTTATTTCTATTTCAGCTTTGGAAGATAAAGGATATCATGTTGCCTTCTCCAAAGGCAAAGTTCTAGTGTGGATGCAGAACTCTAACTTCAAGGATGCTCAAGTAATTGGAGTAAGACATGATAACCTCTACAAGGTCTGCTCACATCCGCTTCAAGCATTGGTTCATGACTCTACCAGTCTTTGTGATCTTTGGCATCGGAGATTGGCTCACTTACAATTCCATGCCCATTATGGAGAAGATGGTGACGGGCCTTCCTAAATTCAACTCGGAGCACGAAGGTACATGCAAGGGCTGCGCATTAGGTAAGAACATAAAAGCCCCCTTTCATAGTAGAGAAAATAGATCTAAGTGTATTTTAGACCTAATTCATTCTGATTTATGTGGTCCTATGTCTATTCCTTCTTCGAGTGGTTTTTTGTATTATGTTCTCTTTATTGATGATCACTCTAGGAAGACTTGGATTTATTTTTTGAAATCTAAAGAATCTGAGGAAGTACTGGATAGGTTTAAAGAGTTCAAAGCTTTAGTAGAAAATCTTTCTGGTAAACGAATTAAGGTTCTCAGATCTGACAATGGTGGAGAATACACCTCTAGTAGTTTTCGAAACTTTTGTACTGATGCAGGGATCAAGAGGGAGCTCTGTGTTCCCTATAATCCTCAACAAAATGGTGTTGCCGAAAGGAAGAACAGGACAATTGTGGAAGCAGCAAAGGCCATGATCCATGATCAAGATTTGCAAACCTTCCTTGGGCAGAAGCTTCAAGGACAGCAGTATATGTTCAGAACAGATGCCCTCATAAGATCTTGGAGAATATGACTCCAGAAGAAGCTTTTTCAGGGAAGAAGCCTGAAGTCAGCCATTTGAGGATCTTCGGTTGTCCTGTCTATG
This sequence comes from Sequoia sempervirens, assembly GCA_007258455.2. Taxonomy (NCBI): domain Eukaryota; kingdom Viridiplantae; phylum Streptophyta; class Pinopsida; order Cupressales; family Cupressaceae; genus Sequoia; species Sequoia sempervirens. The sequence continues at coordinate 257,031,829 of VDFB02270651.1, read as the reverse complement.
TTCATGTTCCCAAAGAAAAGAGAACCAAACTGGAGCCTTCTGGCAAGAAGGGAATCTTTGTGGGCTACAGTGAGACTTCAAAAGCTTACAGAATTTACATTCCAGGTCAGAAGTTGATAGAGATCAGTAGGGATGTCACATTCGAGGAAGATGTTGCATTCAGGAGATCCAGAGGGATTCATATGGAGATTGATAATGAAGAGTCTCCTCAGGACATGGAGGTTGACCATACTCCTGAGATTCAGAGGGAGACAATGGAACCAAAGGAAGATCTTGATCCAGTTGAACCCTTGGAACCTACTGATGGGCCTACAGATATTGCTATTGGGAGGAAGAGACCTCTATGGGCTAGTCGCACTATGCAAGAGGCTGAAAACTTTGCAGCTCCTAGAGGCACATTCAGAGAAAGCAAAAGGCCACATAAGTTCTCCAGTTATGTTGCCTTAATGAGTCAGATTATAGAATCTGAGCCTTCCTGTTTTGAGGAAGCATCCAGTCTTCAAGTCTGGAGAGATGCTATGTCAGAGGAGTATCAGTCAATTCTCAAGAACAATGTTTGGGATATCGTTCCTAGACCCGAGGGCAAGTCTGTGGTATCTTCTAAATGGCTATTCAAGATTAAACATGCTGCAGATGGAAGCATTGAGAAGTACAAGGCAAGATTTGTGGCTCGAGGGTTTTCTCAGAAAGAGGGAGTTGACTATGATGAGACCTTTGCTCCTGTTGCTCGCTACACTTCTGTCCGAACCATCATTGCTATTGCTGCATCTAGAGGATGGAAGATTCACCAGATGGATGTGAAGACAGCTTTTCTCAATGGAGTAATTGAGGAAGAGGTTTACATAGAGCAACCTGATGGATTTGAGATTCATGGGAAGGAGTCACATGTTTGCAAGTTGAAGAAGGCCCTGTATGGTCTTAAGCAGGCTCCTCGTGCATGGTACGAAAGGATTGATCAGTATCTATCAAGCCTGGGTTTCTTGAAGAATGATGCTGATTCAAATCTCTACTTCAAGGTAATCAATGGTGATGCATTAATTTTGGTTTTATATGTTGATGATCTAATCCTCACTGGAGAAGATCACCTGATTCTTGAATGTAAGAAGGATTTAACTTCTGAATTTGAGATGAAGGACCTTGGGCTCATGCATTACTTCCTTGGTTTAGAAGTCTGGCAGAGGCCAGATGGTATGATTTTAAATCAAGGGAAGTACACCATTGACATACTTAAGAGATTTGGCATGATGGATTGCAAATCCATGTCTACTCCCATGGAGACCAATCTTCATAAATTGAAGGAGGCTGCAGCTAGTTCAGATTTGGTGGATCCTACGTTGTACAGACAGCTGATTGGATCCTTGATGTATCTAGTTAACACTAGACCTGATATTTGCTATGCAGTGAGTGCACTTAGCCAGTTTATGTGTGATCCGAGACAGATACATCTTGTTGCAGCCAAACATATCCTGAGATACTTGCGTGGCACAGTTGGATATGGATTGAAGTATACTTCAGATGCAGACTTGGAGTTACTTGGTTTCACTGATTCTGATTGGGCAGGTTGTGTTACAGATCGGAAGAGCACCTCTGGCTGTTGCTTCAGCTTGGGTTCTGCTATGATTTCCTGGTGCAGCAGGAAGCAGTCTTCTGTAGCATTGAGTACAGCAGAGGCTGAGTATATTGCAGCTTGCATGGCAACTCGAGAAGCAGTGTGGCTTCGTAAGCTCCTTGCAGGATTGTTTGGACAATCAATGGAGCCCACCATTATTCATTGTGATAATCAGAGTTGTGTGAAGCTTTCTGTCAATCCTGTGTTTCATGACAGAACCAAGCATGTTGAGATCAAGTACCACTATATCAGAGATATGGTACTGATATTTGAGGTACATTAGCACGATGAGCGACGGCAGATATTCTCACCAAGCCTCTCGCCGGGTAAAGTTCGTGTACTTCGAGACAAGCTTGGTATGGTGGAGAATCCAGCCTTGACTGAGTATGAGTCTCAGATCGTGAGCCTTGCTTAATGAGTTCTTCTCTGTGAGAGAAGTTCGAGGTGAAATCCCTTGTTAATGCACTTTCTTCTGTGACGGAAGAATTTGAGGTGAAAGCCCTCGTTTCCACCCTCTGAGAGTCATGGTGGATGTCATGTGTGTGACTCCATGACAACATCACGTGAGAGAGTCCGTGATGATCTTTCTGTACTTGTGTTTCACCCTCTGGGAGAGCCATGGTGAAAGTCACGTTGAGGTGACACCATCACGCAAGTGATGAACACTAGTACTTAACCATGTGATGGTTGATATCACATTGAGGTGATATATCTCTCTTTATATCTGATTGCAGGCAACAGTAGCAGATGAACTTCATGTGGAGATAATTTTTCAGCTGGAAGATCTCTCCCTAGCTGAGAGGGAGTGTTAATGTTATAACAGCGTCGGTTGATCCTTCCAGCTCACGTTCCTTGAGAAAGTCTTAAATTGAATGTAGCCATCGGCTATTCAATTTACCTCTTATTATTTTGTGCCTTATGATTTGGCCGACATGTATAATTCGAAAATCATAAAGGTTACTTAATTTCTAAGGCCGACTTCATTGAAAGATTATATGACATTGTAAGAGGCCGACATTAAGACTTCGGTTCCTACATATAGTCAGTTATTCATTCATTTCTTTCATCGGTAGAAAGACAGCTCTCCCCAGATCCGTCATTCTCAAGTGCGAACTCAATAAAGAATACTGACTCCATCTCTAGCAAATGCGAACATCTACCTCAAGTGAAATCAGTTCACTCATGCGAATAAGTCATCTCCATTGGTTGTGTCCAGGTGCGAACTACATCAGCAATCAGTGCGAACTCTGAGTTTCATACGCGCATTCACCAGTTCAGTGTTTCCATTCAAGGACGAATTCTCAGTGACCGAATCTCAAAGTTACCAGTTCGATTGTTGTTGAAGTCTGAGAAGTTGAAGACATACTGTATATTATTAGATCTATATTCTCAGGTGTGATCTAGAGCATACTATCTGTCATTCCTTATTGCTTGACACCTGTTATTGGTCTTGTATTAGACCTTATTGTATTTTGCATATCTACTACTGTCGCATCTAATATAAGAGAGATCTTTGTTGCTGGGTTTTTCTCCCTCAAGAGGAGGGTTTTCCCAGGGTACATGCTGTGTTATTCTGTCTGATTTTGATTTAATCTTCTGTGCATTTACTTCTGATCACATAATTTAACAAGAAATAGTATTTAGTTTGACTGGTCAATAGAAAACATCTGTAACAATCATAGTTAGCAAAATCAGCAAGTAATTGTCAAGCCCGCGAGTACTCACAAGTTTGAAACCCACACGAGTTACTCACGGGTTTACTCACGGGCCCTAGGACTAGAAAACTCGCCACTTTTTTGCATAAAACTCGCAGATTTTTCGCTTGAAAATCATTTGCAAAAAACGCACTAGTAATGCGGTTTTGATGGCTTTTTTCTCTTTAAACCCTCAAAAATCCATTGTTTTTGCACACCATCTAGGAGGATGCGATTTTACTTGGCTTTGGTGATCTAATTGAGGGAAAAGGACATGCGATAAGAGGACGCGAATCGCGATTTCCTGGCACGATAGGAGGACATGTGCAATATACTAGGGCATAATTTATTCCTTCAACTACTATAACTCCAAAAACAAAAAAACTCAGAGACTCAATATTCATCAAATAATTGAGATTTCGTTATGCTGATAACACAGATTTGCCACACAGAAAGTTGCAATCTCAAGGAAATAAACACAGAAAAATCCTGATGGAAGAAATCGAATTAAATTTGTCTGTAAGGAATCTATTACATATTAAGCAGAATGATGCCCCAACTAGCATTGATTCCTGTAGTCACTCAGCCTAGTTGAATTCTTCTGACGGAATCAACGTGCAATCATTAGAAACTTTCTCTCAGTCGAGGCCTAGACAAGCTTGTATTTCATCAATGTCGCGTTCCTGTGTGTGGATGAATCTCTCAGCTCGAAGGTGGAATGACATGATTAGCTCTTTGTACCAGATATTGATGTTCCCAGCCGAAGGGTAACGCTTGCAATGACGCGTTGCCAGGAATAAGAGCTCTATTTGATATCGAGGCACACTCACGTGTCTTAAGAAGTTGCCGGCCAGAGCTGCAAGCTCTGCCTAGACGGCAAACACTTCACACTTTGAACTACCCACAGCGTTGTGATTTGCAATGACGACAGGGGACGAATTAAGAGGAATGCTAGTGAATGAACAATAGCACAAAAACTACTCAGGGAGGCTACGCACCTAAGTGTCACAAGCTGAGCAGCTACACTCTTAGACTCAAACAGAGATAATCCAATTTTCGTGATGATCATATGAGAGGATCCTACCCAAATTTATACAACTTGATATGCCGAACTAAGGATGTCGGCCAGAGAATTAAAGAAAAATAATTTAAATTGGAGATTCTAATCTACCATAGCGTGACTCAATTGAGTCGGCCCAAAAGCTTAATTTAAATTTGTAGTGTTGAAAGACACCATTCTCACATACTTCCCGCCAATTATCATGGTGAATTTTTGGGAACATTACAGTCCCTGCCCTTAGATGGTTGCTTGTCCTTGAGCAACCTAAGATTAGGATGCTAGAAGATCTCCACACCTTCCCAAGTAGCATCTTCAGCTGGTAGGTTCTTCCATTTGACTAGATACTCCAAGATGACCTTATTTCTCAACCGTTTTTCTCTCACGTCAAGCATGTTTCGGGCTCAAGAATCAATTTTCCTTCATCGTAGAGTGGTGGCAACTCCAATGACGGTGTGGTCTGCTGCCCTAAGGCCTTCTTCAAGCATGAAACATGGAAGATATTATGGATCCTACTCTCTGGAGGCAATTCAAGTTCATATGCAACCTCCCCAATTTTCCTCATGATCCTGAATGGCCCATAAAACCTTGGCCTTAGCTTTTTTGCTTTGTTTCCCTTCAGAGATGACTACCAGTATGGCTGCAATCTCAAGTACACCATGTCATTGACTTTAAACACCCTTTCGGTCCTACACTGATCGGCATGCAACTTCTGCTAATTCTGGGCTCGTTGAAGATTCTCTTTCAATGCGTTCATGATATCTACGTTCCGTTGGATCATGCCCTTGGCACTCGGAACTCTACTATCTGCAAGGATCAAATCCATGAAGGATGTGGCCTCATACCCATAGAGCGCCTTGAATGGTGTCATCCCAATAGACATGTGATGTGTTGTGTTGTAACAAAATTCCCCAAGATGTAACCACTTCACCCAAGCTGATTGCTGCCCTGTCACATAGTTCCTCGAGTATCCTTCGATCCATTCATTCACTATCTCTGTTTGCCCATCTGTTTGAGGATGATAGCTCGTACTTGGGGTCAATTTGGTGTGGGCCAAACAAAAGAGTTCTTGCCAAAACAAGCTGATGAACCTACTATCCCTGTCACTCACAATATTTCTTAGCAAACCATGTAGTCTAAATACTTCCTTAAAAAATAAATCTGCAACTTGTGGTGCCTTGAATTTTGAAGTAATGGCAAAGAAATAAGCATACTTAGTGAGCCTATCCACCACAACATAAATGCAATCTTTACCTTGCACCCTTGGCAGCCTGGTGATGAAATCCATCGAGATGCTCTCCCACTTTTGATTGGGGATAGGTAAGGGCTGCAACAATCCAGCTGGTAACACATGCTCCGTTTTATTTTGTTGGCATACCAAGCATTCCCTCACATGCTGCAATATATCGTTTTTCAATCCCTTCCATGCAAAACATTCTCTTACTTGTTTGTATGTCTTATAGAATCCTGGATGGCCAGCAAGAGGTATCGTGGCAAGCTTTAATGATCTTATTCTTGACCCTGGAGTGGGGTACAAGGTAGATCCGACCTTTGTAGAGAACAAGCTCCTCAACCACCCTGTACCTATCATCAACTATCTTTCCCTCCAAAATGTCATTAGCAAATGAATCCTTAGCATACTCAGTTGTAATATCAATCCTCCAATCAGCTGATATATCAGTCATAGCACAGAGATAAGGCTTCCTAGAAAGAGCATCTGCTACCACATTATTCTTGCCCTTCACATACTCAATATCAAAATCATAAGCTTGGAGTTTACTTACCCATTTCTGCTGTCTATCATTCAAGTCTCCCTGATTTAGGAAGTACTTCACACTGTTATGATCTGTTTTCACCACAAACTTCCCACAAACCAAGTATTGTTTGAATTTAGCAAGCACATGCATAATAGCCAACATCTCCTTGTCATAAATAGAGAAAGCCCTTTTGGGTTTGGTGAGCTTTCTACTTTCATAAGAAATAGGATGTCTGTTTTGCATTAAGACAGCTCCAATACCTTCTCCTGAAGCATCACACTCAAGCACAAAAAGGGATGAAAAATCAGGAATGGCCAAAACGGGACACGAACTCATTACCTCCTTGAGTTTATCAAATGCTTGCTGGGTTGTGAGACTCCATGAGAAAGCTCCCTTCTTTGTCAAGTTGGTCAATGGTGCTACAAGCTGAGAGAAACCCCTCACAAACCTTTTGTAGTAGCTACATAGACCCACAAATCCTTTCAGTTGTGTCGAATTCTTGGGGGTAGCCCACTCCTATATTGCCTTGATCTTTTCTTCATCCACACTAACCCCTTGGGCGTTGATCTTGTGGCCCAAATATAAGATCTCTGTCAACCCAAATTCACATTTCGACATCTTGGCATAGAATGAATTCTGCTCAAGAATATAAAGCACTTCCTCTATATGCTTCAGATGTTCTTCCCAAGTTTTACTATAAATCAAGATGTCATCAAAGAAACCCAATACAAATTTCCTTAACTAAAGAATGAATACCTGATTCATACAAGATTGAAAGGTAGCAGGGGCATTGGTTAACCCAAATGGTATCACTAAGAATTCATAATGCCCGTAGTGGCACCTAAAAGCTGTCTTTTGAACATCCTCGTCTCTAACTCTAATCTGATGGTAGCCAGACCGCAAATCAATCTTGGAGAAGTATACTGCTCCACGTAATTCATCTATTAATTCATCGATCCTGGGGATAGGATAGCGGTTTTTTATTGTCTTCTTATTGAGGGCTCGATAATCAATACACATCCTAAGTGTCCCATCCTTCTTTTTAACCAACACCACCGATGAAGCAAAGGGACTTGAGCTTGGGCATATAAACCCCATATCCAATAGCTCCTTGATTTCTTTCTCAATTTCTTCTTTGTATATCCAGGGATGATGATAAGGAGTGGTGATACCTGGTTTGGCTCCTTCTTCCAGCTCTATCACATGCTGAAACCCTCTATCTAGTGGCAATCCTTCTGGTATCTCTTTGAAGACTTTGCACTTTTTATCTAGGATAGCCTGAATGTCACTTGGGAATGCTCTTTCCTCCTTTGGTGCGCTTGTATCTGTAATCAAGCACTCCCTTGCCCATGCCACTTGATCCCTACGGAAAGATCGCTCCATTCTTTTGGTCGAAACCACCACAGGCCCATTCCTAGAAAGGCCCTTGAGCACAACCTCCTTGCCTTCGTGCTTGAATTTCAGCTCCATGGTTTAGTAGTTGGTGGTGTATTCTCCTACTGAATGAAGCCACTGCACTCCCAAAACCATATTTGTGTCGCTAACATCAACAACATAGAAATCCTCCTTTATCTTGTGTCCTCCTAATATCAACTCCATTTTTTGAATTCGTTTTGTGCAAGGAAGGACATTTCCTCCAGCTATCAGGACATCAAACCCTTTGAAATCTCTTGTTGCTAAACGCAATTTAGCCAATGTTCTCTTATCAATGAAGTTATGCGTAGCTCCACTATCAATCAGTACTGTCACTCTCCGTCCCCAAAGAACTCCCCTTACTCACAAGGAATGATATCTGGGTGTTCGTGACAGTGTTGCCATGGTACTTCCTATTGGGATTTCTTCTACCGTAACCCCTGCTACTCCTCTAAAGTGTCTTCTTCATTGACCCCTTCTTCAGTATCTGCTTCATCATCGGATACCACTTTAATGCAATAAACTTGTCCCCTCCCTTGGCACCTGTGTTGATTATTCCACTTCTCATTGCAGTAGTAACACAAGCCCTTCTTGCGTAATTCATTCCTTGACATACCATGTGGACCTATAGGGGGGTCTTAGGTGGTGGATTTGCCTTAATGAAAGGCTTCTTTGGCTGTCCTGCTGGTGCACTCTTGATTATGGCTTTCCCCTTCTTGGTGGAGTCTTCAAGACTCAAGGCTTTCTGAATGGCATCTTCCAAAGTTGTTGGCTCTAGGGCTCTCACCAAGCCACGGAAAGAGTCAGATAGGCCTTCAATGAAGAAGAATGTGAGCCTCTTGTCAGATACATCAGACACCATCACTGCAAGCCTTTGAAATTCAAAAACATATTCATCCATAGTGCTTGTTTGCTTTAGTCTAGTTAATTCCTGGAAGTATGCTTCTGGATCTTTCCTGTCAAACCTCTCCACCAGTTTTTGCGTGAAATCAGCATATGAGTTCACTTGTCCAAATCCTTGGGTCACGATGCCATGGTGCCACCATTCATGTGCTATATCCTCCAAGTGCAAAATGGCAAATTTGATGGCTTTTTCTTCCGTCATGGGGATGAGGGAGAAGTATGTGTCCAACTTTTGAATCCATGATTGTGTAGTCATCTTTCCTGAACCATCGAAAGTCGGGAGTCAAAGTTTACTAATCTTATGTTGGAGGTCTCTTTTCCCACGATGTTGCCTTTCATCGCTCCTCCAGGCACTATAAAACTGATCGAAAGAGATTGCAGCTTGAGCATTCTCATCCAACTCCGGGTACTCACACACAATACTCACATAGCTACGTTGTTCTTCTCCTTCTTGTTGGCCCTCTGTTTTAGGAAAAAATCTAGGCTGAGAGTGCTTGTGGGTGTGTCCATTTGCTGCTTTGCTTTGTTCTCCTCCTCAACGTTCTGAATTACCTCCTTCATCATTGTTGGATCCTGATCTGATGTTGTTGACTGCAGCTGTAAGTGACTATATTGCTTGCAGCAGAGCTTGATTTGTTTGGTCCTACTGTTCCATGAAGTTATCCAACTTGTTATTTTGATCCTGATCCCCCATTCTCTCCTTACCTCTGCCTCCTATTCCCTGAGCAGCTTCAAACTTCTCTCTCTCCAAACCCTGAATATCTCTTTGGCTCAATTGCATAAGCTCTTGCCCACAGGCTGGCAGGCCTTATGGCTTTGATACCACTATAATATACTAGGGCATAATTTATTCCGTCAACTACTATAACTCCAAAAAAAAAAAAACTCGGAGACTCAATATTCATCAAATAATTGAGATTCCATTATGCTGATAACACAAATTTGCCACACAAAAAGTTGCAATCTCAAGGAAATAAACACAGAAAAATCCTGATGGAAGAAATCGAATTAAATTTGTCTGTAAGGAATCTATTACATATTAAGCAGAATGATGCCCGACTAGCATTGATTCCAATAGTCACTCAGCCCAATTGAATTCTTCTGACGAAATCAGCCCGCAATCATTAGAAACTTACACTCGATCGAGGCCTGGACGAGCTCGTATTTCATAAATGTCGCGTTCCTGTGTGTGGATGAATCTCTTAGCTCGGAGGTGGAATGACGTGATTAGCTCTCTGTACCAGATATTGATGTTCCCAGCAAAAGGGTAACGCTTGCAACGACGCGTTGCCAGGAATAAGAGCTCTGTTTGATATCGAGGCACACTCGCGTGTCTTAAGAAGTTGCTACTTCGCACTTTGATCTACCCACAGCATTGTGATCTGCAATGACGACAAGGGATGAATTAAGAGGAATGCTGGTGAATGAACAGTAGCACAAAAACTACCCAGGGAGGCTACGCACCTGAGTGTCACAAGCTGAGCAGCTACGCTCTCAGACTCAGACGGAGATAATCCAATTTTCGTGATGATCATATAAGAGGATCCTACCCAAATTTATACAACTTGATATGCCGAACTAAGGGTGTCGGCCAAAGAATTAAAGAAAAATAATTTAAATTGGAGATTCTGATCTACCATGGCGTGACTCAATTGAGTCGGCTCAAAAGCTTAATTTAAATTTGTAGTGTTGAAACACTATTCTCACATACTTCCCGCCAATTATCATGTTGAATTTTCGGGAACATTACAACATGAATCCGCTTCATAGGGTTGGGATGCAATTTTGGCCTATAAAAACCTTGGCAAGTCGACCTTACGTCTACATAGCAATTGGAGAGCAAATAATTTTAACAAAAATGTGTCAAATACCTAATTTCTCCCTTAATTGATAAAATTGTGAAAATGGTGTGCAAAATGAAGTTTTGTTGCCCCCAGACCCCCACGAGGGGCGCTACCCCTTGACCCAGCTAGGGGAGGTGCCCCCAAACCTTCACTACCCCCAAACCCCTGCATCTAGCTGGGGGTGTTTCCCCCAAACCCTCGCCAAACTTATTTGATTCATTTTGTAGCTATATTTTGCATACAGTTTATAATTTTTCAAAAAAATATATTTTTTTCAAAAATTTAAGTGTTTTCGAAGGTGTCAAATTTTTGTCGAGTTTTGTCAAGTGTTGATGTTTGCAGCGTCGGTCTCCACTTCCAGTGATCTCCTTGTTACAAGATAATAAATTAAATAATAGCTAACGCTATTTAATTTATGTATATAGCGATTGGATAAGATCAAGAGGCACGTCATTTGATAAATGATAGTTAATATTTGTTAATATGAAATGGCTCGATCTTTTGAGGAGGCACGATTTATTAGAAGGCCGACTTATTGATCATTGGATGCGATTTATTGAAGGGGTGCAATCTTCTATGAAGGGCCGACTTATCTTGAAGTGTGACAACCTTTCATTTGTATATATATATTTGTCATCTCTCATTGTTCATTCATTCATTGTTACACATTCATTCATTGCAAGTACAAGTTGTTCTTCAAGGCAGATTGACATTGTTAGAGGCTGAGTTTTTCATCTGTAGATTGCATCATACTGTTTCTGTGTTTGCATCAGGTTGTGATGCTTATTACAGGTTGTGATGCTTATTATTGGCCTTCCAATTGGCCCATTGTAAAGGAGACATTCTTTGTGATATTCAATATATAAGTGATATATTGTTGCTGGGTTTTTCTCCCTCAAGAGGAGGGTTTTCCCAGGGTATCTGCTATGTTATTGTGTGTGTGTTTTTTTTTGAATTAATTTTCAGTACTCTAATCTGATCATACAACTAACACTGAGTACTCTCCGTGTCAATTTTTTTTGGCTTGCCAAGTACTCTCTGAGTCAGAGTTTGCAAACTATGGTAACAATAAAGATTGAATTACATGGAAAAATATGTTCATTATTGGTTGTTGAGTTTTTCATATCTTTAATACAAGTACTAAAGAAAATTGTATCTATATAACTTGTTTTCAATTACAAAACTTGCAAATAAATAACTAGATGACACAACCTCGTTGTCAATTTAATTTTTAAAATAAATACAATAATTCAATTGTAGTAACCATTTATAAATGTATTTATTTTTGATAGAAGTATCTATGAAGTTCCTTATTTCTTAAGCAAATAGCAAGGGGATTTCCCCAAATTGGGAAAAAATGTGGTGAATAGTAGAACTTTGAAATGTGCCCACATTGAAAACTGGTGAGCAAATTCACTGCATTGAAGCACAAGACTCAATTCAAGCTTTTTTGTGTTAAGTGTTTAAAAGGGGGAAAAAGAAAAATAATAATGGAGCTTTCTTCTTTTATTAGTCACAAATTAAGTAAGATTAGGGGACTCAAGCACTTAAACACATTCATGTCTGCAGAGTAGAGAATTGCAAGTAATAGGGTTTGCTAATGTAGTTGATGAAGAAGACATTTATTTTCTTGTAAAGTTGCTGATCAACAAATTCAATGGTCTCTAGTCAAGTGTATACACTTTAAAAAATCAGTGACCAGGCGCATCATATTGCCAAAGAAAAATGATTGACACGTGATGACATAAATTTAAATACTGTGATGTGGTAATTATTGGTAGTAGTGTCAGGCGCACATCCTAACATTTTATTTGAATGTTGGTAGTAATTAGGTGAGTAAATATTCACGAATGTTCATTTCCCTCTTAATTCAAGGAAGACTTCTAAAGGGTTCAAAAATTGAACCATTGCAAATACAATTAGGCCAAGCATCTAATGTTTTGGTGTTAAAGAGTGAGGAGTTCTATCCTAAACATGCAAGAAGGTTTAAGAAAGGGAACTGTCTTGCTCCTGTATCAGAGAGCATTCGTTGATGATCGCAAGAGTTATGGTGAATAAAGCATGTATAATTGGTTAATATATTTAATGTATTGCAAGGGCATTAGAAAGGAGCATCAAACCTGCATACATCAAGATTTGAAGGTGACACCTAGAACAATGATGAAATCATAAATTCTACAAATAAAACTAAAATCCAAGGCACTAAGAATTAATGAACTCTGATTTGATTGATCAAAGTTATCTCTCTAATATCATCAACCTGAAAAATAATGACCAATCCAAAAATGTAGAATAAACTATCATAATCTTCAAAGTGAAGCTAGGCACTAGAAATCACTAAACATTTGTAGAAAAGCATTTTTTAGTTTTCTAATACCAAGGCAATCAAAGATGATTATCATTTTCTGCTAACTCATCATGCCATTATTAATAATTAGAAATAGATTACTTCTATAATATTAACAATTTCAAAATCTTTTGGCTTATTAAAATTAAAAGAGCCTGGTGGTTTTACTCAATCATAAAAGCAATGTTCTTAAACATAAATGACCCCTTATTTTGTGTGTCTAATATACCATGTCAGTATCTACTGAACAGTACTAATCATCATCACCTATATAATTATGCTTTCAAAATTAAATCCCCCTCTCCACCAAAGTGTGCTATGTTAATGTATATGATCAGAATGAGTGGTAAAACTGTTCAAGCTGTCAGGATTACCATGTATGGTGTGTAAAAGGATTTGCATTAGCCTCTTTTGCAGTAATGTTTAACTACTGGACTTATCATGAAAAAAGGTTTCACCCTCTATCTTTAACCCAAAATATTCTTTGTTCCATTCTGAGTTTCAATGGTGTCATCATAAAGATGGGATTTTACAAGAGGGAAACTTGGTTTTGGGGAAGAGTGGACCTTATTTGTAAAATAACGAGATCTTGATTTCTACTTTTCAACATTTATATTATCTTCTATCCTCACATTGATCACATTTGCAAAAAAACCCCCCAAGTCCTCTTTCATCAACCAGCCAAGCACAGAAATGGGACGAAAGAGTATTTATGCCCTCTCCCCCTCCCAGTATTCCACCAATAAGGAGAGGAGGGAGAGGTGCACAAGAAATCCCCTATCCCTAGTAGGGCTCATCCTATCTAAGAGTGTGCAACCGTCCACCCCCTCCTATGGATAGTTTGGATAGGTGCATAGGAGGCAAGGCTTGACATCAAGAGACTAGTGGGCAGGAAAGGGGTATAGGTAAAGGAAAGGAACAACAAAGCGAAGTAAACAGTCCTTTCCAGAACCAGCGAATCGAACAAACTAACTCAAAATGATTCCGCAAAGTGGAGATACAGGCCAAGCCAAGCTACCAGTGAACTTAACATTTCTTTTATTCACATAATACCACTTAGAAATGAGGCACCAGAAAATGATCAAACACAAACCTACAATCCAATCCAATCCCATCTTTTATGTTAGACATACTCTGCATGAGCTATATAGATCTCACACTCGAGTTATTCATGTTATATATGTAATCTTAGACATCAATTCTGGAATAAACACAATCATATATCTTCCACCCAATCATACTTCATATACAAGGAAACCTGGGTATGCATCCCCATTTGCGAGACATTCCAAGGACTAGGGGATACCTAAGGTACGTCCCCGAAACGAGGAGGTGTGGCAAGAGACAAGACGAGATGTTCAGTCATCCCCTTCAAAAAAGTGTGATATTTTTAAAATAAAAAAACACTCATAAATTAAAAAAGCATTTTAATATTCTTTCGTTGTGGGCCTGTTGTGACCTTTTCACACATCACCCCATTGCGAATGGGGACCCTTTGTTTTTTTTTTGCTTTTTGAGTTTTTGCCTTGACGTCGCAACTGCTATTTACCATGTTTCTTTTACAATGAAGAGTTAGAGTTTTTGAAGGGTCACCCGAGCCAAGTAAGGAATTTGAGCCCGAATCAGTGTGCAAACATCATTACAATGCTTAGAAGGCTTGAAAGACAAAGATTGACTATTGTTTGAGCCAATTCTGACATCTCCTACTTTTTGGGGATTTTCACTCTGGACCCCCTATTTTTTAGGGACTTCATTTTTGGCATTTTTTGCCCATGTTGGACTTCCTATTTTTTAGGGGCTATTTTTGGAAAGTTACTATTTTTTAAAAAGTTTCTATTTTTGGCAGGGTTACTATTTTTAGAAAGTGCCCAGATTTTGAAAATTCAATTAGAAGTTTCAAAAAACCAATGGAAAATCACAGAAAATTGATTGAAAATCTGGAAAAACTCATAGAAAAGTCTGAAAAATTATGAAATCCATGATGAAATCTGATTAAGCATGAAAATTTTGAAAAATCAATGAAAAAGCATAAAAAAATCAGACTTCTAGATGAAAAATCAAGCAAAATCATCAAAATTCAGTCAAAAATCACAGAAGATCATTGAAAATCTGGAAAAATCCATGAAAAGGTCTGAAAAATCATTAAATCCATGGTGAAAATTGCCTAAGTATGGAGAGATGAGATCATGAGGACATGGAAAAGAGGCTGGAAAGTCCGCCCAGCTCTTGAAAGAATGGCAAAGTGGCTGGAAAGTTCGCCCTGCAGGAAGAATGGCAAGTGGAAATCCCACTAGAAAGTCCGACCTCACAAGAGAAGGCACTTGGAAAATTCTTCATGAAGTCCGCCCTCAGTTTGGATGATGGAAAAGCAAGTGGAAAGTCCTTCAGCAATTCCGCCCAGCCTTGGATAGATAGATGGTAAACTCCTTAGCAAGTCCGCCTTGCCTTGGGAAGAGAAGTGGAAAAACAGCTTGAAAGTTCGCCCACCTTGGAAAAGGAAATGGCAAGAAGGCAATTAAGTCTGCCTTGGAGATGAGTGGAAAAGAGGGTGGAAAGTCCGCCACAAGGAAATTGGAAATGGCAAAAACATTAGGAAGTCTGCCCAGCTGCAAGAAATAAATGGAAATTCCTCTTGAAAGTCCGCCAAGAGTAAATGGAAGAAGTCCTTCAAAGTCCGCCCAGCCTACTATCAAATGGCAAAAACTTCACAAAGTCTGCCTTGCTTTGGAAAGCTAAGTGGGAAGTCCTCTAGAAAGTCCGCCATAAGGAGAAAGGTGAATGGAAAGCCAAGTGGAAAGTCAGCCCATGAGGAAATTACAAAGATGGTGCTAAGTTTGGCCTCTTGAAAGAAAATGGCAAAGAAGACATGAAGTCTGCCATCCTATGAAGTCAATTTGGAGAGCCAATAAGATGGAAAAATGAATGGCATGAAGCCTTGAAAGTCTGCCAACTCTTGATAGATAATGAGAAAAGCAATTGGAAAGTCCTCTATAAAGTCCGCCCTACCTTGAGTAATGAATGGCAATAGCTCTTAAAAGTCTGCCCTCCCAAAACAAAGGGTGAGAAAACAAGTTTGAAAGTCCGCCATGTAGAGAGAGGAGTATGAAGAGGCATCAAGGAAATTCACTAGGTGAAAATAGCAAGAAGCCTTAGAGGTCCGCCATTCCTAGAAGGTTATAAAAAATAAATGGAAGAAGCCTTGAAAGTGCGCCAAGACACTTGAATGGAAAAAGAATTAGTCTAAGAAAATTCGCCATGAGTAGAGAGAGAGTATGGCAAATCAATGAGAAGTCCAATTTCAGGAGATAGAAATGGAGAGTTCAACATGAAATATGCCTATGCCAAGAAGGAAAATGGAAAAGAACTCATCAAGTCTCCTTGGAAGGAATGGTGAAAAGGTCACCAAGTCCGTTGGAGGTAGATTGGAAAAGAATCAAGCAAGTTCAACTTTAGGAGAGAGAATGTGGAAAAATCTTTATAAAGTCAAGCAAGTTTGCCAAGAGGAGAAGTAATGAGGAAATGAATAAAATCCTTGTCCAAGGATGGAATTTGTCTTACATAGCCAGATTCAGAACTAAAGGAAAATCCACAGGCAAAGTTCATTTGAGCACAAAAATGGCCAAAATCTTGAAGGTGTACAAAGTAGCCAAAATTTGGCTAAGTATGGGAAACACTTCACAGAGAAAATTCCAATTTCCTCCATTGTGGTGAAAGCGTAGAGGCATTCTCCTCCGAATTCAAGGCACTTGAAAGAATATCCGGACATCTTGGGGGGGTTTCATCTACAATCCCAAACCTATTGAAGCAATCATGAAAGAAAATAACTTCAAGTCCAGACATCTGCACCAAGACGAGACTTCCAATACAGGTAAGAAGAAGAAATCAAAGTCTCAAAAGGAATCCAGGATCAAAGCTAGGAGGAAACAAGCACAAGAGGCAGAGTCATCGGCAACGAAAATATTCTAAGGCAAGAACATGGAAAAACGAACAAAGTGACCAAGGAGGACATCCAGCACGTTGAGGTGGCACCTCGTCATCTTCCAACCAATCAAATTATTACAAATCAACATGCAACAACTTTCTATTTTATTTGTTGGTTCATATTTAGCAAAAATGACAAGTGTCCTCGAATGTAATTTTCTCATTGGTCGAGGGGTACCAAACCCTAATTAGGGTTTTATTTTGTAATCTTGGCCGTTGATCCTAAATCAATCTTGGCCATTGAATTGTAACTAGGGAGCCTATAAATTGAGCTCAACCCCTCATTTGTAAAGCAGAGGGGAGCATGTTGCAAAACATGTTGAGATAAGTAATTGTTGTAAGACTGCCAAAGTAATAAGTAATGCATGCATTGTTCTGATGGTGATTACTTCTCTTATTTTGGAGTTGTCATGGTTCTTATCCCTCATCATAGTTTAGATTTTATTTCATGTATGTTAGATGAATGCAAGATCTGATAAGTATTGATTTATGGTGAAACTTTTTTGCTCATACTTTCTTTGAATGGATGATTTTCATTCAATGCGTAAAGTTAGCCTGAGCTTACTTTGTGGATGCTTAACTTTTGTCTAGATAAATATTGTTCGATTTGATGGTAGTTATTCATGACGTGAAAATCATAAACACACTCCCTTGAAGATTGCACCCACTTTGTGTAGTTGTCGTTGAGCATGGCGAAGCAAAGCGTGGTTATTCGTTTCACCAAGTCGATACCGTCTCTTGAATTCTTAGGAAATAGATTAGAACTTCTGAACCCTTATCTCTTTTTTAGTTTGTTTGATCCAAAACCCAAACCATAGAGCTTCATTGTCTAGACCTTCATTGTGAATTGAACAAGCCTGGCATAAGTCCCTTTGTGTTACCAGCAAATCACAACGCCCACTGAGCTTACCACACGTCAAGACCTGACATAAGGAACCTTGGAATCACCATATGATCTTCTCGCAATCTTAGCATATGTGGTGGTTTTTCAAGAGAGGATAGGGTGTCTTTGGGCATTTTATTCTGATGTTTGGTGTGTCACAAAACACGCATCAACAGGGCCCCCACACCCCAACTTGCCCTAAATGAGGAAAAAGAGCCTCATTTCATTTCATATGCATTTTTTGTTTGTGCAAAAATATTGCAGCAGGGTTTGAAGGAAGAGAAAATTGTTTTAACAGGGATTGAAGGAGAAACTACAAAATAGGTTGAATCTAGGGCATCATTGTTTGTGAGACTGCAACTTCCTCAAAGAGGTAAGTCATTCTATCATTTTTTTTTTGCAATTTTTTTCAAAGCTTGAAATAAGAAATGTCTGATCTTTTTTATTTTTTTCATTTTTCAGTTTAAAGTTGCATTAAATCTCAAAAAAACATAGGCAGCAGTGAGATGACAGAAGCGACAATGAAGTGGAAGAAACTCAAATAAATGTAAGAGTTTCAGCCTCATCAAAGTGTGGAAGTGTTGGGGGTGGAGGTGAACAGCCACGAAACCCATTTGAGTGTCGTTCTGATGTCTTGAAACCTTATGCAAAGGGCCCTTTTAACAAAAATAAACCTCTTCTCCAAATTGTGACAGCCCTAGATACCAAATGTAAAAATTCTAGGGGAAGTAGGGTGTGATTGTGTCACATTTGGAACACAGATTTTAGAGGGAGCTACACAAGGGTACAGTCTCATTTCTTGGGTGTTACATGCCAGGTAGTTAAGGTTTGTCCAAACATAAAGGAGGATGAGAAGCTAGAGGCTCATAGATTGCACATGGAGGCAGAAATGAGATCTAAAGGTGTGACATTGCTAGCACATTCTTCTGCAAGTGGACAATTATCTATGCCTATGCCATCCATGGTTGGTAGTGGTAGCAGTGATATTGCCACAAGAGGAAAGAGGAAGGTTAGTGGAGGTGAGAAACCAGGGGCAGTTGCAAGTATGTTTAATGTGCAGGCATGGGATACAACAAAGTCTTCCATTGCCAAACTTTTTACGCCCAAGCCATCCCATTTCATGTGACGCGTTCCTCTTATTTCAAACAACTGACCAAAAATGTAGCATCTATTGGTCCCTCATTTGTCCCCCCTGGAGATCATAAACTACACTACCCTCCTAGACAAAGAATATTCTAAGGTTAATTTGATAATTGAGGATATGAGGCAAACTTAGATCAAGATGAGTTGTTCTATTGTGATGAATGGGTGGACCAATATTGGGCATTGGCCACTCATCAATATCAATCACATGCCTAGTTGACTCTTATTTACTTTGAGCAATGGATTGTTCAGGGAAGCGTAAAGATGCAAACTTCTAGTTTAACATTTTGAGAGAGGCCATAAAGGACGTTGGGGCCTCCAATGTTGTATAGATGGTCACCAATTCAACATGTGTGTGGAAATTGGCTGGTATGATGGTGGAGGGTGCTTACAAGCACATCTTTTCGACCCCGTGTTGTGTTCATGCATTGAAAGACATAGGGAAAATAGATTGGGTGAAGCAAGTGGTGGCGGAAGCTAGAGATATTCAAATGTTCATTTGCAACCATCACACCTCACTTCCTCTCTTCCAGAGGCTTTCAAAGAAGGAATTCCTCAAACCTATTGAGACAAGATATGCCAATTACTTCATTTTGTTAGAGACAATGATTGAGGTGCATGGGCCTTTGCAATTGATGATAGTGAATTCAAAGTGGAATAGATGGCCTAATTCAAGCTCTACTAAAGGAAAATCCATCAAACAAAGAATCGTTGATGACAATTGGTGATCCACTCTAAGGTAAGACTCTGCTGATTGTATTAAATTAAATTGCTGATTTTCATATTAAATTTCTGTTTTTAATATTTTAATTTTATTGTTCAATGTTTCAACTTTCGAAGTTTCTAACTTGTCAATTAATTCTTTTGAACTTTTTGTTTGCATTTTGCAGATATGTTTGGTCTTTTATCTCACCCGTTGTAGATGTCATTAGATATGCTGATATGGACTCTCCTAATCTTGGAGAGATATATGAGACATTTGACAACATGCTTGGAAAGATAAAGCAAACAATTTTGACTAAGGATCCTACTTTGGGATTATATGAGCAACATATTAAGCCCATTGTGGTGCAAAGGTGTTCCATGAACACCCCACTTCATATGGCAACATTTGCTCCCAAATGATATGCACCAAAGGCCGGAAGGTTGCCTCCTTGTGATGACGAAGAGGTGAAAGTAGGGCTAATGAAGACCTTTCGAAAGATGTATTCAATTGAGGAGTCTACAATACTTTTGCACACAATGGCTTGCCTTCACAAATCTTTGTGGTCCAACATTCAATAAACTAGAGGCAAAGATAGATAGAACTACATTAGCTCAAACTGACCCTATTGGATGGTGGACATGGCACGGAAAGGATACACCACAATTGAGAATACTTGCCATTCGCCTCCTTTCATAGGTCACTGTTCCTTTGCTGCAGAGAGGAACTAGTCCACATATAGCTTTATCCTCTCCATCAAGAGGAATAGACTTGCCTCTAAACAAGTGAAGAAGCTAGTGGCCATGCATAGTGCTCTTTGACATCAAGATCGTCAAACTCTAGAGTATCAATAGACTCCAGCTGTACAATGGGATGTTGATCCAAAAGATACCGCCCAAGTTAATGAGGAGGCACTAGAGGGATTGATTGGGATTCCGTTGGATAAAGTAGACCCTCACAGTGGCAATGATTCAGAGGAGGACTCCAATTTTGATGCAGTGTTGAGAGATGCAAATTAGGGGCAGCAATGTACTTTCTGTAATGTCCCTTCTAAGATTTTCTCTAACTCTGCAATTTAAGGAGACGCTTATGCTTGAAAGGAAATGTATGATAACTTTAGACAGGGTTCAACTATTAAGTCTTTTCTGAATATGAGATGCTCTCCTAGACAATAATACAACTTTTTCTATTTGATGCAAATTCCAGTCTTATATCTCAAGAGAAATCGGTTGTGAAATCAAATATATATATTCCAATATGTAAGAGGTCTGGTGATATATATTTTTATACATGCAAAAGTTAATATGATTTCTGTGTTTCACCACTTAGACCATTTATACATGAATATTTCTTTTGATCTTCTATTTATAAGATCGCTGTATCTAGATGATTCCTTTGTAACATGCAATTGACTATGTTTCTGATAAAGAAATCAGAACTCCAACTTCTGATTGCTCTTCCTATTATTTCCCCTTGTGATCATGCAATTTGGATCCCATCTCTGCTAAGTTTGCTCCTGTTCATGCGTTGCTTTTAATATGAAGACTGGATACCAAACAAATTCCGATGATCCTCTTGGGGACTATTTCAACCTTCCTCATATAGTATTTGGCGGGTCATGATGTGAGAAGTTGTGTCTCACAAACATGACTCTTCGTCTTAATAATTCCTTGACTAATTAACTATATTCTTAATGCCTCTAGTTTATTGGCATTGATCTGCCCCTTGCATAAATATATCGCTGCCCTTTGATTCTAAGTCGGCTTATCATAATGATTCTTTTAATCTTAAATTTGTATCTTAGAGACTTTTTATCGCTGCTCTAGACGTCTAATAGCTGTTCTCCCTTGGGCGATCACAATCGAAACTAAAACTTACGGTTTTATCCGTGATAATAATATTGCCTATACTTCTCGTGGTGACCATATGTTATGCAATCTATTCTTATCATCGAATCGGGTTATGACAAGAGATTAGCGCATTTCTCTAATTATTAGTATATTAGAACAGAATTAATAATGTGATGGTGTAAAGCTTATTATACGTGCTTGTAATAGCTTCTATAACTGTCTTCATCAATGTTGTAATTTTGTCTTTATATCTTTTGTAACTATGGTCTATTCTTAGACAATTTTCAATAATATGAGGTTGTGATCTCTATTTGAGATGACATTGTGATGTCCCTTTATTATAATTTTATATTAAAATATTATAATGGTCATAATCCTAATCGATTTAATATTTATAAATAATATTATTTTATGTTTGTGTTTTAATTAATGTTTTCTTATTTTGATGTATTTATTTCTTATATATATATATATATATATAATATTCATAGTGTTATATTATTATAATTATAATAATATTATATTGTTTAATATTTATATTTTATATTTGACTATTATAATTATAATATTATCAGTGATAATTATAATTATAATGATATTTTAAATTGCATTTCTTTATATTTATATTTTTGATATTAATTTAGTATTCCAATACTTCTTATTTTGGTGCTACGATTTTGGGGACATGACACTTTCTTTTTTTGTATTTTCATATTGTAATTGAAAGTGAGATTTGTAGCCTCTAGGCATTTTGTTGTAACTTGTATACTAAATTTTTATATCATATGCATATTGACTATGAATTATGAAAGCAATTTGAATTAAGTTTTGGCATTTGCTAATTTGTTGACTTTGACTCTCATGTGAACTCTCAATTTAACACAAATGTTAAGTATTAAGGTTTTATAATGTATATATGAATGCTTTACCAATGTTATCATATGAATATTTAAAATTTCCCTATATCAATGTTGATGATGACTACCCATAATTGAATGAAATGTATTCCTTAGATCTAAAAAGCAACAAATCATGTGATGCCACATCAACGCACCAATAAAACATGACTTAGTGCACAACTATTGGTCTCACTTTTTTTTGGGCCTTTTTGGACACCTCAACAAAAGCATGCTGATGTGGTATCATATTTGATGATGTGGCCCTGAAACCTTAGTTATAAGCAGGGGACTTGTCAATTGATCTGCTGTAAAAAATTGGGAGTGATTTGAAATTTCACGTAGGATTTTGAGAAGCACAAAGTTAGGGTGCTCAACTACTGGGTCCTCTCCCCTACATTGTTTTTGTGAGATCTCTAATAAACTTTGAAATATTTCCTAATGCACGGAATATTTGTTTAGAGGCATTTTCCTGATTGGATTGGTTGTATCAACCATGGCCGAGATGGATGGGAGAAATTTAATCTTATTCCAATGGCAGTAGTACAGAACATCCTGCTTGATATCTACACCCAACAGGAGAACAAAAGCCAGGAGTTGATCATTTAAACATATTCCACATATGTTAGTAAACCAAAACACAATACTTCTACTATAAATGGAGACCATGACCAAACCATGTCCAACAAATAAGCATCACCATTCATCACAAATAAGGCATCACAAATTGTTCACATTGCATAGTTGTGTGTGAGTCTTCTAGAATCAACTGTGCAGCATTTAGATTTCCAATACAGTTAGTTCCTACTTACACTGATAACCTGTAGAGTCCAAAATGTCAAGACAATTTAAAGACTGCACAACTGATTATAGAAGACCTCACACAAAAGCATTTTTAACTTCATGATTGGATAGATCCAAGCTAAAGGTACCATATCATCATGTGAAGCTGTAATCAAGGGGAATAAAGCCCTAGCTTTATGTATCAAGTGAATTGTTAAGGACATTAGAGGCGAGGAAGCATGGAAAATGCTTAATTTCTAGTATCTTGTCACATCTGCTCCTGTCAAACATAGGGACATTTTTGGTGGCCCAAAGTGTTTAGAAGGCTCGGAAGACCAACAAAAAGTACATGAGATGAGTCAAGGACCAATATATATTAATCACTTGTTAAATGAAATTTCATTTTGACAGTCACCAAGTCTATTTAATAATGAGCATCAAGTCACTAAATTTGCATGGCTCTCAACTCTACAGTCATACAAGAAAGGAATTGTTACCATGCACTCTCTTCTTCTTATTACATGATTATATAAATTAAGGCTTTCATAAAATAATTACATAAGTCACCTCTCTACCCACCACAAAGCTGTTTGAGAGTATCATCTGTGTTACATATTTTTTTGGAAGCACAAGCTTGCTTAGAGAAATGTTAGAAGAAGATGAAAATACCAAATATCCCTTAGCTTCAACTTGTCAAAAAATAAAAAAGCTCAGTATATGGACAACCAATATGGGAAAGAAGTTCTAAGGCATGCTTTCATCGTGAAGGATATTCACCTTTTCTTCTCTTCTTCTTCCTTGTGAGCCCTCTCAGTGTCTTGTTTATGTTCAGACAATCGGGGACTTGGACTTTTCAGCTTCTTTGCTGGAGACCTTGAAGCACTCCTATTTCTGTGCCTCTTGTGCCGCTGTCGTCTTGGTGATGTTGAAGTACTTCCATGCCATCTTTGGGGGGGTGAACGACTTTTGTGCCTGCAACATAATAAATAAATAAAACGACACAATCAAGAAAGTAGTCCAATTAAAGATCAAATAATGTCAATATCACCCAATCATTAGTCATCAATTTAACACAATGCATTTAATTTTTGGCTCCTAATGCTATTTTCATCCTCTGTCTGCTCTTTCTTATATAGCATTAATTTATTTACACCTATTAAACATTCTAAGTTGCAATAATAAACAGACTTTTTTCAAGAATTATGCTACTTGCATGTTGTTGACAGTTTAAAATTTTAGATACAATAACAACTAAGTTTTCCCAGGTTTTACACACATGTTTGCCCAAATTGCCCAAATATTGAATTTTATATAAATCAATTTGCTCTAACTTATAATATGTTTAACAAGGCTTACCTCTAACTTCATTCATTCCTCAGTGTAATAATGATTATTTTGAAAATTACAACATTCACATTTTAACACTTGCCTGATAAAGATGAGATTTTGAACAGCAATCTTAGAGTAATCAGGATTTCTAATCCATGGAAATCTACTTCATGAACCATGCTTTATTATGGATTAAAACAATTACCCCAGGTAAACTTTGCTCACATTTCCCCAAAATTGATTACAAGGAACAAAAAAACACAAAATTGGATTTAACAAATCTAAGCATCCACAAAATTATGAACTTTCAGTCCTGCTTCTATCCAAAACATCAACAAACTTCAACAGTTGTTGTCAATAATTTTCTACACAATTTTGATTTCATCCATTCATGGTTTCATCCTCAAATGCAGTTAATTTTCTGAGGACAAATATAAAAAGAAAAAATGTGTGCCATAGTGTTTGAGCTCTATAAGTATCTACATAGTACACAAACCTGTTGTGAGAACTTCGGTAGGGTGAACGACTTCTCTCTCTCCTGCTGTGCCTCCTGCTGTGTTTATCATTTGTGCGCATTACAGAATCCTTTCTCTTTGAGGGAGATGGAGACATTGTTCAGGAAATCCTTATCAGGATAGTCTGTAACCTTGTAGCCTTGTATAAAAGAGAAGAAATCCTGCAAGAATTTTGACATGGTAAGCTTAAAGAAAATGTTGAAAAGCATTGCATGTTTAAGAACATCAGTGCTGCAACACATAATATAGCTTCAAGAATATCAAATGAGCCTATGGCTTTTTTGTTTTTGAGCATCAGTAGCTGTAATACATAATGTAGCTTCAAAAATAGCACTGCAGGATGCCGAATTATTTGAAATTGATAAAGTTGCATTCTTCAGGATTAATCATGGGTACTAATAACTTAGTGGAGGCAGATGCTCTGGTTAAAGGTCTCCAAGATTCTATGAATCTATTGGAGCATTAAAAATCAAGAGAAGAAGACTCAGTGGTAATTATCCCAAACATTAATAAAGGCGCAGATTATTGTTGAAGCCATAAAGCAATCACCGAGGAAGCTTATAATATTTCCAAAACCTTTGATAGCATCATCTTCAAATGCTGCTACCACAAGGCAAATAAAGTGTTAGATTTCCTACAAAATATTAGTACATGTCTAGTGTAGTTACATCGTACTTTAATTAGTGATAAGGTAATAACCTGAATAACTATGGGGAACTTAGGGAAATGATGATTGCATAATACATTTTATGTGGAGCTCAACCCATTTAATTAATAGATTAATGCTGATATTCATAAGTATTTAAATTTTGGATGGGAAAGATAAGGTGAGCCATTCATTTCCACAACCCTTGAGGAGATCAAGGCTTGGTTTATTCCAGAGCTCGATCATGAGATCAAAACCCAAATATATGTGTGTGTGTGTGTGTACATATATACATATATATGTATATGTGTATTTGTATATATTTATGTACCTGTATATATAAATATAAATGTATCTATACACATATATGTATACATATTTATGTGTATATGTTTGTATATATATTATTTGTATATGGACACATACATATACATATGTATATATCATATATACATATACATACTTACAGACATATATATAGACACATATATGCACACACACACACACACACACACACATATATGGAAAGAGACCCACTATTGGAAAGAGACCCACTATTCCAACAAAACAGGTCTCATATACCAAGTTAGTATGCTGGCTATGCCAAGACATAAAAAAATCACCTTTGCCATTTTATCTTTATCTCAGATTGCGCATCCAAAAGGATTGTCTGTGCAGATTTGGAGTCACGCCCATCTCTAGGCATCATTATAATAGAAAGTGGTTTTGTTAAATTTTAGAGAATGAAAATTGACTTCTTCGTAAAAGCAGCTTTTCTGTTGATTAGTGCCGTCATGCATTTCCAATTATTTCTGACTTTCTGTGCTTTTCCCTTCTACTCCTGTGCAATACCCCATATGTTGAATTCCCAGTTTCTATCTCTTACAATGGCTATAGCTATGGGCAGTAGTTCTATACAGAAGAAATAGAAAATTCATTGTCCTCTTTCCCTTCCTCATCACTGCTTGCAGCACCTATGAAGCTAGAATTCTAAGATTCCTGCCTTCAAAGAAATAAAATAAACTACTATTTCAAAGTTTATGATACCCATAAAATTTAGATGATAAAAGAACTGTGAAACCCGATATCACTTCTTCCTTGGTTGGAAAAAAATGCATGGCTGCATTGCTTCAACAAGAGTTTCAAAAGGATTTGCAGATGAGAGTATAAACTTTGGAATAAGCAAGGGCATGTGTTTGAACCCTGAGCCTGACTAGCTAAAAAAAATTAAAAGTTGCTCCTTGCGGTTCTCAGGCTACCTACACCAAGTGTGTGTTGGCAAAGGTTTCATCATTGTTAGAAAATCTGAGAAATCTCTGGTTTTCAGGGGTTTTTACTTGTGTCTTATTTACTTGAGGCCTTGTTTTACCTTGTTGCTACTTTAGCCTTGTTTCGGTTTTATTTTGTTTCACCAGTTCAAATCCTTGTCTTTGTTGTCCTTAGGAAGAACAAGGACCCAGTTTTAAATTTTTGAACATTGATTCCTTTGGTTTGGCTTGGGTTGTGCTTACCTTGGTCTGGGTTGTTATATCTAGGAGAATGCCAAATGATCACCTGGTGTCTGCATCCTGGAGGCTGGTTTCTTTCTCTAATTGTGCAAGTAAGCCAAGTGGTGCCTTCCTATTGGCTCACACTTTTACATCACTCTTTGTTTATGAGGAGACTTGATGTCTCTAATGAAGTGAAATAGTTAAATCTTCACATCCGAAGAGATATCGCACCAAGTTTCTGTCAATTTGGAGTTTGGTGCTCCGAGAGGAGAGGAAATTGGATCTGAGGTGTCTGTTATCCCGATTTATATCAGATTTGAATCTAGATATACTTTGTACCAAGTTTGGGTACTTTTGGTAAATTTGAGCTCCAAGGTGATTTTAGATCTTAAAGTGGTTTATATGATTATATCTCGATTAATAGAAATTTTGAATCCAGTTTTGAGTTTGTGATGTGCTCTAGTTGGCAGGACAAGATTTCTCTGCTCAAATTTCTTTCTAATCCAATTCACCCAAGAATTTTTGGGTATGGGTTTCCATAACACCTCTTGGATGCAATTTATTCGCCTTTGATGCTGCAACCAGGGATAAATCTGGTGTGTTTTTCAAATCCGCTTAACTGTGGATTTCAAATTCAAGTATTTGTTGAGCTATCAAAGATGTTCCATAAGGGCCCATGGTCATCTGAGAGGGCATAGGAACCACTGATTTCCAATTTGCTTGTAACTTATGGTATCTAAGTGGGAATCAATGATTGGTTGTTTCATCCATAAGGTAAATGACGAAGATCCGAAATAACTTTTAATACAATTTATTCAAGGTATTGGATCTCAATTTGCTCAAGGAACTTTGATGTCATTTTGTCCCCATTTTGCTCCAAAGTGAGAATGCACCCAAGTTACTTTATGGAATCTAGTTGAATCTAGTTCTGGTTCCAGGTTATATCATGGTTTTTCCCCATTGTTGTGAGGCCCGCAGTTTTTTTGAAGGGAATTGACATCCATTGATTTACTTGAGGTTATGTAACATGATGTTACAATGTGGAGGATGATGTTGAATTGGTACATCAAGGATGTGCTAGGTGTTATGTTTTGCTTCCATGTATGTGTTTGGGGCCATTGATCTTCTTCACAAAATTTGTTAAACCATTGATTTCTATTGAGATTTCAATCATGTTAACCCAATTGTATTCCTAAGTGAACTTTGAACTTTGACTAGGATATGAACACATGGGTGCCAGGGTTATTGTATTTATGCCACATTCTATTGTAAAAGACATTTTTATACAATAGGAAGACTCTAGAAATATACAAATGAATCAATATGATCCAAGAGGTCGATTTGAATATCCAAATCATAAAGCTAGTCAAAGGCCAAGGACGTCATGTCACCTTTTCAGAATTTATTTATTTGGGAGACCCTGAGCCTATTTTCTATTTCCCATCTAAGGGAAAAGCTAGAGAAATAAATTAATTATAATATTTTAAGTGGTCGAGTGACTTTATTTGGATGACCTAAGTA
Source organism: Sequoia sempervirens (assembly GCA_007258455.2). Classification (NCBI taxonomy): domain Eukaryota; kingdom Viridiplantae; phylum Streptophyta; class Pinopsida; order Cupressales; family Cupressaceae; genus Sequoia; species Sequoia sempervirens. The sequence goes on along the minus strand of VDFB02270651.1, from coordinate 257,003,465 downwards.
TTATTATTCTTTTAAACTGGGCCAAATGAAATATTTTATTAATGTGTTTTTGAACACCATTGGAATGATTTTAAATGAGAAAAAACAATTTGAAATTTAAAGGGGAGAATATGAAAGAAGAATTGGAAGGGAGAATATAAAAGAAGAGTTAGAAGGGAAAAAGGCATCCATTGTTATTGTTATCAAACCCTATTTCAAAGCTTGAGCATTTTGTTCATCACCACAATTGAAGGCGAAAACCCTTTGGTGCAGAAATCTACAGGACAAAACCCTCTCAGTTTCTAGTTGAGGTAATTCCACTCAAGATTCGAATTTGTGCAGAAAGGTTAAAGTATTCCAATTACAGATTATAGTTGGGGTTTTCAATAAACTTGAAGATTTCATTTTATATAAATTTTAATTCAGTGAGATTCTAGAAGATTATATTCTCTTGATATTTTAAAAGGCAGGTTTGAATGTACTGTTGGTTGTTCCAATCAATAACGCCCACCATACAAGCTTTTTGCTGCAGCTGTACCAAATATTATTGCTAATAATTATAAAGGACTGTCATATATCTCCAAGTTTAATATGTATTATTTATGATTCATGGAGGACCATACCAAGTCAAGTTTGAAAGAGTCTTATTTAAACTTCATTGGATGTCATAATTGTCCTTTGTCTAGCGCAGTTATTACAATATATTTTTAATTATATAAGAAGCCCGTACAAGCTAATATTATTACTGTTTATTTGGTGGCCACCGAACCTTTAAAGAGGGGTTGTAATATTTTAAAGAAGCATTTATCTTTCCTTAGCCGCCCATACCAAGAGTCAGCCTTGGTGCTAAACATAAGGAGTCAGCCAGCAATTATGTGTTTGGAGCTAATATCATAAGGTCGGACCAAGATAGATTTTAACTTATATTTGAAAGCAGACAATATTATAAGGGGGTCGGTCTGCAAATACTATTTTATTTTATCTTAAATGATGCGATCTGTTCTTGCATAAAGTCTGTCTTTGAAGTTTCCTTCTTGATGTGCATGGACCTTTGACATCAATGACAATTAATCTAATAGAAATGGATATAAAGGGAAAATCAGTTCATCGACATTCAATCAAGCACTCATCACTCCTCTATCCATCAAGAAATCAAGCAATCATCACTCATCTATCCATCGAGAAAACCATCAATCATCACTTATGTATCCATCAAGAAAGCCATCAATCATCACTCATTTATCCATCAAGAAATCAAAGGATCAATCAATTCATAATTCAATCATCAAGTCATTCTAGCATCAAATCATTCAAGTATGAAATCATTCAAATGACATTCAAATATTAACTTGTCAATCCGTAAATATCAATCAACTCACAATCAATGCAACATGTCAATCAAGCAAGAAATAAGAGAAATAAGAATAAGAAATATAAGACATCTCTTGGGAAGAGATTGAGAACAGCCATTGATAATATTAGTGACAGCCAATTAAGACTAAAGTTATCATTCCATCAAGAGGTATTTATTTAGACATATGCCAGCGAATTCCTTTAGCAATCTATTTTGAATTTGTAGAATTGTTTTGCAAATAGGGAGGCCGATCAACCTTCCGAGTCACGAGATGCTTAAGGGCTAGGAATTCCATCATCAAGCACACCACCCAAGATGCAGGCTCATGGAATAGGAGGCGTATGAGTGCTCCTAGGCTTGTTAAAGATGACAATCTTCATGCATCTTATCAAGAAATCCACTCCAAGATGGATGGATTGGAGATCCTGCCATGCTCGTGGACTGGGAAATGAATGAGTGCTTCTGGGCTTGATCACAGAGGATGGTGCGCCTCCAAGGTGGACTGAGGGATGGAGTTGACCTAAGATCCTACCATGTTCGTGGGCCAGGTGACGGATGAGTGCTCCTAGGCTTGAAGGTCTCCTCAAGTATGCAACCCTGAGGAGGATGGACGAAGATCCACCCATGCTTTTGCAATACAAGGACAACCATCCTTGAGATTGCAGTTTGCGAACATTCCCAACAAATTCCTAATACGGTTACTATAGGAATATGCCTTGGAATAATCATTAATGATGTTAATATATTTTGAATTCAAATATAAATGATGTTATGAACTATAGATCTAAATATGATGATGTTTTAGCTATGATGTATTGCTCTCAATATTATACTATTTTATGTATTGGTTTGAATATAACCATAAAATTGATACTTGTTATTACTAATATCAGTTTTTAGTGATTATTATTGTTTTGCAGGCCTAAAATTAGGAATTTCCCAAAAGGAGACATTACAATTTCAAGCAAGAAAAGACAATTTGAAATTAAAAGAAGAGTTGGAAGAAAAAAAAGCATCCATTGTTATTGTTATTGTTATCAAACCTTATTTTAGAGCTTAAGCATTTTGTTCATCTCCATACCCAAAAATTTGGAAGGCAAAAACCCTCTTCGTTTCTATTTGAGGTGGTTCCACTCAAGATTCACACTTGTGCAAAAAGGCTACAATATTCCAATTATAGATTACAATTGGGCTTTTTTGTAAGCTTTAAGATTTCATTTTATATATATTTTAATTTAATGAGATTCCAAAAGATTATATTCTCTTGATATTTTTGCAGCGTCATAAATTGTCACCCTTGACAATTTAACACTATGTTTCACTCCCCCTAAATTATTGAGCCTAATTGGATCCCTAATTAGTAATTTCCTAAATTATGCGTTCTATAGCCCATTTGTACCACTTTCCAAGAAATTGCAAGCATTGAACAAATGCATCCAATTAATATTTTGCCCCCGACACTTAATGTCCTAGAGAATAGGACCAGGACCCATTCACCCTAGGGCGGGTCCCCCTATCTTGTCAAGGACCAATTTTGGACATGTCGGAGTGGCCATCTTAACATTCAAAATTCAAATTTTAAATGTTGGCTATCGGGATTTAATTCTCAAGAAATTAGAGAAATGCCTATAAATACCTAGTTATTGTATCATTTGAAATCTAAGAACAAGCATTCATGAGCAAAAAACTATTAAAATAATATTTACTAATTATTTATTTAATGCTCAACATTGTATTATATTGTAATTTTGGTGATAAGATCGTTTCTTTGATCTTCTGAAGTTTCATTTTAGAAACTTGCTAATTCTATAAATCTTTGTAAACTATTTATTGAGCGTTTGCTCTAATTGTAAATTCATCAAATATTTTACCATTGCTCTTGTAATATGGTATCAGAGTAGGAAATTAAAAAATCGTTTTTCTAAAATTTCGAAAGAAATTTTTAAGTTTTTTGAAGAACTTTTTTTTATTGGAAAGAATTTTGTGGGCTTGTTTAAAAGCTATAATTCGAGTTTTCTTTGGCTCCTGCAACTCGTCTTTTTGGAGAGTTCGTGGTTTTTAAAAATGGAAAATTGCGTTCTAAAATTGCGTGTGTTCTAAGCGCGATTTCATCTGGACACGTTTTTTCTTGGTCACGATTTTTCTCTCTCCTTCCTAATCACGTTTTCTTTTGCAAATTTGGGTGACACAATTTTCTTTTCTGTGTTTTTGGAGCACATCTTGTCTCCATATCTGGCTGCGAAACCTCTCCTTGTTTCAGCGCGCAACCTTTGTCTTCTAGTCACAATTTCTTCTTTTTTCTTGGCGCAACTTCTATCTGTATTTGGCCGCGATTTTTCTCTGTTCGCAAGGATGCGTTTTTCTATTCACCTATTTTCTGACCAGCGACCTTCCTGGTTTTCGTCTTTTCCTAGGCACGAATTTGTTCATTTCTTGAGCATGATTTTCTGCATTATTCTAGGCGCCTTTTGTTATCCAATTTTTTGAAGAAAAAAAATTGGCTAGGGTTTTGAAAAAACCCTCTATTTTCAAGTCGGAAAATTTTTTTGATCACAAATTCTTTCTAGGTTTATCGAGAAGATTTTTGGGCAGTCGTTAGAATTTTTTGGGTGCCTCATAATTCGTGCATTGGGATTTGTGCCAGTGGGTTTACCTCAGTTTTTGTGCTTGAAACTGCCTCAACTTTCAGTGCATTAGAATTTGTGTATTGGGTTTCGTACATTCAAGTTTTTTGAGCCTCTTATGTGTATCTCGTTTTGCGTGCTTCAGAAAGCATGAAAGATGGCATCTTTGGCCAACATTATGTTGGAAGGTAGTCAATGATTCAATGGCAGAAATTATTACCTAGAAGCAACAAATGATGACTATCTTTGAATATCATTGCCTTGATCAAACTATTCTTGGCAATGCTACTCATCCCACAACGGCGGGTAAAGACCAGGGAAAGTTTGATGAGCAAAATCGTGAAGCAGTGATGCTCATTAAGCTTTCAATTACCGATGATCAACGTCCACAGGTTCCATCCAACAAATCAGCTGTTGAGATTTGGGAGCATTTGAAAACCTTGCATGAGACCTCCGACAAGAGCCGTGTGTTCTTTTTAAAGAACTAGTTGTTCTCCATCATGATGGATGAGAGAATGTCGTTACAGGAGCATCTAACAAAGATTCAAGACATCTGCGATCAGTTGGAGGCGATTGGTCAGAAGATGGAGGAAGAAGACATGGTAGTCATCACTTTGAAAAGTCTACCGAAGTCTTATGAGCACTTTGTTGCAACCCTCAACATTACATTGCCTAATGTTGATTTGAAGTTTCCAGAGCTTTGTACCATCCTTTTGCAACAGGAACGCTGGAAACAACAGTTTGGTAGTAGTGCCTCTTCGTTCTCTACAGAACAAGCTTTTGCAACTAAGTCTCAGGCTAAGAACAAAGGGAAAGGTTAGCCTTCACAGCAAAAAGGCTCAGGTCAACCTCCGGGCAGCCCTAAGAAAAAGAACATTCAGTATAATTATTGCCACAAATATGGTCATATGAAGAAGGATTGTCAGCAGCGTTTGGCTACAGAACAAAAGAAGTAGGGAGGGTCTCAACAGAAAGCAAATGTTGTTGAGCACACTGAGCAAAAGGAATCTACCTTTTACGCTTTTATGGCTAAAAGACCTACAAATCACGTGAAGTAGAGGCCTGGTACATTGATTCAGGTGCTTTGCAACACTTCACCCATCAGCGTGATTGGTTCACAAACTTCTCTCCTTCCACTGACTCAATTATTTTCGGAGGAGGTGAAGAGTATACCGTTGCCGATAAGGGC
>VDFB02270651.1:256186282-256398219 GCA_007258455.2 Sequoia sempervirens | reverse complement strand
TTTTATCATTATGCATTGAGCAATAGTTATACATTTAAAAGAAGGAATTGAGTTTTTAGAGTGTCATTCAGATGTTGCAGAATTAAAAGAAGTATAGAATTGATAACATGAGCAAATAGCATTTCAGATGCTTTCTTTTATTTCATGAAGAAACTCATATTTTACAAGGCTTCATTTGATTTCACAATCAGAATGATATTACAACATTGCATGTAAATGCATTTTTCTTTTCAATTGAAAAGAGAATAATTGAAATCAAAAACCCACACAAGTCGTGGATGTAACTATTACATGTTGCTAATAGCACATTACAGTACAAGAGATGCTGAAAGTAATGGCATAATCATCATTGCCTAATTATCGACGTTTGATGCTGAATGGTGCACCTTGCCTTCTCGAGCTCCGTCGACCTATAAGAGGAAAAGAGGGGTGTCAGTGGCTTCGATTATGAAGAAACCTATATGAGGCACCCGCAATAGTACATCATACTATTAAACAATGCATTGAAACAATCAATCAAGTGTAGTATGAAAGAAGTGAGCTGAAGGATAAATAACAATATCATGATCAACATGTTCTATTTTTTATGCTAACATTGTTTGTTTCCTTGTGCAGCTATAGGTGAAATCACAAAGCTGGTCATTAGTCAAAGACCAAGCATGTGGAGAAAAATGGGCTCCCACAAGGGTAGAGCTCGACATGCTACCCTATTCATTAATGGGCTGATTTTAAAGATACATTATCATATTCATCAAATGAAATGAAGAACAAATGAAGGAGTAAAAATAGATTTATCCATCAAGCAACTAAACTAACTGTGCATTCATAACAATCAGGTTTGTTTTCTGAAGGCTACAGGTGAACAATGAGTCTAGTTCACTAAATGAATTATGCTGAGTACATTTACATCAGATATTGCTAAATAAGTTCATGTTCTATACTTATCATAATCATATACATCATGCAAGTTCAGTTCATCAATTCTTTCTCTTTACAGTCAAGGATAGTGAACAGGCATACATTATGCCTTAATGTTTTGTTTTAACTTTTATCACAAAAGAGAACAGATTTTGAAAGCAGTTCGTCAAGTGGAACATAAAAATGCATGAAGAGTGCCATGTTGCTCAGGCATAAAAAGGATAGACATTGCATTCGAGTGTTGAATGAGTCACTAGTTCCAGTTGATTAATAAGTAAATACAACATTATGAGTTGTAATAACAAAGTGATCATTCCAAAATATTAAGGAAAGAGAAAGCAGTTTATTTCCAGAAAGATTTTATGAGGTGTCAGTTATGCATAAGAACAGATAACTAGGTGCAGTCCATGATGACTCAATGTTTCAGCTAAAAGTCCTGCATAAGTGCTAAAACAGAAAAGCAAGAGTTCGCTTTAGATCAATTGTGATTTGAGATCTTAACCATGACAAGTTCTGTCTCAGGGGAGGTAGCATGAGTTCAATGTTCAAGTAATGCAGAATGCAGATTCAAGAAGGAATTTGAATGATTTAAAGAGGCTCATATTTTTTACACAAAGAGCAGTTTTCCAATATTACGAATGAGCTTCAAGAATGGTGAGTATCAGTGTTCATTCAAATGTCTAGGGGGAAGTCCTGTTAAAGATCAAAATTTATACAACATTTCTTTAAAGAGGGTTGAGAAGTGAAAATATCATGTGAATCATATTTTCAATATTTCTAGTTTACTCATATGGATGTGTTTTTGAGAGCAACAAATTAAGAATTTTGTCTTATGAAAGTTTTCAAACAATTCCTAGTTTCCTTATCACTGTCAAGAATTTGTATGGAGGGAATTAACAGGCACAGAAACACTAATAAAAGCAAAGCATCACTGGTTATTTGAGTCGAAACCCTAAGAGTAAATGCAAGCAAATATACAGTTTTTATCACCATTTCAAACCATCCATGTTCTGAATCCATAAAGCCATGAGGTTTTACATTTCCAGTGATACCCAGGTGAGGTTCTGTTAAACAAATGACAAGAATAAAATGAAAAGAATGGATGGTCGAGCTCTATCAGGAAAATAAGAATATGTGCATTTTTTCTTTGAAAGTTTCTAATACCCATGTTATTATTTTGTTTCAGAAGTTCAGTTGAAGCCACTGGTTGTTTTGGACGAGCCCATATAAATAAAGTCAAACGAATGGAGTTCCAGTTTCGAATCTTAAGTACCCACGATTGGGGTTTCTAATAAACACACTGGTTTTCATATTTTACAATCATCTATGATACCCATTTTTGGGTTTGCATTCAGAATGCAAGAGATGCAATAATGGAGAGAACCCATATGGGTTTTATATAAAGCAACAAGAATATACCATGAATGCAAATTTTTGAAGTAAATCGGGTTTCAAAATAAATGAAATACAGTTCTCTTTTGAAATTTCAAATACCCACATGTGGGTTTGTTTTCAAAGAACAGAAAATGCAATAATCATAACAACCCATGTGAATATTTCATAACTAAATGGAGAAATTGCAGTCTTGTTCAAATTTCAAATACCCACAAACAGATATACACTCAGAAAGGCATAAAGAGGAGTTTGTTGTTCTGGGTCGAGCCCGAAATTCAAGAGAATGCTTCCTATAGTGCGCATTTGGCATGGCCTGATATGGCCAAAATCCATGAGTAGAAAAGGAACCCTCTAAGTCTCTAGGGAACCAAAGAAAGCAAAGAGGAATTACCAGTTCGAGGCCAAAGTAAGCACTCTAGTCGTGGCCAAGTGTTCCAGATGGAGTCCAAAAGGAAAGTTTTCAAGCCTTTAGAAGATAGCCCAGCTCTCCATGTGGGTCGAGAGCACAAAAATGATGGTATGAGCATAGAGAATGCAAGATAAAGAGATATTAGAGGCTGTGTATAGCCGCGGCCTCAAGGCCAGAAAAATTAAAATATCGAGCCATAGAAGTCATGGAATTATGAGCGAATAGCTCACCTTTGTGACAATAGGAGAAAACAATAACCCACGAGCTTCCTCTTAGAGCTTTTGAGATGAACATGAGCTCACAGGTCAGCCAAGCAAACGAAAGTTACACAGAGTGCAAAGAAATCAGAGAATAAATTCATACAAGCCACGGCCTTAGGGCCTTTTGGGTATTCAATAATGAAGTGAAGGAACTTTGATATAGATAGAACAAAGCTTACCCACTGAGGAGCTCATCTTTCTGAAGGAGTGATGATGATTTCCAAGGCACACGAGCTCGAATTCAACACAATCATGGTGGCATATTCTTCCAGTCAGAGCTCCTTCTTTCAAACTCACAGGTGCAAAATGAATTCATGATTAGGGTTTGGTATTCTTTTCTCATGCCCTAATTCGAGCTATACCATAAGCATCCAGAAGGTTCGGTCAATGCACATGTCAAATTTCGAATGGAGGCTGAAATTCATAATGTTTTCTTTGTGACTTTATTAAAGTCTGAGTTTAATACTTATGTGGGGCCGAGTTTCTTTGTTAGGTCGAAGGTTAGATCTTTTAGACTTATTTCTTTCCTTAGTGATTTATGAAACTTGAATGTGGGTTATGATTATTGTTTGATGTGAAATGATGTGAAGGTGATAGTAGAGCCTTATGACCTAGGGTTAGGGTTTGGTGATTATAAACTTAGAGTTCTGATTTTAGTTGATTTTAGAGAAATCAATGAAGATTGAACATATGAAAGAGGATAATTATGTAATGGTTTTTATGATTTTTGAGGAAAATCAAAATATTGTAATGGAGTAATAAGGAGCCTTTCTTTTTTGCAAAATATTTTCAATCTTTAATTGCAAAAAATAGATTAATTGTGCAAATCTGCATCTTGTAAAGCAGAATCATAAAGTGATATTCTATAAATTGCTTTGTGTTTTCTTGCTATTTTTAGCAGATCTTTTATTGACTTTTCCTCTTGGCTGGATTTCAGACCTATCTTGGAGAGATAAGTTGTTTTTTTAAGCTTTTAAAGCAAGATTAGCCTATTTTTAGAGGCTTGACAGTGTGATCATAAAAGCAGTGTGCTTTTTTCTGCTTTTAGGCAGTTTTTTGAGATAGTTGAGGCCTTTTTCCTTGAGCTTTTTTCTGAGCTCGGATTAGGGTTTCTTGAGAGTTCTTTCAAAGACTTATTCTTTTCAGCTCTCCTCTCTCAGTAGTTCAGATCAGAGTTTCTTTCTCATACACTTTTTTGAGCTTGTAAACCTTTTTGGTACTCAGTTTCAAATTCAGGCAAAGACTCTTTCAGTTTTAATAGAACAACAGATTTCTCCTTCTTATCTTTTGTCTCAGATTTTGTAATGGCAATCTGATATATTTGTGTTATCAAATTAGAATCCTTTTATTTCTTGCTGTTATAAGGTTGTGTTTCAGAATTACATGTTTCAAGTTGCATGTTGTGTTTGTTTTTTCAAATCTTCATGCAAATCACTGATGGGATATGTGCCAATGAGATTGTGAGAATTATTGTAATAGAGAAGCTGTTATGAGTGGTTAAGTTTGATTTTTTAGAATTTTGGTGAATCATTTGTTAGTCATAGGCTTTATTTTAAGTTATCTTTTATCCCTTTCCTTAGAGGTTGTTTTAGAATAGAATTCATCATTCGGAGAACCAGCTCACTCTGGAGATTCCTCTTTCCTTCAGATCACCCACATCTAAAAGAGGTTTCCATGTTTTAGTAGTTTGTTGAATATTGCATTCAACAAGGCACAAAATTATTGATAACAAGAAACACATGATGTGAAAAACACCATCAACGCAGCTATCTTCAACACTTACTCCCCCTTAGGTTCTGACTCTTTTCTCCTCAATAACTCTTCTCCCACATGACTCTTCTTCCTCAGATAATTCACAATTTTTCACATGACTCTTCTCCCCCTTTGACATAAATGACAAAGATCTCTTTTCTCCACACAAGCTCTGAACCACATATCTAAACATCTAACTACTCCCCCTGAGTAGCAGCCACCACAACATCAATCTGGATCAAAATATGACGATGAAATGCACAGATTGATGGAAGTCAATGCATCTTAGTTCTAATTAGGAGGGGTAATAACCCCTAGCTTCCCTCTGAGATACTCAAAAGTATCCTTAGGCAATAGCTTTGTAAAAATGTCTGCAATATGTTCCTTAGTAGGTACATACTCCAATCTGACTTCCTTTTCACTCACCTTCTCTCTCAAAAATTGAAACTTGATAGATATATGCTTGGTCTTTGAATGCAGTAGTGGATTCTTAGAAATGTTAATTGCACTTGAATTATCACAGAATATAGCAATGGGTTCGTCATACACAACTCTGATATCTTTCAACATCTACTTCATCCAAAATAGTTGAATACAATTATTAGCAACAACAATGTATTATGCCTCTGTAGTAGATAAAGAAAAGGCATTCTGCTTCTTACTTAACCATGAAATTAGCTTCTTACCCAAGAAAAATGCACCACCACTAGTATTCTTTTTGTCATCCACATCACCTATCTAATCAACATTAGTAAAATCACTCAAAGTAAGATCATCATCTTTAGGATACCATAACCCAAAATCAATTGTTCCCTTCACATATCTAAAAATCCTTTTTCACGGCAGTTACATGAGATTCTTTAGGATTAGCTTGAAATCGTGCAACAATAGATACAACATTAATGATATCTGGTCTAGTTTGAGTCAAGTAAATAAATCCACCAATCATTGATCTATATCTAGTTTGATTTGCTTTCAGAGAATCATCATTTTTTGTCAACTTGCATCCGGTCACCATAGGTGTACCAACTAGCTTTGAATCTTCCATACCAAACTTCTTTAGCAATTCTTTCACATACTTGGACTGAGATATGAAGATCCCTTTATCTAACTGAGTAATTTACAATCCCAAAAAGAATTTCATCTCACCAATCATAGACATCTCAAACTCATTCTGCATCTCATCAACAAACTTCATGCACAAACCATCATCTCCTCCAAAAATGATATCATCAACAAAGACTTCAACAATCAGATATTTATCATGATCAATCTTGAAATACAAATTACTATCAGCAGTACCTTTTTTAAATCCAAGCTTCAACAAATACTTGTCCAATCTAGCATACCATGCTCTTGGGGCTTGCTTAAGTCCATACAATGCTTTCTTCAACTGACAAACCATATCTCCCTAATCAGTCAATTGAAATCCATCATGTTGCTCTACATACACCTCTTCTTCCAGTTTTCCATTTATAAATGCCGACTTGACATCCATTTGATAAACCTTGTAGGTTTTGTAAGAAGCATAAGCAAGAAATAATCTCACAGCTTCAATTCTAGCAATAGGGGAAAAAGTTTATTCAAAGTCAATTACTTCCATCTGTGAATATCCTTTACACAACAATCTTGCTTTATTTCTAACAACTTCACCTTGCTCATTCAGCTTGTTTCTAAAGACCCAATTAGTTCTTGTGAACCCCAATCCTAGACTTGCACAAATATAGCAAACAAACACAATATTAGATCCATATGCAAGTTAGAACTAAGATTCCCCATGAAATTCATCTACAATATTCAAAATAGGAAATAAATGAAGAATAAAACAAGAAAAGCAATTAAATCCTATTTAAACATGCAAACTTTCAATCCCATGGGGGAATTGGTACCAATTTGATGTGGAAATCGGCCCTTTCCCAAATCCTTTGAAAGCTTGATGAAGATTGATCCACTTGATGGTGATGAACAATGTACTTCCTTGATAAAATCTGCAATAACCTAGCTATGATGATGGAAAATTCATGGAAATGGATGAATTTGTTCTAAATGTGAAGATAGTAACTTTTTCTCTAAGTTGTGGATCCAAAATACAAAGGAAAGCCTTCTATTTATAGAAGAACAAGATGGAAGAATGAGCAAAATGAAGCAATGTGGGATCATTCAACATCTAATGGCCAAGTGCCACTTGTCAAGATGTGAATGGAGGAAGCTTGAGCACATTTTGATGAATGTGCACAATAAATGATATTAGGTGGAATATGAAATTTATGAAATGACATGTTGAAGGGAGAAATGAATGAATTAAATACCACTTGGCTCAATGCACAAGGACATGTCAGAGGAAATGAATGCCTTGTTGGAAGGACAAATCCATTTGGAGGGATTTTCAAACTTGGGGGAATATTCCCTTTTTGATGCCATGTTGAAAGTAATTAAGGGAATTATTAAATCAAAGAAATGATTTATTGGTGCAAGCCGCAAAATCTAGAGGATTTAGGTGATTAGGATTAATTAATGAGGATTTGATTAATTTAATAGGAGATTAGTTGATGTGACAATTTGATTTAGATTTTTGGATTGATTTAAATCAAAGTTGAGAGGAATATGATTTAGATTTAATTAAATAAAGATTTTGATTTATTTAATTAAAGATGAGATGATGTTAGCTTAAATTAAACAAGGTTTAATTTATATAATTTAATAGGATGAATTTAGAGATTTAATTAAATAAAATGGATTATTTAATTAAATAGAGACTGATAAGGTTAATTAAATAAAATTGATTTATTTAATTAACAAGAAGTGATGACTTAATTAGATAAATTTTGTTTATTCAATTAAGGGATGAAAGGTGATGAATAGTTAAGAAGATGATTCAAGATGAAATGATGTTAGTAAATTAGGATCAAATGTGTCGGTATATTTTCCATGTCTACAGTTCCAATTACATTTTTGTCCTTAGGTCTAGGAACAAGAATCCATGTATTATTCTTCTTAATTTGTTGTAGCTCTTCTTTCATTGCTTCCACCCAATGTTCATCTTTGCATGCTTGGAATCTTAGGATGTTCTTGAACTTTTGGCTCTTGTGATCTCTCTTCTACACTTTCACTAGTTCCTTCCTCTTGATTTTCTTGATTCACTGGAATGATTTGAACTTGATTTTGAGTCTGAACTTTCTTTCATGTGACTGGACTATTATTCTGATCATTTGAATCATATCCATAGGTTTTGGATGGTCTAGCTATGTCTTCATCAACCTTGACATTTGCGCTCTCAACTACTTTCTTAAATCTCTTGTTGTAGCACCAGTAGGCCTTGCTCTTAGTAGAATAACCAAGAAAGATTTGTCCATCACTACTAGCATCAAAATTTCCTATCTCTTCACCTCTTTTGATATAGCATTTACTCCCAAATATTTTGAAATATCTAACAGTAGGCTTTTGACCAGTCCATAGCTCAAAAGGGGTCTTACCAGTATCACCTTTGACTAGTACCTAGTTGAGGATGTAAACAATAGTACTCACAGCTTATCTCCAATAGATATGAGGAAAATTTCCTTCCAACATCATAGTCCTAGCAGTATCTTCAATTGTCCTATTCTTCCTTTCCACAACTCCATTTTGTTGAGGGGTCTGCAGGGCAGATAATTGTCTCTTTATCCCATGCACTTCACAAAAACAATTAAACTCATGGGAAGTGAATTCACCACCTCCATCTGATCTCAAACATTTAATCTTCAGACCTATCTCTATCTCAACCATAGCCTTAAAAATATTGAATTTCTCCAAAGCTTCAAATTCATCCCTTAAGAAAGTAACCCACATCAATCTACAGTAATCATCAAAAAGTAACATGAAGTACCTATCTCCTTGTAAGCTTCTAACTCTAGAAGGACCACACAAATTAGTATGAACAACTTCCAACACTTCTTTTGAACAATGTTGTTTTCTTTGAAATGAAATTCTAGTTTTCTTCCCTAACTGACATTCCTTGAATATAGTATTGGTAGGCTTTACAAACTTAGGAAGATCTCTCACTGCCTGAGTAGAACTTATCTTAACAATATTGTCAAATTTTACATGACACATTCTCCTATTCCACAACCAACTTTCATCAACTTGAGCAATCAGACAACTTTTACTAGCAACATTTAGGTGAAAGATGTTACCTTTTGTTTTTGTACTTGAAGCAATCACATTTCTAGAACTCCCTAATATTCTACACTTACCATTCTTGAATTGAAGATTGTATCCATTTTCAAACATATATTTGACACTTAAAATATTATGCTTCAAACCTTCCACATAAAGAACATCATCGGTATTATTCTTACCATCAATAGAAATGGATCCTCTACCATGAATTACACTAGCTTTGTCATCACCAAATCTTACAACACCACCATCATAATTTTCTAGGATCACAAACTTGCTTTTATCACATGTCATGTGATGAGAGCATCCACTGTCAATCACCCATTCATCTTTCTCTTCAACTCTATTTGCTAGAGATTTCTCCATATTTAAGCAACTAATAGACTCAGTAGGGGCTAGATCATTTTCCTGGATAGCAATAAATACCCATTCATCTTCACTTGCATTCCCTTTATCAGATTCATCATCTATCACACCTTCATCGGCAACATAATAGAACTTTCTTTGAAATCTAGGCTTGTTATGTCTTGGCTTAGGGACTCTTTCTAGACACCTTGATGCAAAATGACCTATCTTATTGCAAGAAAAACATTTAATAGGAAATTTCCATTTATACTTACCTTCTCCTCTGTCTTCTCTCATTTCCTCCTCATACTTGAATACCTTTCTAGATGAACTTCCTCCCAGATCATATCTTTGTTTATCTCTCCCGAAGGTAGTAGCTTTGAATGTAGATTCTATCTTAGGAAGAGCATCACCAAATTCACTTAACTCAAAAGTAGTAAGCTTACCAATCAACATGTCTCTGGTTACATTTGTTATAGTCTGGAGTTCCTCAATAGCAGTAGCTTTGACTTTGTATGCAACATGCAAGGATCTAAGCACTTTAGCAACAATCTCTAATTCTTCCAACTATCCACCAGCACATCTGATACCACACACAAGCTCATTCACTCTTTGCATGAAAGTAGTAATGTTCTCATCATCACCCACTCTCAAAATTTCATATTTACCTTTCAAAAAATTTAACTTAGCAATCTTCACATTAGCATCACCTTCATACAAAGTTTCCAACTTTTTCCATATCTCATAAGCAGTCTTCAGATCCATAACATTTGTCATCTCAGAATCAGTCAAAGCACTCAACAATGCTTCCTTAGCCCTGATATGATACTCACCATCCCTAATCTCAACAATAGTAGTAAGACCATTATGTGGAATAACATACCTATTTCTTGTAATGCTCTAGTAGGGTTCACCAATGCATCTCAGATGGCATTCCATTCGAGTCTTCCACAGAGAATAAATTTTTCCATCAAATCTCAGACTATCCTTCTTGTATGTTGCCATCCTGGATCACCTCAAGCTGTTAAATTTCTTCCAAGGAACCTGCTCTGATACCAATTGTTGGAAACACAAGGGTAGACAACTGAGAGGGGAGGGTGAATCAGTTGTCATAGAATTTCAAACGTATTCAACTTATTATGCTTATTCTTAGATCTGATTAATAACCATGAAAGTATAAATCAACAACACATCAAAAACACACATAACACCAATATTTTTTATGTGGAAACCCTGTTAGGGGAAAAACCAAGGTGGAGGTCAGTCCACAAGATTATACCCTATTAAAATTATAAAGAAATATGAATGGGGAATGCACATGCATTCAGGCGCACTACCTAGAGCTCACTGCTCAATTACAAAAAATAAGATACACTATCTTACAAAGATATGAATTACATCCACAAGATTTGAACTGAGAAAAATAGCATCTGCTAATGCCTCATTACAGTTCTGGTTAAGCACATCAACACTTCTTCACTCTTCTTCACTCTTCTTCACACTCTGATTCTTCCTTAGAAAGATCTAAACAATATTCGCACATAGGACTCACACACTTTTCATACTCATGCCTTCAAATGATAAAAATATCACTCTTATATATCCGCAACAAGAAATTACATCACTACATGTCGGCCTCAATAAAATAATAAAATGAATGCAAACTGTCAGCCCAAAACAATAAAGATTATTAATGAGAATCAATAATGGTTGGCCACAACATAGTGGAGACCCAAAATAAAATTATCAAACATGAACCACCTTCAAAAATTAATCCTCGAAGATCCACAACACGCTTCAACACCCTATCAGTTAAGAACATGAAAAATATGAACACGCAAAATAAAATATTGAATCACAAGCACAACAATCAATGTGGATGTGCAACACAGATAGATCATGAACTAGAAACATCCAAAAACATCATAAATCACTAGAGAAGCATCCGCAACAATTGAACTTGCTAAAATCGCATCATCTTCATTCAGGAACATCAACTAAAGCAATAAAAAAACTATCAGAATACAACTGCTCATAACTCAGTCAAATCTTCACACAGATCTTTGAAACTTAAGATGGATAAACTAGATATACTCAACAGGAAACCCTTTAATCCAAAACCACTGATCATCAACGTACTGAACTCACCAACAGACTGAACTTCACTTCACCACTGACAACCTGTGACTTATTTCATTACAATTTTCTCAATATCCTCAACATATACAACATCTAAGACATTAATGCCAATAGTGTTGACATCAATGACAACCACATATCAGCAACAAAACCACAACATCCAACAAAAGAATTTTACACTCTTAAACAAAATCAAGGAGAAACCTTCACCAATTTCTTACAATGATGGAGACAAAGATCTAGTAAAAGCAAGTGGCCTCTTCCTGACAAACAACAAGTGGGAATCATTATAGGCAACCTGGACCCAAATATATCATTCTACTTGAAAATGCAATGTATCACATCATATGATGAAGTTGTTCCAAAATCCCTTAACATTGAAAGATCCCTAATCTCACAAGGACATACTAAAATAATCGTCCTTCAACTAGTTCAAATGAGAAACCTTGTGTATGGGATAAGAACAAAAACATAACAAATGATGGTATGGTAGATGCTAAGTTCATACTAAGTGCTCCTAGGCCCAATAACAATCAGGTTGATAACATCCAACCAATTGCACAACAAACGGTACCAACATAGAACAATCAAATTAGTAGCATTAACATGCAACAGAGAAAAACCGGTAACAGGAACAACTATCCCAAACACAAGTACACACAATTATCGGAACCCATCGAGACAATCATGAAGAAACTAGAGTCAAATATGATAACACTTCCTAACTTTGAAAACTACCAAGAACCACAAGAGAAACCATCCTGGTACAACAAGTGTGATCTCTATGACTTTCATAAAATCAAAGGACATAAAGCAACAAACTGCATGAAACTCAAGAATATCATCCAAGAACTCATAGAGAATGATACCGTATCTGTTGAGGTACTAGCTGGGAACCAAGATCTCAAGATATACAAGACCCCTATGTTAGATCATAACAAAGAAAACAACAATAGAAAAGCTAAGGATTACACTAATATTCATCATACCTATTCCAATGTAGATGCTTCCTATTATAGTGTTATCAATGTTGTCACCATCAAAGGAGCTAGTACAGAATGTGGAGTCACCACACGCTGTGGAAAAATAACCATTCAAAGAGCTATCCTAGCTCAATCTAGGACACAACCTACTTTTCTGGCATCTAATCCTAGAAAGTACAATCTTGTAGATCAGTTTAAACAAACTCCTACATAGATATCAATCTTAGAACTCTTAAGGTTATCCCCTCCACATAGGAAAATACTGGAAAAAACATTTTCTGAGTCATCCATTCTCAAGAACATTGATACTGATCAGTTTCAAGCTATGGTAGGAATATCGCAACCATCTTCTAACCTTCTCTGAGAAATATTTACCGTCACAACCATATCATAACTATTCTTTACACCTTGAGGTTGTCATTCATAAAAACAAGGTAAAAAGAGTCTTGGTAGATGGAGGTGTTGGTCTGAACATTTGTACCCTGCAGTTAATCAAGAATCTAGGCTATTCAAAAGATACTATTGAGAAGACAAAGAGTAATACCATCAGAGCATATGATGATCAAGAACGGGTATCACAAGGAATCATTGCACTACCAATCCAAGTGGGACCTCTTATTGCAAAAACTACATGCCAAGTACTTGATCTTGATCTTCCTTATAACATACTACTTGGTTGACCTTGGATCCATGCTCTAAAAGTTGTAGCCTCAACCTATCATCAGTGTGTAAAGTTTCCTTTTGAAGGTAGAGAAATCACTATCCATGGAGATCTTGAGACTTTCTACTACTACAAAATCCTTGAGGCTAAATTTTATAAGATCCCAAAAATACTCAAAAATGATGAAGGACCTACACCATCAAGCTCATTTATTGACTCATCATCCCTAGCCTCTACCTCAGCATAAAAAGTACCCATCATGAAAATCATACCTAACATCAAAGCAGTGATCCAATATGATGGTTGTGGAAACTACAAACTATTGAAAGACACCTTTATCTTAGGAAAGTTACCTATTTCTCCTCAATCTCATGGGAAACCTATGTCTAGCACCAAAGAACCATAAACAATCAAGATGGCAGCTACTACCTTCATCAAGTGGGTAGACCTGAATCAAGAAGACGTCAATGAGCAAGATATCTCTAAACTCCTCTATCAAGATGAACAGCCTATTCCTGTTCTTCCCATGGAATATGACAACAAAGACCTATAGCTAATGCAAACCATGGGATATAACAACAATGAGAAGCTAGGGTAGAATGACAATGGTTTATTAGAACCCATTGTTCTTGAGAAATGAATAAAAAATCTTTGCTTAGGTTGTACTAATAGCAAGGTGACTCTTATTGGAAAAGGTATTTCTACTAAACGAGTTGAGGCTTCCTCTTGTTCACCTACATCGTGTGATACAACCTTAGATGAATTTCCCCTTGATTTTGCTAACTTATTTGATAACAATACCATCTTCATGATATCCATAACATCCTTTGTCTCAAATGACCAACCAACTAAAATACGCCTAGTATACCTGCAACTCATTGACATGGACTAAAAAGGACCCGTCAATTCTATATTTATTCAAAAATGATGAAGCAATCTTAGAATTCATGGGAATCTGAGACAATTTATCATTGGAAGATCACAAAGTTGTCTTCAACATAGAGCTCGATACAAGGGTATACTACGGGGAGACGATTGATTCCTTCAGTCACAAAACAAATGAAATACAATTAACATGCAGATCCTTGAGTGAAAACCACCTGGTGGCACTCACTGGTCCTAAAATAGTAAAAACAAAGGATGCATCTGATGATGAAAACCTCTCTAAGGCACCCAAGGATGAGGGATTCAATCTCCCTCTTAGTGCAATGCATCTAGAAAAGTCAGTGATACTAGCAGAAAAGGCTACTCCAGTCAATGTGGGAATAGAAGAAGCACCTAAGATTACTTTTTTATGCTAAATCCTTGTTGGATGAAGAATATAAGAACCTAGAAACATTCCTTAAAGAAAGAAGAGCTAACTTTGCATGGTCATACACAAATATTCTAGGCCTTGATCCAAAAGTGGTTGTACATCACTTAGTAGTTCATCCCGAGGCCAAACCAGTCAAGCAAAAATTAAGGAAGATGCAACCTCAGATAGCACTCTTGGTTAAACTGGAACTACAAAATATTCTTGATGTTGGATTCATCAAACTGATAGATTATCCTAAGTGGGTTTCAAACCCGGTACCAGTCTCAAAACCCATTGAGGGCATCAAAATATGTACTGATTTTAGAGATCTGAACAAGGCATGTCCGAAGGATGATTTCCCTCTTCCCAACATCGATTTCATTATGGCTTTAACATCTGAGCATAAAATTTTGTCGCTCATGGATGGATTTTCAAGCTACAATCAAATTATAATCACCAAAGAAGATCAACATAAAATTTCCTTTACTTGTCCATGGGGAGCCTATTGCTGGAATGTAATCCCATTTGGGTTAAAGAATGCAGGAGCTACCTATCAAAGAGCAATGACCCTCATATTTCACCACATGATCCAAAAAACAATTGAAGATTATGTAGATGATATTTTGGAAAAATCAAAGAAGAGAAATGAGCACATACAAGTCCTAGGACCTATCTTTGACAGGATTGAGGAATACAAGGTACAACTGAATCCAAAAAAGTGTGTGTTCAGGGTCACATTAGGGAAACTTCTTGGCTTTATTTTTTCACAAAGAGGGATATAAATTGATCCAGCAAAAGTAAAAGCTATCCTAGACATGGAAACACCATAGAAATTGAAACAGATGAGAGGATTACAGGGAAGATTGTAGTCCATCAGAAGGTTCATAGCCCAACTATCAGATAAGATTCACCCCTTTTCACATCTTCTCCATAAAGGGATAACTTACAAGTGGGATGAAAAATGTGATAAATCTTTCCAATAGATCAAGGATTATCTACTAACACCTCCAATGCTCATGCTACCAATACCGAACAAGCCATTGATCCTGTACATCTTAGCAACACCAACACTAGGAGACTTTTTAGCACAACATGATGAAAATAGAAAGGAAAGAGCCATATACTACATTAGCAAAAACTTGGTAGGCTATGAGATGAACTATTCACCCATTGAGAAAGCATTCCTAGCATTAGCGTTTGCTTCTCAAAAGTTCAGAAACTACATGTTGTCACTCCAAATCAAGATCATCGCAAAGATTGATCCATTAAAATATCTATTATCCAAAGAAACCTTCACGGGACGAATGGATAAATGGGTAATGATCTTGACAAATTTTGACATAGAGTATGTGGAGCGCAAGGCAATCAAAGGACAAGTGATCATAGACCAGTTAACAAAGCACCCATCTATGATGAGAACCCTTTAATATATGAGTTCCCTAACGAATTAGTGTTCCTTCTTAATCTCACAAGTTAGTGGAAGATGTACTTTGATGGATCATTCACCCAACATCATGGATCAAGAGAAGGCATTATTTTCATCACCCCCAAGGTGATTGCATCCCAAATTCATATAGGCTATCATTTCCATGTACCAATAACATTGTTGAATACAAAGCCTTGATCACAAGTCTCAAGATAGTAGTTCAATGGCAGAGACAAGAGATGAGTCTATGGAGACTCACAACTGGTTATCAACCAAGTCAATGATGACTATCAAACTAAAGATGACAAGCTCACTCCTTACAAGATGGTAGAGAATCTCAAAGACCTTTTTATAGACATAAATTTTGATCAGATTCCTCGCATGAACAATAGAGCATCAGACACCATGGCAACAATTGGATCATTACTAGACATGCCAAACAATATCCTTCAATGCAAATTCTTGGTAGAACAACTTCTCATACCAAATTTAAAAATCCATGAATTTGAATTCACGTGTGTCATTGTTGGTCCTGGATCCCCGTGGTACCATGGCATCTTTACTTACCTTAACAAAGGAATCATTCCATCAGATATCACCCCTAACCTTAAAAAGACCTTTGTAAAAAAGGCATCCTAATCCGTGATCCTAGGTGATACCCTTTACCATTGACCAAACATTACTACAATGTCTTAACTAAGAGGAAGCCATAACTTCTTTAACAAAAGTACACGATGGCATATGTGGGTCCCATTCTAGTGGTATGCCATTAGCTATGAAACTACTAAGGACGGGATACTATTGGCCAACCATGGAAAAAGAAGCTCATCAGTATGTGAGGAAATGCATCCAGTGTCAACAAAATGGGGATCTGATTGATGCTCCAGCTCAAGAATTGCAACCCATGATAACACCATGGCCTTTTTCGTAATGGGTACTTGACCTCATAGGAAAAATCACTCCAACCTCATCCAACAGCCATAATTTTATCATAAATTCCATTGAGTACTTTACTAAGTGGGTTGAGGTCATTCCTATGACCTACATAATGGGGAAGCAAATAGCCAAGTTTATCCTGAATTACCTAATTTGACATTAAGGTGTACCACAAACCCTCATCTCAGACAACGAAACACCATTCAAGAATCAAGATGTGAAGGATTTGTGCCAAAAATTCAATATCCAACACCAATTCTCTACCCCATAACTATCCACAAGGCAATGGCCAATTAGAAGCAATGAACACAACTATCCTGAAAATCCTAAAGAAAACAATCAATGAAGTTGGTCATGACTGACATCTCTAGATAAATCCCACTCTTTGGGCTTATCGAACTAGTATTTGCATTCCTACAGGTGCAACCCCTTTCTCCTTGGTCTATAGATCAGAAGCCATCTTGCCTAGTGAGGTTGAGCTCCCATCATTGCGAGTGTCACTGAAGAATCTGATAACTGAGGAAGAATACAAAGTGTCTCGACTGAATGATCTAGAATTCCTGGATGAACATTGTCTTAATGCCCTTAATCACTTGCAAGTATATCAAAACCGACTAAAACAAATCTATAACAAGAGAATCAAATTTCAATCATTCCAAGTAGGCGATCTTGTCTTAAAGCAAAATCAGAAGAATCTTCTAGATCAAGACAAGAAAGGAAAGTTTGAGCCTAACTAGTTGGGTCCCTTTGTTATCATAGCAAGCTACAGATCAAGAGCATACCAACTGTCAACCCCTGAAGGTGAACTCTCGCATGAGCCAATCAATAGCTTGCATCTCAAAAAAAATTATGCCTAATCTTAAAGGGTATAAATCAGAAAATACAAAAAAATAAAAAAATGATCAAAATCCAAAAAAATGAGAAAAAAGATTGAAAAAGTAAAAGAAAAAAATCATCCTTTAGTGAAAACCACTTCGGTGGCACTTTGGGAAAGTACCTTGTTGAATACTTGGAAAATAGGTGCCTTGCATAAATAAAGCATCTCCATCTATTCTTTAGCTCTTCTGGCCTATCATTCTTTGCATCGCCATTCATCCCTCATTTGTGTCCTTATCATGGCTTGTCACTATAAGGTATCATGATCCCTTTAGCACTACTTGGAATATTCCCAAGGTTAGTTTGTCCTACCTTTATTGAAGTAAGCTAATGTGTCACACTAGGGAAATTTCGTTATGCATCACAATCGAGTTCTTGTATATCTTGGGGTCATGGGACATCTTATAAAAAAACACCAAAAACATTCATAAAATCTTACCTAGAAAATCCAAAAAACATTTGCAAAATCATGTATAGCTAAAATCCAAAAACATTTAGAAAATTGTAAAGGAAAAATCCAAAACATCCAGAAAACATCAAAATCCCCAAAAAGGTCGAACATCAAAAAAACCAAAAACAATGTCTCTTTGTCAAACTACATTGTCTCTGAGCTTGAACGTAGGCAAGGCCATCATTGATGTGCCCCTGAGACACCCTAGGTCAATCCTTTAGGAGTTTGTCATAATAAACTATCATCTCTCATTTGTTCATATCTTCATCTTGTAAATGGGTCAAGTCAGTCAAACTATGTGGTCTCTGTGTGTATAACCTCGAGGCCCCTAGGATAGGTCTTTAGGTTAGGTTCTTGGTCAATACTCAAAAAACCCTAAACATCCAGATAACTCTGATAACTCTCGCAAAAATCCAAAAAAATCTAGAAAATTCTTAGAAAACCCTGAACATCCAAATAACTCTGATAACACTCATGAAAATCCAAAAACATCCAAATATCTTTGAAAACAAGAAAAACATTTGAAAATTTAAAAACAAAAACATTAGAAAAACTTAAAAGACCTAAAAATCCTCAAAACATTTAGAAAACCCTAAACAACCTCAAAAAATCTAAAAATCATAAACATCCACATAAACATTCAAAAAGGAAAAAAACAACCTCAAAACATTTTCAAAAAATACCAAAAACATTCAAATATTCCAAAAAACCCAAATCCCATCCATCCCATCTCGCTTTCACCTACAATAAACTTTCACCCATAATAAAAGGATCGTCACCTTTAACCTTTGGTGAAACGAATAGAAAACAAACATAGCAAGTCATAAAGTGCAAACCTAAAAGTCAAAATATAAAGTCTAAATCATAGGTAAATGTGTCAGTGAAGTTTATAGTGATGGCTCATCTTAGCATCGTCATCCCAACATCAAACAACCTCTGATCAACATGTCCTAGGATGTATCCTTCCTTCGACAGATATCAGTATCAGATATCACTTAAGCTAAACTTAAACTAGGCAAGAGCTATAGATAATGTTGATTGTTTATCTTTGATCTTTTCTTATGATTTATCTTAATGACCCATTCTGAGGACCTCTCGATGATGTCTAAACAAAATTATTTAGAGAGAAAGGAATGGGGCATCGATCATTATCTTTTGTTTGTTGTGCTTGTGGGTACTCTTGTAAAATAATCTTGGTGCATACTTGCTTAATTGTGTTTAGGAAGGTCGTTTAGGATATGTTGTTGACTATTGTGTATGCTTTGGTCCAATATATTCTTAGCATCTAACTTGCATTCCAACAAAATTTCAGTATGTCAAGGTGTGAACAAGAACTATCCTATCTATTTGTCGAGTCAAAGTCCATTACACTAGATACATCATCCTGGTTATCAATACCTTGATGCATCATGTCTATGTGTTATATCACACAACAATGATTGACAAAAATCCCAATCCCAAAGTGTGAGCATCTCACTCTGCATTTATTGCATTGTCTCATCACCATCTCTAATAAAGTCTCGATGGATCAAGGACTTGTTAGATATTTTGAAGCAATCATCATCAGCAACGGTCATTCATTCTTCATTCTTCTATCTTATCTCTGCACTAACCTAGTATCATGACATTCAACAGAAACATCATCAATGCATCCACCCTGCATCCACAAACCATTAGCATGCATATATCTCATAATCATAACACATCCATCAACATAATCATTGCATATCACATCATACACTTTGCATTATCATTTAAGTCAAAAATGAATAATATAGATTTGTTAATCTAAGCATCTTAAATCATTGCATATCATAAGCACTTGCATCCATACATCCATATGCATACATCACCATAAAACATGCATAGAAAATATACAAAAAGAAATACATCCACATCATTTGCATCCATAACATCTACATATCATAATCATTCATCCATGTCATATCGTGAAAAGATAATGAAAAAGAACATAACATTTCATCCATCCATATCACAATCATTGCACATCATATAGGCATAAATAAAATGCATCCATATCATGATCATCCACAGATGAAATAAAGTGAACACATCATACCATGAATCATCTGTATCTGTATCATATAAATATCAAAAAATGTGTCATGTTACAAAATCTAGATTAGTGTATGTATATCGATGATAAATACAATATCCATGAGGCTATCAAAAAGGATCCCATGAATGTATATCAAAGATAAAGAATGGGGAAAAATAAAAAAGTGTTTATACATCAAAAAGATAGCCCTGGTGGCTAATACCCTCTCCATCCTACCTATCAAGCTGATCATCTGCTCGGGGGTGCACATTGCTATGCTATGAAAAATATGGCTAACGAAGAGCCATTGGAACATCTCGATAATAATGTTGCCTATAGTATGCAGCCTCTGTAATAGGCTCTCTATATAACCGCTGGGTGAACCCCAATCCTAATACCTGCAAAACAATAAGAAGAAACACATTAGATGGTGAAATGCAAGCAAGAACAAGGATTTCCCATGGAATCCATTTACAAAGTTCAAATTAGGAAAAGCAATGAAGAATATAGTGAAATAACAATAAAAGAGATTGAATCCTAATTAAACTAGCAAACAGATGATCCCATGGGGGAATTGGTGCCAATTTGATGTGAAAATTGGCCCTTTCCCAATTCCTATGATGAAAAATTGATGTGTTGATGAAGAGTGATCCACTTTGATGAAGAATGGTGAGTTCTCCAAGATAAAAACCCGCATAACCTAGCTAAGAACTCAATGGTATTGATGAAAATGGCTAAAGATTTGAGTATAGTAACTTTGCATAAATTATGGATGATCAAATGAGGAGATTAGCCTCTTATTTATAGAATGAGAATATGGATGAATGTCCAAAATTGAGCAATGTGGGACTAACATTCAACCAATGGCAAGATGCCACTTGTCAACCTATGAGTGGATGGAGGATGTGCAAGTTTTGATGATGGTGCCAATAAATGCCTATTTTTGAATTTTGAATTTGTTGAAATGACATGCAAGAGGGAAGAAAAAATGCATTCAATGCCACTTGGCTCAAGGAAAAGGACATGTAAGAGAGAGTAAATGCCTTGTTGGATGTACATGTCAATTTAGATTTTGAATTCAAACTTGAAGAATATTCCTTAAAATATGCCTTGTTGAGGAAAATAGAGATTTAATAAATCAATTAAATCTATTTTCATGTGCAAGTGGTAAAAGCTGGAGGATGGGACATGAGAGAAGATTAAATTAATCAAAGTTAATTAATTTAATGAATGGGGTTAAATGATGTGACCTATTTGACTTAAATTTGTGGATTTACTTAAATCAAATATGAGAGGAATGTGATAAGAGATTAATTAAATAAATATTTTGATTTATTTAATTAAAAGGGATGATATTAGATTAATTAAATAAAGATTTTGATTTATTTAATTAAAAGGGATGATGTTAGGTTAAATTAAATAAGGTTTTAATTTATTTAATTTAGTAGAAAAACTTTAGAGATTTAATCAAATAAAATTAATTATTTAATTAAATGGGATAATTAGATCAAAATGGTTAATTTAATTATTGAGAAGAGGTGACTTAATTAGATAACTGATTTATTTAATTAAGAGAGGAATATTGATGAATTTAATCAAATAAGGGCATTTGATTAAATGGTTAGACCGAAGGATGATTCAGGATGAAATGATGTTAGTGGTTAGGATTAGATGCACAATGTCCATCGGTACATTTTACGTGTCTACATTTTGCCCCTCTTTGAAGCAATGCACTCGTTTAATTGGTTCAAAGAATAAATGATCTCAATCAAAGCCAAAATTTTCTCTTTTAAATTCTTTCCCCATTGCTGCCCGGCGAGAGAAAACATGCCAATATATTGCCCCCTCAAGAGATTGGACAAAAAAATTGATTTTTGGGTGATCTCACGAAAAAAGAGGACAAGGTGCCCGACGGGTCCAAAAAGGCTCCAAGAGGCCAAAAACGAGTCTAAACACAATAAAATGATGTAAAACAAGCCTCAACTAGACAAAAATAGGCTCAAGGGTCTAAAACCCTAGCAAGATAGCCAATCAGGGTGAAAAAACCCTAATTTTCAAGTTTAAAAAGGCTTTGAGGGGTCACTTTCAATTCATTTTCACACACAACCATCTAGCAACCTTGAGATTTGAGAGTTAACCTCTTGATGATATGGCACAATGATAGCTCCCGATGCCCATTTCCAACTGAGTCTGGACATACCAGCGGCCACCGGGCATTGGGGCATCGATAAGTGATCCTTCAACTTTATTTTTTGTTTTTAGTGTTCATTTATTGCTTTTGGAGCTAGTCATTCTGCAGCGGCGGTATATAGCGCCGCTCAAAAATCAAACTGCGCTGCTCACTGTCAGATTGCGCTATGGCAGTGGAGTTTGGAGTTTGAAAATAAATTTCAAACTCTGACGCTGAGGTCATGGCCGGCGGGGTCATTTCTAAAGTGCGACGCAGCGATGCCCTATCGACAAGAATCTTTACAAACTACGTCGCTTGGAAGAAAACCGCACCGCGGCATTGCACTTTCGGCCTTTTATGCCCTAGCGTCGTAGTTTGATTAAAAATCAAACTGCAACGTCTTCACGAATAGCGACGCTGGATTGGTTTCTTGGATGTCCGACAAACAATTTTTTCAAATTTTTTATCATGATGACCCTTCTTCATGCAGGACGTGGCGAGGGAGCTCTACTCTTGAGAGAACCGATCACAAAATCTCTTCGGTTACTTATGAGACCTCAGTGACAGAGATCAGGATCGACTATGAGACATGGGGTTCTGGTACATCACCTATGTAGCGCCCATTCGCACCCACCTTGGGATGATGTCAGCGCTTGTCGAGAGATGGCACAACGAGACCTCTTCTTTCCACCTTCCCATCGGCGAGACCACCGTCACCTTGGAGAACGTTAGGTGCATCTTGAGATTGCCGATTCATGGTCTGCGTGTCATTTTCGATATAGATGAGGGGTAGAATGCCTGTCACATAGTCCTCACCATAGAGGACATTGTCATTTGTGAGGGGCAGATCAAGCTTGAGCATCATAAGGTGTTGGACCCTCCCTTCTGCTTAGTTGTTGTGGCGATTATTTCAAGTCTTATTGCCCCAGATCGACGAGGCCGGTACTTCAGTCCTGGTTGTGGACTTTGTTGGGAGCGCATGGTGATACGTGACAAGCCTACTCGTTTTTCTTGGGGGCTGGTTCTTCTTGCATCACTATAC
Organism: Sequoia sempervirens; assembly: GCA_007258455.2. NCBI lineage: Eukaryota > Viridiplantae > Streptophyta > Pinopsida > Cupressales > Cupressaceae > Sequoia > Sequoia sempervirens. Next base: position 256,374,948 of record VDFB02270651.1, on the reverse strand, counting down.
AAAGATCTTCACAAGTACGTCTACTTGGATGGCAGAGTACTCGAAGCAAGCATCACACTCCTCCACATATGGGCATGGGAGCACATTGCCATTCTTCATCCACAATTTTTTGCAGTTCCGATGGGGCGTAATGATCCCCTTGTGTGGCGTTACAGAGGTGGTATGTTCTTCACACACATAGGCAAGCACAGGATTCCCCATTGGAGGAGGATCCTAGATGAGATGCAGGTGTTTACATTTCATTTGTACCTTGGTCGGCCTGGATGGGCCGACAATGTAGATCATATTTTCTATGCCCACCAGGACCACTTCATGTAGGGGCAAGAGCACATGATGATAGAGAGATATTTGCCCGAGCACGTTCAGCGTCAATTTGGTGAGCCTCAGGATAGGCCAGATGATGATTACATGATTGTATTCACCCGCACCATGTCACAGGTTTCATGGGGGTGATACATTCCTGCTTTCGAGGCCATGGACAACTTTAGACATTTGGTGGCTCAACCATGGGCTTATGATCAGGGGCCTACAAACCTATGCGTCACACAGGCATACAGAGATTGGTTCTGGCCTCCCCTATGATTGACAGTTCCAGGAGCAATCCCCAATCGGCGGAGGACAATAGGCAGAGGGGGAGGACGAGAATGAAGAGATGGTGCATGATAGGACCAGCCAGTCGGGCCCCCAGTTTAGCTAGTTCAGCCAGGTCAGGGTGACGTACAGATGCAGGATTAGCAACAGGTGTCGGCTAGGTAGTAAGGGTGGGTAGGTTCACCACCATAGGCTGGGGGTGAGGATCAGCCTCAAGTACAACCTCCACGAGCACAGCTAGTAGGGCAGCTAGCAGGGCAGGTGGATCCCTGAGATGTCTTGATTATGTAGTTGCAGGCCCAGGTCCAGACCGTGATAGTCAAGAGGGATTAGGCTAGGACTGAGAGAAATCAGATCATGGCCGAGAGAGACCAGGCCGTTTTGTAGAGGTAGGCTGCAGAGCTACAGGCGGCTGCAGAGATGGGCCAAAGACAGTAGTTGGAGAGCATGGCAGACTCCTCCTCTCAGAGTACCGTGTCACTTTGTTCCTATAGGGAGGCCATCCAAGAGGCCGATTATTATCGTTGGCACTATCACCAGGCTATGCCTAGAGCAGAGTGGGTCCCAGAGTACTCGTAGCAGACCAACCACAGACCAATAGAGGGTCACGGTGATAGGGGCGATGGCAGAAGACAAGAGGGTTAGGCCTCTTTTTGATCGAGATGATATCATTTTTTGTCCCGTGTGGGCTCCTTTTTGATAGCCCGATGGGCCTTTTTTAACTTATTGACACACATGTACAATGATCCGATTATTTTGTACTATGACAGTTACCCAATGATGATATATATATGAGATGATGATTTTGATTATGATGTGATGTGATGTGTACCACTTATTTATGCATTTATGGATGATTCTACTTCTATATGTTGTGCAATGATGTTTATGATGTGATATGATGTTTTTATGGATGCATTTATTTCCAATGGTATATGCATTATGTAATGATTATGACTAACAGATCTATATTATGTTGTTGACTTATGATATGCAGATGTATTTATGTGATGCACAATGATGCTACAGTCTATATGATGATTTGAAATGATATGATATGTAATATGCAATATGCAAAAGGATATGGAAATGATCTATGGTGTATACACGAAGTGATGTGAATCATGCTTATATATGAAATGATTATGGATGGATGTACGCTTTGCATGTAATGGATTTTTACGTTTCTATTTATGCTTATAATGATGTGGAATAAAAAATGATTGTGATGCTATTTATGAGATGATATGGATGATTAATAGATGGTAAAATGCAAGGTAAATGCAATGGTCGTGTTTTATATGATGTGTATTGATGATGCAAATGAGATGGTTTTAAGATGCTTAGAATAACAAATATTATCCTAAACATGCAATGTATGTGATGCATTTAATGTGATATATGAAATGATATGTAAAGTGGTATGATGATGCTTAATGTAAAATGACCGTAATGTGGGAGATGACTTTATGATGTTATGCGAGTACATATGCAATGGATTATCTATAATGCTTATGTACCTATTATGTATGATTACACAGTAAGTGAAAATATGAAGTGACTATGAAATTTCCATGCACATGAATATTATGCAATGATTTATGTGATAAATGCAATGTGATGCCAAAAATGGATGCAATGTAATGAGAAAGGGATGTGCTAATTTATGGAAAATGCTTATAATACTATGTTTATATGATGATGGAAATGCAATGCATGTGTTTCCTATATGATATGTTTATGCAATATGCTAATGATTTGTGGATGCAAGATTGATGACGATGATGATGATGATGGTCAACTGTTATAGTACCTTATTAGCGTGATAAACAAGAAGGGATGAAAGAGGAGAAGTCATTTCAACAAGACACAAGATGATGAATATGCAGAATGATGATGATTACTTGCCAAGGAGTTGGGATTTTCAAAGGGCCAATTTTCCTATGTTTGATAACACACATGGTACGATGCATCAAGGTATAGAGAACCGAGATGGGGTTGTACCTAGTGTGATGGACTTTGACTTGACAAACAGATAGGATCATTTTTGTTCACACCTAACATACATAAACCTTGCTAGGATGCACTTTAGAAGTTTCAAACACCTCAAACCAAAATGCAGAAAGGTATAACCTATCAATGCAATAGTCAACAAGTTTCCCAAAACCTCCTCCATGCATACCTAACAAAGCAAGTATTCGCCAAGTTATATTACAAGAACATCCAACAAGCATAGCAAACAAAAGATAATGATCGTTGCCCCATTCCTATTTCTCTAAATCCTCTGTTTAGATATCATCGAGAAGTCCTTGGAATGATCGCAATAGGATAAGTCAAAAGGATAAAGACAAAGTAAACAAACAAGTTGATGCTCTTCAATACCACTAACCAAAAGAGGATGTGTTTTTTAAGGATAGGAACTAAAACTATTGCCAAAAGATAATGCCCATTGTAGGAAGGATACATCCTAGGACATGTTAGTGGATGGCGGCACGTCATTTCATTTATCCTAAGTGTTCTTTCAAATGATTGATATGGGACCAATTTGGATGATAGGTTATCGACACAAAGAGTTGACCCACTTGTTTATATACTGACTTAGACCTAAGACTTGACATTTTGAGCTTTTCACTTTTCACCTGCTAGACTTGTTTCTGATTATCTTACCAAAGATTGAGGATGATGATCGTTTATTATGAGTGATGTTTTTTGAGATTTTCAAATGTTTTGATTTTTGATTTTTCAATGCTTTGGGGTTTTCTAAGATTTTGACCAAGAGACTAACCTAAAGACCTATCCTAGGGGCCTCGGGGGCTGATCAATAGATTAGACTTGCCTACGTTATACACGCAGAGACCACATAGTTCGACTGGCAACTTGACCAATTTACAGATGACAATATACATGATGAAATGTCAGTTTATTATGATAGACGCTCAAAGGGCTGACCTAAGTGTCTCGGGGGATGATCAAAGATCAACCTTTCCTACGTTCAAGGCTCAGAGACCTGTAGTCGACAAGACAACTTTGTTTTTGACTTTTTGACCTATTTTTAGGATTTTGATATGTTTTGGTGTTTTTGGATTTTCTGATGTTTTGATGTTTTTGGATTTTTTTTTATTTTTTGATGTTTTTTGATTTTTTGATATTTAGGACTTTAAGAATATACACAAATCCAATATGATGAGAACATGCCCCCAACATGATGCAATAGACTACTCTGATAAAGGCAGGATAGGCTGACCTTGAGGATGGGCTGAGTAGTACTAGGAGGGATCATGATACAAACACAAGATCAAGCTATGGTGTGGATGTGGGTGGATGGATGATGGAAACGTAATGGGTGGGTGATGCAGAACAAGCCATAAAGATCCTGGTGGATGGAAAGTGCTTATTTACACAAGGCGCCTATTTTCTAGGTTTTCACCAAGGTACTTGTCCAAAGTGCCATCGAAGTTGTTTTCACTAGAGGACATTTTTTTCTCTTTACTATTTTTGATGCTTTTTCTGATTTTTTTGGATTGTTTTCTTTTTTGATTTATTTTTTTTGTTGTCACCAAGACGCCTGTTTTCCAAGTTTTCGCCGAAGTAACCATTTTTTAAGGACATTTTCTTGATTTTTTTTTATATTTTGGTTCTATACCTTGAAAGATTTAGGCATAAAACTTTTTGAGATGAGAGTTATTCATGGGCTCTTGCAGAGGTTCCCCTTCAGGTGTTGATAACTGATATGCCCCTAACTTATAACTTGTTGTGATAATGAATGGTCCCAACCAATTGGGTTCAAATTTTCCTTTGCTGCTTGGGTTTGGTACATTCTTCTGATTCTCCTTTAATACCAATTCTTTGACTTGGAAAGTCCTGCTTCTGATTTTCTTGTTATAGCTCCTCTTGAGTCTATTCTGATAGACTTGCAAATGATTCAAAGCATCTATACATCGCTCATCCAGTAGCTCCAGCTCATTCGATCTCGATACTCGGTACTCTTCATCTATGATGAGGTTTTACAATGATATCTTGAGTGATGGGAGCTTGATCTCAATGGGGAGTACTGCTTCTGATCCATAGACTAGGGAGAAAGGGGTGGCACCGGTAGGTGTGTGGATGTTGGTTTGATAGGCCTAGAGGGTGGGATTGAGTTGTAGATGCCAGTCACGACCTGCGTTATTGACTATTTTTTTGAGGATTTTCAAAATGGTTTTGTTTGTAGCTTCTACTTGGCCATTGCCTTTGGGATAGTATGGGGTGGAGAAGTGATGTTGGATTTTGAATTTTTCACATTAGTCACGGACATCCTGATTCTTAAATGGTGTCCCATTATCTGAGATAATGGCTTGTGGAACACCATAGCGGAAAATGAGATAGTTCAGGATGAACTTTGATATCTGCTTCCTAGTTATATACGTCATGGGTATGGCTTGTACCCACTTAGTAAAGTACTTCATGGAGGTTATGATGAATTTGTGGCCATTAGATGAAGTGGGAGTGATTTTTCCAATGAGATCGAGTCCCCACTACGAAAAAGGGCCATGGTGTGATGATGGGATGAGGCTCTTGAGCTGGAGCATGGATGAGGTCCCCATGCTATTGACATTAAAGACACATTCTGACATAGTCATGTGCTTATCTTTCCATTGTGGGCCAATAATACCCCATCCTTAGCAATTTCTTGGCTATAGTCATTCCACTCAAGTGTGAACCACATATATTGTTATGTACTTCAGTTAGAGTGGTCAATGCCTCCTCAACATTTAAACAACGTAATAGGGTTCCTTCTATGCTCCTACGATGACGAATCGGGATGCCTTTTTTACAAAGGTTCATTCTAGGTTTTAAGGTAAGTCGGCAGGTATGACTCCTATTCGAAGGTATGTATAAATGTCATGGTACCAAGGATCACTGGGACAAACAATTTCACACACAAATTTTGATTCTGGTACCTCAAATGTAGGCATGAGAAGCTGCTCTATCAGGAATTCATATTTTGGAATGTTGTGGGGGATGTCCAGTAAGGATGCAATTGTTGCCATGGCGTCTGCTGCTCTATTGTTGGCTCTAGGAATCTGCTCAAATGTAATCTCAATGAAGGATTCTTTGAGAGTCCACCAATTTCTTGTATGGAGTGAGCTTATCATCCTTGGTCTGGTATTCATCGTTCACTTGATTTATTATCAATTGGGAGTCTCTATATATTCTGAGAGCTATAATGTTCCACTACACTGCTATTTTGAGACTTATGGTTAAAGCCTCATATTTTGCAATGTTATTGGTGCAGGGAAATGCCAGTTTGTAGGATCTTGGTATGAATTCCCCTTATGGGGTGATAAAGAAGACACCGGATCTTGATCCATGCTGCATGTATGAGCCATCAAAGTACAGTTTCCAGTGGTCAGCTACGTTGAGATTGAAAATAGATTCATCTAGAAACTCTAAGACAAGAGGATTCTCTGAATAGATTGGTGCTTCTGCAAGTTGGTCTACAATGACTTGGCCTTTGATTGCTTTCCACTCCACATATTCAATGTCATATTTTGATAGTATCATTACCCATTTGGCCATTCTTCCAGTGAGCATTGCTTTGGACAGTAAGTACTTGAGGGGGTCAATTTTGGCAATGATTTTTATTTTATGTGCCAACATGTAATGTCAAAAATTCTGTGATGCAAACACTACTACTAGACATGCTTTTTCGATAAATGAATAGTTTAGCTCATGCCCAACCACTATTCTGTTGATGTAATAGATGGCCCTTTATGTTCCATTTTCATCATGCTAAGCTAGGAGAGCTCCAAGGGCTGCTGTTGTTGCTGATACGTAGAGAATTAATGGTTTTCTTGGGATTGGTGGCATTAGGACCGGTGGTGTAAGTAAATATTCTTTTATTTTATTGAATGCCTCTTCACACTTGTTATCCCATTTGTACACTACTCCCTTGTTAAGTAGGTGAGAATATGGGTTTTGTTTGTCCGCCAACTATGCTATGAATCTTTGAATGGATTGAAGCCTGCCTTGGAGACCTCTCAATTGCTTTAGTGTTTTAGGTGCCTCCATCTCAAGGATTGATTTTACCTTTTCTGGATTTACCTTGATACCTCTCATTGACACTATACATCCTAGCAACTTTCCTGATTGTATGCCGAAGACACACTTCTTTGGGTTTAATCTAACCTTGTACTCTTCCAGCCTGTCAAAAATGGCACTTAAGGTTGCTATGTGATGCTTTCTCTTTTTGGACTTGGCTAGAATGTCATCAACATAATCTTTGACTGTCTTATGGATCATGTCATGGAAGATTAATGTCATGGCCCTTTGGTATGTTGCTCTTGCATTCTTTAAGCCAAATGGCATCAATTTCTAGTAGTAAGTCCCCCATGGAAAAGTGAAAGTTGTTTTATGTTGGTCCTCTTTAGCTATCATAATCTGATTATACCCGGAAAACCCATCCATTAGTGACAACATTTCATGTCCATCTATCATATCGATGATCATATCAATGTTTGGAAGTGGGAAGTCATCTTTTGGACATGCCTTATTCAAGTCTTTGAAGTCTATGCAGATTCCGATGCTTCCATCAGGTTTTGAAACAGGCACCAGGTTTGACACCCATTATGGATAATCTATCGGTCGAATGAATCCTGCATCTAATAGATTTTTTAATTCCAAATTTACCAATAGGGCGATCTGAGGGTGCATTTTCCTAAGCTTTTGTCTGGCAGGCTTTGCTTCTGGGTATACTGCTAAGTGGTGAACCACGATTTCTAGATCAAGTCCTAGCATGTTAGCATAACTCCATGCAAATTTTATCTGTCTTTCTCTTAGGAAGGCTCCTAGGAGCTCTTGTTCTTCTGATAGTAATGATTCCGCATAGAATGTGATATGCGAGGTTTCCTCTATTCCTAGGTTGACCGAATTGCATTTTTCTGTGAGGACTGTTGATTTTGCTTGATGTAGAGCTCTGAAAGAAAGATTGAATCCCCCATCCTCGGGTGCCTCAGAGAGGTTTTCACCATTGGATGTGTCCTTTCTTTTTACTTTTTTCTAGTCAGAGAGTGCCACAGTGTGGTTTTCACTCAAGGACTTAGATATTATTCTTAATTTTTCACTTTTGCGACTAAGGGATTCAAGCGTTTCCCCATAATAAGCATGTGTATCTAGCTCAATTACGAACCCTGCTTTGTGATCCCCACATGGAATGTTATCCCGCAACCCCATGAATTTTGAGAGCACTGCATCATTTTTGAATGTATCAAGAATTGGTGCTCCTCATTGGTTATAGTCGATGAGTTGGGGGTATACTAGGCAGATTTCATGATTTTGGTGGTCTGATTCAAAAGATAGGGTGCTAATCATATAAAGAGTGGTATCCTCAAAGAGCCTAGGTAGGTTGGTTATGGGATCCTCGTCATCGCTACTACTATAGACATCGATTATGTCAAATGTGAAATTGTTTAAGACTCGACCTATAGATATGGGTAAGCAATGTTCGGTTGTGGATAGCTGAGGAAGATTATTGACCTTTCTAACTAGAGGACTTCGACCATGTATGGTTATACTCAGAGGGGTACATCCAGGACCAAGATTTTTCATTTGCGTCTCTAGAATGATAGGTATTATAAGCCCATTGTCATTTTTCCCAAGTCTTTGATTTCTATCATAGCCCATTGAGAGCATCATTTGCAAACCCTTACTTCTGTCATCCATTGGTAAATCGTTTGTTGGTCTCTCATCTTGGTATAGGATGTGAGATGGATCCGCCTCGATAACTTCTCGGCTGAGATCTCCCCAGCTTGTAAAGTTGGGATAGTCTTCAGGAGACGTTTGAGATGTGGAGGCTTCATTTTCTTGTGGACGTCCCCATGATCTAGGAGATTGTGGTAACTCTCCTACTACAAAATCATTTTTAGGGAGCTTTTAGTTTCCAAAACCGTTATCTTGGACGATGACCTTAATGTCAGAGATGGTGGGAGTGGCGGGAGTGGCGGGTGTCTCTGTTGCAGAAGTGGATGTGAGAGTGGCAGGATCAATGTATGGTGTAGATGGACCCTCATCAATTTTTGGTATTTGGGGGAATTTATAGTACTTTGCTTCAAGGATTTTGCAATAGGAGAATGGTTCAGGATCTCCATGGATGGTGAATTCTTGTCCCTCATGTGTGAATTTCACACATTGATGGAAAGTGGACACTACTGCTTTCATTACATGAATCCATGGATGTCCCAGAAGGATGTTATATGACAAGTTGAGGTCTAGGACCTGACAAGTGGTTTCCATGATAGCGGGCCCTACTTGAATAGGGATTTTGATCGTGCCTTGGGTCACTCTTTCTTGATCATCATATGCTCTTATTGTGATACCATTTACTTTGTCAATACAATCCTCTGAGATTTTTAATTGTTTGATGAACTTGAGAGAACATATATTCAAGCCTGCATCTCCATCCACCAAGACTCGTTTGACTTTTATTTTATGTACTATGACTTCTAAGTGGAGTGCATAGTTGTGAGATGGTTGAGCGGGGAAATCCTAGTCAGAGAATGTGAGGAGATTTGGTGTAATGATATTTTCAACCATAGCTTGGAAATGTTTCGCATCAAGATCTGCGAGGACAGTGGATGAAGCCAACACTTCCTTAAGGATTTTCTTATGGGCCGATAAGATTTTGAGTAACTCCATGATGGATATTTGCGCTGGAGTTCTTTTGAGTTGATCAAGGATGTTATATCCATTAGGGATAGATCTAGATGCAGGGACTCTATTTGGCTGGGATGATCTTGCGATGGTAACTTTGTCACCTCTTGTGGAGACTCCACAATCAGCATGGGCTCCTTTGCTAGTGATTACCATGCATTACTAATCTAGGGAGGCAACGACGGTTTCATACACATAATTCACATTTGTGTGGGTGCCTTTCCCCTTATCAGTATTATTATTTCCTTTATTTCCATGGTTAGGCATCGGATTCATGTATATTTTAAGGTCTTGGTTTCATGTTGGTTGTTCCACGTTTATAATTCTTTGATTGATGAGATCTTGAATTATGTTTTTTAGCCTCATACAACTATTCATGGTATGCCCTTTGATTTTATGGAAGTCACAAAGTTGATTCTCATTATACCAAGGAGGTTTCACATCCGATTCTTGGTAATTCTCATAGGTGGGCATTTTGATGAGTTTTTCATTTATCAGCTTCTTCATGATGACTTCTAGTGGTTCCCCAAGAGCGGTGTACTTTCACTTGGGGTAATTCTCATTCCGTTGGGGTGGTCCCCTTTAATCATTGAGATTGTTAATTACCTAATTGTTGTTTGGTTGTTGTATTGCTTGATGATTGTTTTGGTGTTGGATTTGGATTTGTGGCGTGGGTGTATTTTGGCGCGGGGCACTAATGACCACTTTGGCGGGGACAACACCATAATTAGTAACATTTTTGTTCCTTTCCCACATGCAAGGTTTATCATTGTAATTGGTGGGTGGGCGGTTGTTTTTTTGTTTGGGGTATGAAGTTGATCCCGCGGGTTGAGTCATAAGGGCTTGTTCGATGCTAAGCACCTTGGAGATCAACTGGTCATATGTGGTGATCCCTTGTACCTTGAGATGGAATGCCAAGAGGCCGTCAAGGTTGGATATGATGGTGCAAACTTGTTGTTCCTTAGGCATGGTCCATTTGCTCCGATTGGCCTTGGATCGCCATCATTGTAGGAATGAAGCGAATGATTCACTCTTACCTTGTTTCAGAGCTAAGAGTTCCTCTAGAATGACATCCATTGCAATATTGCATGTGTAGTTTTTAATGAATGCATCTATAATTTCTTGGAATGTTTTGATGCCTTTAGGTAGGCGAGAGAACCATTCCATAGTGTGGTCATCCAGACTCTTAGGAAATAGCTGCATCAGATAGGTATCGTCATATGCGACTTCCATGCAATGAACCTGGAATTCCCTGATGTGGTCTTCAGGGTTTCGCGTCCCATGATATTTGTCAAACTTGGGGATTTCAAATCCCTTAGGGAATGGTTTCATCACAAGGCTCCTATCAAATGGATAGGGACACAAGTTTCTTGGTGTTTTTATGGTTCGCCATGATTGAAGGTCGAGCACTTGTTGCGAGAGCAACCTGATTTGTGTCGTTACGTCATTTTGAGGATCATGGGGTGGGATGAAGGTGTTATGGGGTGTTTCGATTGTGGGTTGGATGGGTGGGTTGTTTGGTGTGTTGTTTGATGGTATTTCCACATTCTGCCGAGCTAGGTATCCTTGCACTTGTTGTATAAACAATGCTTGTTGTTGATCCTATTGTTTTGCTAGGATTGCTTGTTGTTGATCTTGTTGTTGTGCTTGTTGTTGTTCCAACAACGCTTGTTGTTGGGCTGCTAATTGGGCTGCTTCTTGCTACTCTTGATATTATTTTATTGCTTGTTGATATGCTTGCAGTTGTGTTGCTTGTTTTTGTGCAAGAAGTTGTGCTTGTGCTTGCGCTTGTTGTGCTTGATATTGGGCATGCACTTGAGCTTGAGCTTGTGCTTGCGCTGCTTGTGCTTCTTGTTGTTGCAATAGAATTTGGGCTTGAGCAACCTTTTGTGCTTGTAATGCGGCTTGGGCTGCTTGAGTGGCTTGTACATCTTGCACAACTTTTGTAGCTTGAGCAGCATGTTGTTGTTGAAATAAGGCTTGGGATTGTCGGCCTGTTGCGCTTGTTGTGCAATTTGGGCAGCTTGAGCATTTTGCACTGCTTGTGCGGCTTGTTGGGCAGCTATTTGTGTGGCTTTTTTCTTTTGCACTTGTAGGAATTCCTTTTGATAAGTAGCTTGGTGAGCGGCTTGTAATGCCATGTATTGGTTTGATAAATTGGAGTTTGGTGGTGGTGGGGGTGGTGGTGGTGAGAGGTGTTGTCATGTTAGTGATTGGGGTTTGAGTGGTAGGTGGCGTGATTGATGTGATTGGTCCTTGAGAGACCATGTTTTAAGATATTATGGGGGTGGTGGATGATGTTGTGATTTCTTGTGTAGTTGTCATCTGTTGTTGCGATGTTGATGACAAGTTCTGAAAGTTTGGCATGATGTTTTGATTGATATTCAGGATGTTGGTTTGATTGATACTTGGTAAAGGGGGAAGCCCTAAGCCAAGGAGTGGTGTGGATGATGATGGCAATGGCAGAAGTGGTGAAAATGTGAGGGGTGTGATTTCTTGAGAAAATGATGTGGTGTCAAAAATGTCCCCAAGTCCGAACATGTCTCCTTCCTCTTCTGGATTTGTGAGGAGAGAAGCTTGAGGTGTTGCGTGGAAGGATGATTATGATGAATCATTATGGAAAGTGAGAGGGACATAATTGTGTAACAAATTTTGGGGTATGTTTTGTTCCAAAATGGTATTTGCATCCAAGTCTTGATTGTTAACAAGGGGATGTGTTTGAATAGCATTAAGAAATGCATTTCCCTTATTGACATTGGGTTGGGTTGGAGTAAAAGATGTCATGATTTGCAAAATGTTTTGAGTGATGCTTTGGGATGGGGGTGTGGATGAGATGGGAAGTGTGGATGAAGTTAGAGGCATTATCTCCAAAGATGGTTCCACTATAGAGCTCACATCGAAATCAGAAGGTAATTTGGCCCCTTGTTTTTCTATTTCAAGCATGTATAGTGAAGGGTTAAGCCTCATCATGATGTTGACGATCTTATGGTTTTTCGGATTTTGGAGCATTTCAGTTATTTCTTCATGTGACATCCCAAAGGTAAGGTCTTATTTTTTATTTTCAACTTGTGGGTTTTGTGATGATGAGATAATCAATGGATTGCTTGATTTGAAAGGATTTATTTCAGCGTTGATTTGGCTTAGGTCACTTGAAGCGGGTGTTTCTTTGTCAACTTCCATGTTCTTCTTGTATTGAGATCTAGTTTGAACCATAAAACAAGGATCAATTTTCAAGAATATGGGAGATGAATCTCTTGATTCTTTGGATTGATCTTTACTCTATGCACAAAAGAGAAAATTTTAGGATATCTTGAGGATCAAAAGGTGATATAACGATGATGCAAGAGATGGCTGATGTGGATGTTTTGATCTTTTGATCAATCTTGAGGGGGATGCTAGACTTTTGGGACTTTCGGATATGTTTTGGATTTTGATTTTTAATTTTCTTTTGGATTTCCCTTGACTTGATTAATTTTGGTTTGCTTTGATTTGAACAAATAGACCCTAAGATGTTGGATGATTATCTAAGGGATAGATTTGCTCAAAGGATGATGATTTTGAATATGTGTAGGGAGAAGGATGCATCTACCCACACCTATTCAAACAAGATGATAATTTAACCAAGCATATGAAGAAGGATGCACCTACATATACCTAGCTAAACAAGATGGTTTGATAACTTTGACTAAGTATATGAAAAAGGATGCATCTACACATACCTAGCCAAAGGTGATTTGATAAATATTTCAAGGATTTTGTCTCAAGGATTTGATGATTTGGATTTTTGCCAAAAAGCCTAGCATGAAGGATAGTTTCAAGATTTCTCCAAAAGATGATGATGAGATGATTTTTGGTTTGATGTTTGATGTTTGAAGGATGGATGAGAAAAGATTTTGATTTCTTTTGATCCTAAAATGTACCTAAAAAAGACACTTTGTTTACCTAAACCTCGGTATTGAAGAACATGCAATGCTTCTATAGACCTTTATAACCAAGAAGTGGTTCAATTTGTGCATACATTTCCGGATTTTGAATCAAGGAATTTCGTTTTGGGATTTTTACTTTCTTGGAAATCGTGAGGTTTCAACATATGTGAGTTCATTTTGTTATCTTTGCTTAGTGACTTTATTTTACCAGAAACACTTCTTTGATTAGGTTTTCCAAATTAGATGTCCAATGTCTTAATTTCTTTGAATCCCACAAAGTATGTTATGTGGAAATTTGATGAATTCAAGGCAAGAGTTACCTATTGTTTAACTTTAGTAGAAAAATTGAGATGTAATCCAAGTGTTTAGAAACCTCTAAGGATAGAATCCCAAGGGAAAGCAATAACACATGGATTGGGTCAATTGTATTTGTCTCCTAAAGGGTTTGAAATTTTGATGATGATGTTTAAGTGTTTGTTTCCAAGATGTTTTCGAACAAGCAAAGCATTTTGTAACCAAGAATAAGTACAACCCTATGGATATGGAAGACAATATTTGTTGAATCCCCACTTGGACAAGTCCAACTATGCTTATCTTTAGCAAATGGTTAGATGCTTGATCCCACTGGCTCCCCTCCACGACACTCACTTATACGAGGAAGCCAAGCATCAACACCCATGAAACTCCCATGGCATGCTTTCCATTGCTACTAAAAGACTGTAAAAGTGTGGGGTGGCTTCAGAATGACCGTTCTTACACCAACAAATAAATCAAGGATTTTGGCAATTCTAAAAAATGGGTTTTAATTAAGACTTTTTGTTCATGGAGATTGACCCATATGACGAGATTCCCATTTCAGATCCATCTCATCGGAGCCAACCGCATGATATTGGCGTTTATTCCAATACCCACATTTATATCCCGGTTGGAAATACTCTTGCCTTTAGAGTGTTACCAGTTGAGTCGTTCCCTTGGGTGAGTACTTTTTCCCCAAGGCAGACCCTCTAAGATAAACAAAAGCGAGCAAAGACAATATATGTAACTCGATCAATCTTTGTTTGAAAAAGAAAGAGAATGTACGCAATAATGCTCTACTCACACTCGCACAATGTTTTGTTCAATTTTAAACCCAAAATGAAGTGTGGAGATGATTGCTTTATCTCAACCTAAAATCACAAAAAAAGGCCTTTTGATTCTCAAGATCGCTATAAAGCTCGAGAGAAGCGCATACGTCCTTTTTCAATGAAGTTAGTTTAAGTAAGCCATCACAAAGACAAAGTTACACTTGTCCATTTTAGAGCCCCAAAGCAATTGTAAGTTCTTTTTTTTAAAGCACCAAAGGACAAATGAGAGTTGTTTTGTTCAATTGTTAACCAAAAAACAAACTCTAGTAAGTTGTAGTTCTAATATTCGTTTTAAGCCTTTGCAAAAAATTGAAAAGGTTCCTTTTAAAAGCCCAAATGAAATTAGTATCCTAAGCAAGAAGAGATAACAGTTTCCTAAGAGTATTAAACAAACACTAAAGTGTTTAAAAACACTTTGATTTTGCGAAATACCATCATCATGCTTCTCTTTCTTTTGTTTTTAATTGATCCAACCTACAAGAAATAAAATCAGTCAAATTCTGCAAAACACGGAGGTTAAAAAGCAGAAAACAGAAGATAAAATTATCATTTGACAAAAGGCATGTGCTAAAATGAAATTCCAACTTTTTACTCCCTGCCAGCGGCGCAACCCATGACTGCGTTGTAGTTTGATTTCTCCAGCGGTGTTGTATAGCGCTACTTACCAGTCAACGATGCTATGTACCTGCACCAGTGAGCTCAAATGTGTTGCCTTTTTCACCAACGTCATTGTTTAAAATTTAAATTCAAAAATTTTAGGCGGGAAGGCTAAAGTGTCACAATTTGGACTTTCTAGCGGTGCTATATGGTGACGTTGAGCTTCCAGCATTGGAATTTTCCTATGCACAAAATAGAAACGTGAAATTTTTAGAAAAACATGATTACAAACGAGATTATACCCTCCTTCTAGCACCAAATGGGTGAACTCCAATCCTAATACCTACAAAACAATAAGAAGAAACACATTAGATGGTGAAATGCAAGTAAGAACAAGGATTCCCCATGGAATCCATTTACAAAGTTCAAATTAGGAAAAGCAATGAAGAATACAATGAAATAACAATAAAAGAGATTGAATCCTAATTAAACTAGCAAACTCATGATCCCATGGGGGAATTGGTGCCAATTTGATGTGAAAATTGGCCCTTTCCCAATTCCTATGATGCAAAATTGATGTGTTGATGAAGAGTGATCCACTTTGATGAAGAATGGTGAGTGCTACAAGCAAAAAACCTGCATAACCTAGCTAAGAACTCAATGGTATTGATGAAAATGGCTAAAGATTTGAGTATAGTAACTTTGCATAAATTGTGGATGATCAAATGAGGAGATTAGCCTCTTATTTATAGAATGAGAATATGGATGAATGTCCAAAATTGAGCAATGTGGGACTAACATTCAACCAATAGAAAGATGCCACTTGTCAACCTATGAGTGGATGGAGGATGTGCAAGTTTTGATGATTGTGCCAATAAATGCCTATTTTTGAATTTTGAATTTGTTGAAATGACATGCAAGAGGGAAGAAAAAAAGAATTGAATGCCACTTGGCTCAAGGAAAAGGACATGTAAGAGAGATTAAATTCCTTGTTGGATGTACATGTCAACTTAGATTTTGAATTCAAACTTGAAGAATATTCCTTAAAAGATGCCTTGTTGAGGAAATTAGAGATTTAATAAATCAATTAAATCTATTTTCATGTGCAAGTGGTAAAAGCTGGAGGATGGGACATGAGAGAAGATTAAATTAATCAAAGTTAATTAATTTAATGAAGGGGGTTAAATGATGTGACCTATTTGACTTAAATTTGTGGATTTACTTAAATCAAATATGAGAGGAATGTGATAAGATATTAATTAAATAAAGATTTTGTTTTATTTAATTAAAAGGGATGATGTTAGATTAAATTAAATAAGGTTTTAATTTATTTAATTTAATAGAAAAAATTTAGAGATTTAATCAAATAAAATTAATTGGGACATCGGTCTGAGCTCAGTTGGTTAAGGTGTTCCTTGTCGCAGGGCACCCACCATGGGTTCGACTCTCTGGCGCTCCCATGGTACCGGTTGGTGTGTCCCGCCAGCACTGCCAGTCACGGTAAAAAGTTTACTGGCGGTGGGGGGTTATAGGGGGGTCGTGCTGCACCCAATTCCCCTTGTTAAAAAAAAAAAATCAAATAAAATTAATTATTTAATTAAATCAGATAATTAGATCAAAATGGTTAATTTAATTAGAGAACAAATTTATTTAATTAAGAGAGGAATATTGATTAATTTAATCAGATAAGGGCATCTGATTAAATGGTTAGACCGAAGGATGATTCAGGATGAAATGATGTTAGTGGTCATGATCAGATGCACAATGTCCATCGGTACATTTTATGTGTCTACAACCGCGCTGACACAGTCCAACCATGTGTCACTACCACCATCACTTCAATTCGTTGCCTCTTGGACACCTCCTAATCCCTCTCTCCTGTAATAGCCTATACCCTTTGCAGTCCCTGATCTCTCTCTGCTATCATTATGACCACTTGTTGCCAAGCCTAGTATCACTCAGTAGTAATAGCCAAAACCTATTGGTGGGCTTGGTCCCACTCACCAGTCAATATCTGCACCTACTACTGCAGCTATTGTATCAAAGCATCTTGTGCGTCTAGTGGTGGTGGTGGTCTTGGCTACGGCTGCACCTGTGGCTGAACCTGTGGCTACTGTCCAATCGGAGAAGCCACCAGAACCTGTCCATCCTAGTCATCCTAGCCTCCCTGTCCCCTACCTCTAGTTCCCCTACCTCGCAGTCTCCCTCTAGGAGGAGCACCTACCGGATCTGTCAGTCGCTTGAGTGGGACAAACCACGCATCATAAGCCGGAGTGGCCTACACTACTAGATGACCCTGATCATATGCCCAAGGCTAGGCCACCAACTGTCTAAAGCTCTCAATGGTCTCTGGAGCTAGAATAGTCAATCCCCATGTGGGAACCTCTCTGGCCGATCTCATAAAAATGGCCCTATATGCATCGTCGGGCCTATCATGTACATCCTTGAACTGTCATGCTACCCTGTCAGGGAGATATCTCTCGATCATCGTGTGCTCTTGATCCTACATGTAACAGGTCTATGTAGCAAAATATAGTTGTTGAATATCGTCAAACCATGGCGGCATCTAAAGCCATGAGCACCAGCGAAAAACTATCATATCATCAATAACCCATCTCCAGTTTGAGAGCCCAATCTGTCTAGTGTGCCTCAGAGTGATGGCACCTTGATATCTCCAAACAATGGGATCATCTGGCTCCACCTCTTCCATTTGAACTATCGACTGAAGCATGGAAATGTGCTCCCATGCCCAAATGTGTAGCAGAGTCACCCTTGCACCAATGGCTTTCCACAAAATCATGCAAATCATAATATAAGGAGGCTAGCATCATAGGCCCCCATGCAAAAAGAGTCCTCCTGTGCAGCAACTGGTGCCATGCCAAGCCCCATCTTGGGCTAAATCCTCTTCCACGTCTATCTGGAGCCACAAAACCTGAAATGATGGTTGTGATGATCAATCTAAAGGTTGGCACATGACCTCTGTATGTCCCCAAATAAATCTACAATGTGACCAATGCAATCTAGTCCATCTGCATCACCTCAAGGCATGCATCGAACCTGACATCAGTTTTGTAAATCACACAATCACTGTGGATAGGAAAATGCAATATCCACCACACATCCTCCAAGATAATTGTCGCCTCACCCATCGGAAGGTGGAAGGATGAGGTCTCGATGTGCCATCTCTCGCATAGAGTTGTCATCATCACCAAATGAGTCCTAATCACGGGTGTGTATGCAATGTACCGTAGACCAATCTCTCCTAGGTGCTCCTAGCGTAACTCTGAAAGATCACCTAATCTCTCAAGAACCGTGGACCTATGCTCCCTCGACATCAATGGTGGGAAGACCTCCTGCATCTATGAAGCGCACAACGTTAGGATCTATTTTGCCAATCTAAATCTAATTTTGCATCATTGTTTGCATTTTTGGCAATATTCTTACATCCTGAAGCCTTTCTAGACCCTTGGGGTAGCTTTTGACCTTTATTGAGATATCAACCCAAAATTTGAAATTTTTGCCTGATTTCTTGAGGGGGCAGGGAGTCAACTTTATCCTACCATTGGAGCATCTAAAAAAATAGATTTTTTTTTATTTTTTTGATTAAGACAGTAGTTTTAATCTAAAAAGCATTATTCTTTGAACCAAAGTAGCAGGTACCTCACTTCAAAGAGGGGAAAAATGTAGACACTGAAAAATTTCCTAATCGATATGATACATTTAAAAAAAATTTACTAACATCATTTCTTCTTTAATCCATCCTCTTTTTGCTTAATTGATTTAATTAGCCTAGCTAATTAATTAATTGCATCATTTTCATCTATTTGGCCTAATTAATTTGATCGGGTTAATTCATCTCTTTTCACACTAACACTTCATCTCATTAAATTAAATAAATCAAAATATTCAATTTAATTCCCTAAGTCATCTGTTAGAAACCATGTTCAGATTTGCAAACTGAAAAGACCTTCCACAGAAGAGAAAATCAAAAAAAGAAGAGAGGTTGCAAAAGAATGTACAACATAATATTATTCAAGAATTCATTAATTACAAGATAATGATTTGCTTTATAAAAGAAAAGATGCATAACCCTAATCTTATCTTGAGCAACAAGATAGCTCAACAAGATAAGGATGCCAACTAATTAACTTAGGAATTAAATAATTACCTAAGTAAACTTATGTAAAGTGTAATTAAATATTAATTACACGAACACCCCCCCATAAGTGCAACTTAGGGAGATGCATATTATTATACAAATATGAGTCCCGACAACAAGGCCTAATCAGGTACTCATGTACAAATGCAATGATGAGGTAGAGAAGGAAAACCCAGTGGGACAAAACCCCCCTACAATGAGATGACTGCTGTAAAGAAGCACTAGAAGAACACTATGGAGTAGCACTGGAACCGCAATCTGACAAGCAAGGGAAGATACTTCTGTCTATAACTGAAACCAAAAATGGAATTGAATGATAATGTGACAGCAGACCCGATGCCACGAAACATTGGAAAACTCACAAACTGGAACAACCCTGGAATCTGTGAAGCAACAGTAGATGAGATGATGACAAAATCTGGAAACCGTGTATCTCGATGCCGATGCCAAACTATGACTGAAACTCTTCCATGGGAAGGAGTACCATGAAGACTCTGGAACATTAACCATAAAAACATGGCCCTCAAACTGAGAATGATCTGAACCAATGCGGATCAAGAAACATAATCTCTCAACTAAAGAGTGAACCGATGAATCCGATATGTGTCAAGCCATAGCAAAAATGTGGCCAAAAGAAACTAGGGAACCAAATAACCCATACGAGCTGCCAATAAAATCAATATGGATATGGAGATGAAGATCAAAGTGCATGCACACTCTAATCAGATTATTATGCAAGAAACCCCCCTAAAGGAACTTTATCTCAGTTCATTTATTACAATAACCCAATGATTGTAAGAGGAGAGAATCTTAAATGTGCATAAATAGAAAATAACATGATGTGGTACTGAAATGAAGTACAAATGTTTAATTTTCACCTTTCCAACTACCAAAACATCCAAGTAATCTCCAAAACACCCATTGGGACAAATCTAGAATAAATAAAAACTTGGGATAGATATAGAAAAAAGTGCATGGACAGCAAGATATAGCTCCTCAATACCTTTCCAACGCCGCAAAGAAGACAAAAATCAGAGATCGTGGCAAAAAGTTATGAGCTCAGAAGTCCAAAATAAATATCTGACTTCTCTCAGTAATAAATGTAGATAAACAGAAAAATACTAAAAAATAAACAGCACCACTAGAAATTGCTCAGAACCAGATTTCCAGTGATATCTCGTTTGCCCGATTTCGATACCGTATGCCCAAGTTATGACCAAAAGAAGAAAACTGCTCCTTTAGGGAAAATTAGGGCTAGGAGGGGCAAAGAGGCCGTACGACCGATGACGTCATGCTCACGTCAGCACTTCACTGTATTAAATTTGATGGCCATCTAGCCGTCGGGGCAAAAAAATGCCTCCCTCTGTCGAAAAAAAATTTCGGCGTGGGTATATTCTGCGCTGGATCGGAATATTCCTCCACGTCATCGGTATATGCTCCAGGGATCTGGTTGGAATATTCTCTACCGGCTGTGGTTGAATCCTGGAATATTCTTTGACAATGAAATATTCTTTTGGCCGGCCGGCTGAACGCAGGGCCCCCGGTCCTCCATGTGACCGGGGCTGACGGCAGAGAAGCCCGCGTGGGCTGGGATGGCCGGTGACGGTTGGGTGGTGAATCCTGGTGGTGGCGGTTGATGGGTGGCCGCCTGGTGGCCAAAACCTTATGCACTGTGAGCGCCAGCGTGAAAATTGAAAACACCTATTTTTGCATTTTTTTTCAATTTTTGTGCCTCAGGAAGCGAGCTAGGGAGGCCGTACGGCCTCCCTGGCAAATTTTTTTTGCCTCAGAAACAAATTTCTCTGAAATCGATGAAAAGAAAGGCAATCTTAGGGTTTTTGGCCACTGTGAATGTGATGGTGACCTCCGTTTGTGCCCAAAATGCTCCAAAATTTTGGCTACCCCCAGATCTTGCAAAAAATCTCTGAACTTCAAACCCTCACAGATCTGGCAAACGATGGCCAAAATCTGCAAAACAAAAGTCAATCCTAAATTTTTCCAGCACTCTGAATCCAATGGTGAAGGCCAATCTGATCCAAAGTGCCTCATAGATGAACTCAAGGCATGATACCCTCAAGGAATCCCGAACGAACCCTGCAATGATTTTCTCAAAAAATTGAGAAGGGGCTGCAAATCAAGGCTCTGATACCATGTTAGAAACCAAGATCAGATTTGTAAACCGAAAAGACCTTCCACAGAAGAGAAAATCAGAAAAAGCAGAGAGGTTGCAAAAGAATGTGCAACATAATATTATTCGAGAATTCATTAATTACAAGAGAATGATTTGTTTTATAAAAGAAAAGATGCATAACCCTAATCTTATCTTGAGCAACAAGATAGCTCAACAAGATAAGGATGACAACTAATTAACCTAGGAATTAAATAATTACCTAAGTAAACTTATGTAAAGTGTAATTAAATATTAATTACACCAACATCATCTTATTTAATTAAAAAACCCTACATTATTTAATTAAATATCATTTCATCTCTCCCCCATTTATTAAATCATCTAATTTAATAAATATATCTTAATTCTTCTAATTCCCTAATTGCATAAATTAAATCTTGTTTAATTAGCAATTAAACTAATTCTCCTCTAAGCAAAGGGAATATTCCCATGGAATATTCCTTATCCCCTTTTTGCACAATTAATTTTATTTTTTAATCTGTAAATTACCTTTTTCCTCACTCAAAGGGAATATTCTAAGGAATATTCTCTCTCCAATCAACTCACTTAGCTTCAAAGGCAAGTTAACCTTTAACCTTTTGAGCAAGTTACCTTTGACTTGTGTGAGTAGGTCAAAAGTGTGTTTGAGGCAAGTGTGAGCCCTTGATTAACTTTCATCATGCATTCTCATCCGTTGATGAGAATCCATGATCCATTCCTCTCATCCCTTTCATCTTGAACTGTTGATTAATCTTTTTGATCTCAACCATTCATTCCCCATTTTCTCTCCTATAAATAGATCACTATTTGTAGACAAATGGAGCCATCTTTCAATTGCAAACTTATGTTGTTGAATTCACTTGCATCCATACTCTCAATTTACTCACTTTTAGCTTATTTTAGTTAGCTTTTAATTGCATAATAGCTTAGAGCATCCATTAATGGCTTCCATGCATTCATCTTAGTTTATTTATAAATTAGGGTTTTTCATCTTTTATCATAGAATTAGCTTAGCAGTATCTTAGAATTTGTATATCTTCATCATTTAGCATAAAATCATGGTAAATTAGCTTGCATCATGTTCATTTTTAGCATAATATAGGATTTGATACATCAATCACAATGGTTTTATCGATTCTCTTCCATAGAATCGACTAAAATAGGCTCACTGGTCACGAGATTGGGAAAGGGTCATCGTTCCACATCAACACGACACCAATTCCTTAATGGGATAAGTTTTAGATGGATTAGAGTAGATGTTTTGAAAGCTTTCATAATTTAGTATGTTAGGTTTTGATAGAATGTTTAGTTTCAAGTTCATTTGAATTATCTTGTTGAGATTTGAGTATTAGAGGCTCTGTTATGCTTCGATTCATCATGGATCAAGCATAATTCAGCTAATACTGATATTCTCGCATCACAATAACAAATGTTATGTGAGTGAAAAATATTATGATAATCATTTGACATGAATAATGGTATGTATGATAACATGAGAAGAACAAGACCACATATGAGAGGTGGGAGAAAGGGAAGATCGTGTGTAACACTACTTGTTTTTAATTGATTGGTGAGGTAGGGTGGGGAAATCTATATACAAAATAGAATTGAGGGGAATTAAAAAAATAGGAATATAATGTTTCACATTTGTGGTTTGGACTAGAGAAATAAGGGGTTCATGTTTTCTTTGATAGGTATACATATTTTCTATTAGGATGCTAAGTAAATGTATAGTTATTTGTTTGGTTTCAAGATTAGAAAAGATGAATGATTGAGTGATATGAAAGAGGAAGAGAAGCACATGTTTTAGCTATATGTGTAGAGTGATTGATAACTATATTTTTAACTAATAGGAGACTTAAAACATAGTATGAGAATTAAATAATCCAGTGTGTTTCCTTAAAGTGTGAGGAAAATGGGTCATCACACAATAAAGGGTCAAAAACTTGGGACATCTTGATTTTTCCTAAAATCTCATATTTTTTAGAAAAAATAATGATTTAAGCCTTAAGGGCTTCCATCTAAAGGGTTTTTATTGAAGAGGATTAGAGAATACCCTCTTAGATCAAACCGCCTTGGATAGAACCCCTCTCGTCTTAATTCTTGCCCATAATGGAGTCTCCTTCGCACATATCAAAATGTTGTTAAAAAAACCACTTTTTCTTTACCTTTTGAGGGATCAAATAAATTCATTTATAAATTATGTTTTGCAAGTATCTAGCCATTATTATAAGCTTTCAAAAAATATAATTTTGAATATTTTGAATATTTTTATTAATTTTATATTCTATTTCTTTTGAATGTAGTTTTTTCACCAAGCATAAAGGTATTTGTCTCATGCATGTGAAAAAATAGATAAATATAAAAAAACGTAAAAAATATGTGTGAACTAGTTATTGATGTCCTTGTTTTAGAAAAAAAATATTAATTTCAATACACACAAAACAAGTTATGTGTGATGAGATACACCTATGTCTTGATTATAATTACTCTAACCTCAAAAATTAATTTAAAAAAATGTAACAAAAAATTATGAAAATATATCGATGCATTATATATTTTATGTTACAAATTTATATTTTAAAAATTATAATTTTATCCTTTCAATTAAAGATTTTATGTGTGATGTAACATAAACCTCACTTTTTAAAAATGTTGCTTACTGTAAAAAATAAGTTACTAAAAGTTACATAAAAAAATTACAATTTATTTTATTTTTTTAAAATATATTTAGAATCTACTCACAAATCACTAATTCACATCATCTCTAAATTATTAATGGTTTAGTAGCTATAGGTTTCATAAAGTAAAAATTTGGTGAAAAATATTGATTTCAATGTCCTACTTTGACCAAAAAGTGTGACACATTATTGTGGGCTAACCCAAATAATATAAGAATATTATCATCATACTTACAATCACAAGTAGTAGCTAGGAAGGATTTCACATGTAATGTAGAATCTCTATCATCTAATATATGCAAGGATGTAGACTTATAAAAATAATAAGTATAGGAAGATGTATCATGATTGTGAGAATCACTGATAAGATTAATGTTTGAGTCTTAAATATTAAGTGAATGTAATGTGAGGATTGATAAATGATTGATAATATTTTTTATCTATCACATTCACCATAGCAGATAACCTCTTATTCAAAAGTGATGTGTCTAAGAAAGGACATGAAGAAGATGTGGAATAAGGAGAAAATAAAAAGTGGAAGTATCATCATTGTGCTCTATAGAAAATGTAACAAAACTAAACAAAGGATAAGACAAAGTAGAAATAACATCATGCACACCTTCATCATCAAAATAAAGTATTATGGTAATTTAAAATTGGAAAGAAAATAAGAAAGATAGAGTGAAGAAGTGTCAATAGGAGAAAGATATACAAGGATAATTGGTGCATGAAGACCATTGAGTTCATGTAATATGATAGTTAAAAAATTATCAACTATTATATTATCCTCAATATGTTCCTCAAAACCATACTTTACATGATGGATGGACAATCAAAAGAAAGATCCTTATTAATAGGAGAAGATAGTTGACAAGAATCATGGTAAATAGCATTATCATATGTGTTATGCTCTGCATACACACCCCAACTTTTGCTTGACAAAGTCGGGGACCCCCTCTATTTTCTATCATTTCATTTGTTGGTTTTATCATGTTCGTGCTTTTTCATTCTTGTTTTCATCCTTTCTCATGCCTTGTTCATTTTCTTTATCTTTGTCAGATTCGAGTTTGGAAAGGTCAAGTTCTCATTTCTATCCTGACTCCGACCTATGTTTCCTTTCTATTTTTTTTGTTTGGTTTGGGTTCAAGTATCTGACCGAAACCATAACAAGGAACCTTTCTAAGGTTCCTATTCCTGGTTCCGTCCCGATCCTGATTCCTGCTTTATGTTGTGTTTTTCATCTTTCGGGTTCGGGTTTCAAACTAGAACCGATACCTTGCACTTTTTGAAGGTTCGCATTCTTTGTTCGTTCCCGATCCTGAAACCCACTTTGCCTTCAAGCGTTGTTTTGGTTTGTGTTCCTTGTCTAGTCCCAATCCCGATCCTCATCTTTTTGTCTGCATCTTTCCACCTCGTCATCTTGTTTATTTGTTGTTCTTCGTTGTTCATCTTCATTTTGGTGGCATTCCTCATTGGGTTTTGCTAGTTGTCGTTGCGTCATTTGTCCTTGTTTTGCGTCGTTCATTTTAATTTTTGGTGTCATCTTTGTCCTTTTTCCTTTTCCCCTTGAAATTCAAAAAATTAAAAAAAAAAAATGAAAATACAAAATAAAAAATATAAAATATAAATATTAAAATTAAAAAAAAGAAAATTTAAAATAAAAGAAATAAATAATTTTTCAATTTTTAATAAAATAAATCTTTTAATTTTAAAGATTTATAATGTTTAAAATTTATAAACAAATAAATTTTAAAGATTTTAAAATTTAAATAAAAGATAAAAAATGATCTTTTAAATCTAAAATAAATAAATCTTTTTTAAAAAAATTTAAAATGTGATAATACATAAAAATAAATAAAAAATTAAATAAAGTCAAAAGTACATTAAAAATGGGAAAAGCTTAAAAAAATAATAATAAATATTCGGGTTTTCAAATTACCCCGACCCCGCTTTCGAAAATCAAATCGGGAGGCACCAAATCTTAGCTCTGAAAAATAAAAGTTTCATTGCAGGTAATAACCTGACCCCGCATTCTGAATAGAAAGGTTTTGAAACATCATCGGAGTCGGGTAAAGTGTTGGAACCACATAGAAAGTAAAAAAAATATCGGGTGCCAAGTTTGATCTCGCTCCCACATGTGCTTTCGGACTCGGGTCGTGGGAAGACACCCAAACCACGCACCCAGAACAAAATGTTCATGTACAGGTGTATTCCCAAATCCCGATCCTGCCCTAGTAAAAAGTAAAATGTTTCGGAACATGGAACGTAGGTCCCAAGAGGACATTAACGACAAGTTTTAAAATATCTATGTTCAGGTGAAAAATCAATCCCACACATATGCAAAATGTGAAATGGCTTTAGAAGCTTTCAAGCAAATGTTATTGACTGGCGTTAAGCCAAACCTTGCAACCTTTACAAGCAACCGACCTTGTAAACATTACACACCAGATGGAGAAGCAAAGAGAAGGAAAGCGAACTATGACACAATGCCTCACTGAGATTTTATCTCATGAAACGTTGTAGTTGCAACTGCGTCGGTAGAAACACACGCAATATGAAAGCATCAACAAAGCAAGTGAGATGTTTGGTAGCCGCCTCCAAAACACCATGAGAGCCGAGCATGTAAACTATTTGATAGAATGCATCAAAGAGATGTCATCTTATGAAATGCGATGTTCCAAGAGATGTACAAAATTGATTGGGTAAACAAGCTTGCAAAATGATGAACCATGGAGGCAACGTGCATGGATCGTTTGACAGAACGCCTCCAAGATGTAGTCTTGAGGAATGCCACGATTATAGAAAAGGACAACATAATCAACAGAAGTAAAGTCGATTCCACAACCTTTGATAGCTCCCTCTCTATCACAAAATGCATGAAAAATGTGAAAGAATGATAAAGGCACATGGACCTCGATGCTATGTATCCAAATGCTTCAAAGATGTCACCCCTTGAAACGCCATAAGCCATAGGGTATTTACAGTATGGATTTGATAAAAAAGCTTTGAAGACCTTCAAGCAAAAATGCAAATGGAAGAGGTGGAATTAATGTTCAAGCTCACTACAAAATGCTCCAAAATGTGTGATTTTATTGAATACAATGAACTGTATGACAACATACCCCAAAAGGCGAACACCATGGATTTGTAAAGGCTTTAGAAACTTTCAAGCAAATGCAATGGGCAAGTTGAAAAGATGAATTCCACAATGTTACCAAAGTTCTCCCTGCCCTACTTGTGGCCAAAGAAAAGATTAAATGATATGTAAAAGGCAGCGAACTATTCGATGCAAAACACCTCAAGATGATTCCATCGCATGAAGGATTTACACAAAAATGGATTTGTAGGATTAAAAAAACAGATTTGTTGAATCGGCCAGTGTAAGGGCTAGAGCCCATAACCTCTACCAATGTCCTCCAAACCACGCCATAAGAGAAGCTTTGAAATAGCATATGGGCATCAATCAAAACAGAAAGGAAGAAGTTCTTTTAAATTTTGTTAATACAATGCCCTGGTAAAATGCATACAAAGTATGAAGCTGAACAATGCACTCACATTGTAAGACAAGAGCTTCAAAAGGATTCCTTTAAGGAAAATCTTTCAGCAAGTGTAATGCCAAGTCCCCACAAGTTTGATTGGAAAACCCATCGAACCACAAAGACATAAGAAATATAGCTCAAATGTTGTAGTAACAACTAGCCGATAAAATGCAGAATGTGGAAGCCCAAAACAAAAGCACTTGAAATGTTCAACATAATGCCTCATGCAGAAATGGCATCATAAAATGCCATAATTGTAGGGTTTGCATAGAATGGATTGAGCAAATAAAACACAAAATGTGGAGTCTGAGGCAAATCAAATGAACTATTTCACATAACACCTCAAAGGAGATACATCGTGCATAGACAATACATGGTGTAGACACCGAAATCTGGTCTAAGCCCACGACTTCAATTTCTTCATAATTCGTATTTCCATGGTCATGATTAAATAATGTCAATTATTTAATTATTTTCTAAAGTCTTCATTTCATCTATTAATTAAATAATCTTAATTATTTAATTAATTCACACTTTTCTTTATTCTATTTGATTAATTAAATAAACACTTTTTATTTAATTATATTACTAATTAACTTTGTCCTTCTTCTTCAATTAAATAAATTCTTATTTAATTTGCCTCTATCATATGTCAACTATAATTAAATACATCCTTTATTTATTTAATTATTCATTTAATCCCTTCGTCACTTAGTTAAATAAATCTTATTTATTTAATTATTCTTCAAATATCAAATCTTGAATTAAATGAATTATTTAATTCATAAATTCTATTTTAACGCATTCCTCTATACTTAGATAATTGTGTAAGTTATCTAAGTATTCACTCTCGCTCGACTTGAGATCTATTTAGATCAGTCGGTTAACTCCTGATTTAATGTCTGAGTTGCTTGCATGAATAAACTCTTTGTCATATCATTCAATCATCTTGTTCTAACTTGTTTATGTGTACATGCGTATTAATTAAATATCTTTATTTAATTAATTAAATCTTGTGCGTGCGTTCGAACAAAGAGTTGCTTTAATCCATCCTTATATTTGTCATGCAAAGACTATTCTTCTGTTTTCGAATACCAAACTCGAGAATTAAATCATTTATTTAATCTTTATTTCTATTTTTAATTTGTATCACTCATGTTACTACTAACAGTTATCAGAATGCATGCATAATCTTTTGATCTCAACCGTCTGTCGATCTTTCGATCCTAGCCTGTCATTCGAATGATCAATTTTCTATAAATTGATCTGTCTTTCATCATTCCAATCTCTCTCGAAGTCTTATGACTTTTGGAAGCATATCTATTATTTTAATCTTTGATGTTTTGCTAAATCACTATCATAGGCTATACTTGCACAAGAGAAATTTGAGGGAAATTATACTACAACAAAAAAATGGAGAAGGGCAATCGAGGTTATACATGGAATTACATAGATATTGGGTGAGATTGTTCATTTTATTTATGTTTTAGCTTTCCTTTTTTCTCTGTTGTTTAGATTATATTGCATTAGAGCTTAGATCGCATTGAGTGTGCGCTTTTAACCTTTCTTTTGCATTTTCTAGATGTTACATTTGGTGAACCCAACGTGACGACACCATCTTTGCGTATCTGTAGACTTTTATTCGATTTTTGTAGGTTTTTGTATGGAACAACGCATCTGTTTGAAAAAATGACGTACTTGACATTCAGAGACGCAACTACTTGACGAGACGACGCAACTGAAATATTGGACCGCATCTGAGATCAGAAATGACGCAATTAACTTACTTGACCGCATCTAAGATCTAAACAACACATCTAAAAAATACTCATGCATATGTTATTTTCTGAGCCACAACTGATTGGTAAAATCCCGCGACGCATTTGATAAAGAAAACGACTCATCCAACTGGTAATTTTTTTAGGTTTAGATTTTCAATTTATAGTTTCCTTTCATGTTTTTATTTTCACTAATCTTCTGTTTTCAACATGTGTCTTGAGGAGTTAACGAAGTTTTTGCAGATCGATAGTCAAAGACCACTATTAAAACTACTAATGAATCTTTCTGTAGAATGCATGTCGAAGACCCTAGTTAATTTTTTGAAACAAATTGTTTGGTAGTGTAGCAAATCTTTCATTTGGATTAAAATTAACAAGTTTCTACTGTGTTTGGTGTGAAAGCACATTTGTGTTATTACCCTCATGATTCGGTATATTGAAGTATCCTCTCCCCTTGTGCATCCATACGATCCTGGGTGTAAGAGAAACAGTTACTGACTTTAGAACTTGGGCTTGTTCTAGTGGGAAAAAGTACTCACCCCAGAACAACTCAGACTGATAGCACCCTGAACTCGAGGGACTTCCAGCTGGTATATAAAAGTGGATTCTTGGGGAAAGCCCAAGAATCATGCATATGGTTCCAACGAGATGGATTCGAAAGGGAACTCTCACCACATGGATCATTCCCTACGAAAGGAATACCTGAATTAAACACCTTTGTTCGTAGTGTCCAAAATCCTTCTATTTACTAGTGCAGCAGGTTGGACCTATGCAGTCATCTCATATTCTTACGGTTCATGTGTAGAGATGAAAGTATGCCATGGGATGTTCATGGTTATTGTAGCTTGGCTTCCCCGAATGACGTTAATGAGCCATGGAGGGGAGCCAGAGGGGTCAAGCTACTAATCATCTGCCTTGAATAAGCATAGCTGGGGAAACCCATGTGAGAACTCAATAAATATTGTCTTACATAGCCTAGGATGTGCTTGTGTGTTGTCAAATTAAATGTTCTTTTAGCCCAAAATCAAACTGAAAACACTTTGTCTTATGATTGTATTTTTTTTCCATAACTTGATCACGAAAAATAGCGTCAGTTTTATATCTCCATTCACTGAAAACACGCAATTGTCAACAGAGTTGCAACTGTTCACTAGAGAGTCACAATTGTTTTGTCAAGTCGCATCTATGTAGCCTAGATTCACATCTGCTCTGTCGAAAACTGCATCTAATTTAGCAAACCGAACTTGTGATATTTTGTGATGCATCTGAAAAGGTGAGCCACAACTGCAGTCTGGAACGACACATTTTCCACTGTTGCAGAACTTTTACCGATGCACAGAGTTTAGAAAACCACATCTGCTATAGTCTGAGTCACAATTTCCATCACGAGTCGCATATGTGAGAAACTACACTGCATCTTTCTGATACCAGATACTGAATTTTACCAGAAACTCACAATTGATCACAAGAAAACCGTATCTGTGAAACATAACTACATCTGTGAAATTTTGTGATACATCTTCCTGAGTATTAAAAAACCAGAATTTATAGTCACAATCCATTCGACACCTTCATACCAGTCTTTGATCTTCCTTTTCACAGTTGTCCTTGGATAGAAACCTGAAATGATTTTCTCAATTTTGAATCCTTTAGGTATCATTTAATCATTTACTATAGTCATCCCAATTTTGAGTTTTAGTTTCATCTTATAATACATATTATCTTTAGATCAAACTTTTAGGAAAGTCATTTTTTACAAACTTTAGAATAGGTCCACTTTATACACTTTGGAAAAACCACAGCATCAATGAAATCTGTCATTGAACCTAGTCCTGTCATCATATCCTTTGTCCTACAAAGAGTCCTCCTAGCTCATCAGTCTAGTTAGGAAACTAAAGTTATCTTTGATCCTAGTCCTACATTGGTTCCTTGACATAACTAATTTGACACCTTGGTTAGACTTTAGGTATTTAGTACCCTTGTCTCAGGTTTAAAAAATTGATTACCTTAGAAGCTTGCTTGTACTTTGCATCTTTAGATATTGTCATCGTAAACTAGCATCATCTTAGAACATTCCTTATTTTGCATTAAACATAGACTAGAATCATATTGTTCATAGAAATAGTTTTACATTCCTTGCATATTGAGATTATCCTACATGGTTGAAACTAGATCTAAGAGAAGGGAGAGAGAAAAGATGTCGAACCCAAATGAATTCATCAATCCATTCTCATCGATACCTCACAAGACTTTGTTGGAAAAATTCACCACCAGAGACCCTCAAGGACACATTAGATCGGAAGACATAGAGGCTACTACACAAGACCCCGAGTTTGCCTCTTTTGTAGATGAGTATCTAGCAAATGATCGTCAACGATACTTAACCAAATTGCTAGCTAAAGGTGCTACCTTACCTACAAGATTTGATATTAGCACCTTACAAACTCAACCTACACAAGGGACAACCACAATGATTGCTAGTAACTCTATACCTTAGGTTAATACAGCCATACCATCTAGCATACCTACACAGAGTACGATAGTCCATATGTCTCCATTTAGTACATATGGCATGGCATCGAGATTTAATTTCATTGTAGGGGCATCATCGTACACTCCCTTCAGTCCTCTTGTTGGGAATAAAAGATCTAAAACATCAGCTTCTACACCAAATGTCAATGTCATCGGTACCATACCGCAGTCAATAGCCATACCTAGTATTCATGTCGCTAGTACTATACCGTACAATACACAAACAGGAGGAATTCCCTGATTCCAATATGGCAATCGGAATCCATTCTCCTAGATTGGTAGTTAGAATCCATTCTCCCAGATTAGCAGTCATAATCCATTTACACAGATTTTGAATCAGAATCCATTCTCACGAATTCCAAGTCAAGACCCATTCACACAGATTCTGAATCAAAACACATTCACCAACATTTTGAATCCAAATCCATATCAAATACCAACATTCAATCGAAACCCATCATGAGACCCTGGATTTAGAATACATACATGGATCCGCATAATTTTCCCAACACATCATTAACCAAGGTTGACATCTTGCAAACACAAATGCATGCACTACAAACACAAATGGATAACATGGTGGTGTCAACTAAGAAAACCTTTTCAACAAAGGACATATGTCCATTTCCCTTTGATAAATCAGTGTACATGACACCTTTCCCTCACGGGTATGTCATACCAAATCTACCTAAGTACAATGGAAAATGAAACCTGATAGAACATATAAGGGAATTTTATACCATGTGCATATATGTTGCTTATGACCCCACATATCTTATGAGACTATTTCCAAGAAGTCTTGTAGGAATTTCACTAGAGTGGATTTCAGGTCTAGACTATGGCATCAAATCATGGGGTGAACTGGTTGAGAAATTTGTTGAGCAATTCTCCTTCAACATAGACCATGAGATAAATATAGCAACCTTGTGCCACACAACACAAGATGAAGGAGAAAATTTCATCGCTTTCTTCCAAAGATGGAGGACTATAGCCAGCTGGTGTCCTGTCAAGATACCTAAAAAACAAAAAATCACTATGTTCCAGGAAAACCTTCATGTGAAACTAAGGAGTAACTTAAGGGTACATTGTTGCACATCCTTTTAGGAACTAGTGGAAAAAATGATTATAATAGAAAAGGATCTCATTGAAAAAGGAGAACTTAAGACACATCTAACAAAAATCCAATAGTATAAAATACCCCCAATGACAGAAAAAGATTTTGGTCTCAGAACAAAAACGTTACCAATGATGGGGTAGTTAATGCTAAAACTGTACAAGTGGGACCAATCATCACATTATGAGGACCTAACCCTTCTTCCAACACGCTTAACGTTATCAAACAACCTCCCAACACGGTCCAAAATCCTCAACATCCATAACAAGGAGGTTTCAAAAATGTGAGTTCACTCCCTTAGGGGAACCCACCGAGTCTGTATTTAAACAATTGTTACAACATAATCTTATACAACTTCAAGAGCCAAGACAATACAATCCAAGACAATTTAAACTAGTTTGGTGGGATGACAATTCCTTTTTTGATTATCATAGAACTAAAGGACATAACCTACAAAATTTTCACCAATTGAAAAATATCATACAAGATCTTGTCGAAAAGAGAATTATTGAAGTTAGCGAACAGAAAAAAAGTCATCAAACACTAATCACCAAGTCTTTTCTGATCCACTACATGACCATTGGAAAGGAAATGTCCCCAATTCGAGTAACAATACCAATATGTTAGCCAACTATGCTAATATCAAGCATGATTATAATAGTGGAAAAATCATTAATCACCTTCGCGCCGCCGATGAGAATATCAATACCATTACCATCAATACAACTACCGAGTGTGTTGTCAACACTCGTTGTACTAGGATCACTATCCACAATCCTCCATCACAACAAACACAAACTTCCAAGTTGCACTATAACTTACTTGGTCAATTGGGGAAGACCCCAACCCAAATCTCCATCTTGGAACTATTTTGTATCTCCCCTGAGCATCTATTCATTTTAGACAGAGCCTTACAAAGCACCACTATCCCTACTGATCTTGATGTCAATCATTTCTAGGAAATGGTAGGCTACTTGACCAATAATCATCATGCCATGTTCTCCGAACAAGACTGCGCAACTGAAAAGACAAATTATAACGACCCTTTACATCTTGAAGTCCTTGTTGATGACACCAAAGTTAGATGAGTTTTGGTCGACGGAGGAGTAGGGTTAAATATGTGCACTTTAAAACTAATTAAGGCATTATTTTTCTCAGAAGCATGCGTAGACACAACCAAAAGTACTATCATTAAGGATTATGATGATGAGGAATGAAAATCAAAGGGGGTGGTAACACTTCTTATCATAATTGGTCTTGCAGTAATGGAGAAAAAATTCTAGGTCTTGGATCTCACCCTTCCATACAACCTTTTGTTAGGAATACCATGGATTCATGCCATGAAGGAAGTCCCATCCACGTATCATCAATGTCTCAAATTCCCTTACAATGGCACTAAAATAACAATATATGGTGACCCAGATCCATTTTGATATTGAACCAATCTAAAAGAGATACCCCAACGGCAAGTGCCAGTAAACCAAGAGGCTTCATCATCCAATTCATCTCACTATGTCGATCCATCTACTCTCACTAGAACATCCACTTCACCTTCATTTCCTGCCACTCCTAGGGTTGAGATCCAAGACAAGGGTTGTGGAGAATATTACATGAAGACATCTTATTGTGTTAGCCATTTGATTCCCCCTAAGTCATACGGTTTACCTACACCAGATAGGAGACAATCTATGGTAACTATACACATTCCTCCCACAACTTTTACTAAATGAGGAGAATTAAGAAAATAAGCCATAAATATAGAAGATGTCACCTCCTGGTTGTATAGGGAAGATAATGAAGAACCTCTCTCACTTGCTCACATCCCTACAAATCTATATGGCAAAGGTTTCACAATCATACAGAGCAAGGGATATAATGGATAGAGTGGTTTAGGCTTAAATCAAGATGGGAGGATTGAACCAATCTTTGTTTCTCAGTGGCCAAAAGACTTAGGGCTTGGGTTTTCAATCGATTCAGATTAGTGTTCCTAGTACCACATCACCCTTAATCGAGGAAGTAAGTGCTTCAGATGATATTGATACATCTCATGAACCATCTGACCAACACTATTGTGACTCCCCCGACTCAAACGAATATGAGTGGGATTCCCTATCCTCCACCTCTTCCATGAACCTTGACAAGCTATTTGGAGAACTTGACTTAATGCTGAAATCCTCATCAAATCCATTGAATTCTTGTCCAAGAATATGACAAAAGAGGAATGGTTTAAACATTACTATTGGGAATCTCTTGATCCTATCTCTTGGCAACCTAATACATTTGTTTCAAATAACCAAACCTTGGCATTAGGCCCACCTCTCAGTCCACCTAGATCTAAACCAAAGAGAAAAAAGGACTTAGTACAAGACTTTTGTGACCATATGAACAACTCAGTCCTTACCTTGAATCCGTTAAAATTTGATAACTTCGACGATGACATGCCCTTAGTTTATCCCCAAATCATTGATTGGGACCAACAAGACACACCCGTCTTAGACATTTTTGAGGATGACGAAGCAATTGCTGAGTTCCTGGGACTAAGAGAAGGCATACCTAGTGGTGATCACAAGGCTAGTTTTACCATTGAATTGGAAAAAAAAGAATATTTTGGGGAATCTATTCAACCCTCCAATCGCAAAAATGAGAAAAAGAATAAAAAAGATAAAAAAGATGAGTCTCTAGGTGAAAACTGAAAGGTGCCTCTAGACAATGAAAAAGTAAAAATAAAGGATGCACCCGAAGGTGAAAACCTCTCTGAGGCACCTAAGGATGGAGGTTTGAACATTCTCCCCTTTGCACAGGAAAAGTCACCCATGCTCATTGAAGAATCAGTAGAAGTCAACATAGGCACAAAAGAGAATCCTCGATTGGTCTATTTTGCAGCGTCATTGACAAAAGAAGAGCAACCAAAATTCCACAATTTCTTTACACAAAGACAGATAAATTTTTCCTGGTCATATGCAGACATGCTTGGGCTAGATCTTGAACTTGTTCTACATCACTTGCCCTTACAACTAGGTGTAAAACTAGTGAAACAAAAATTGAGGAAAATGCACCCATAGATTGCTTTACTAGTCAAGGAAGAACTCAAGAAACCGTTAGACGTTGGTTTCATTAGATCAATCGACTATTCAGATTGGATTTCCAATCTTGTAATAGTCACTAAACAATTAGGGGGCATCCGCATCTGCACAAATTTTAGAGATATCAACAAGGCTTGCCCTAAGGATGACTTCCCTTTGCCTAACATAGACATGATAGTAGACATGACAACAAGGTATGAGATGTTGTCCCTTATGGATGGATTTTCAAGATATAATCAGATCAAAATTGCAACTGAAGATCAACCTAAAATAGCTTTCACATGTCCTTGGGGAACGTATTGTTGGAATGTTATGCCCTTCGGACTCAAGAATGCTAGAGCAACCTATTAGTGTTCCATGACCACTATTTTTCACGATATTGTACACACTCTTATGGAGGATTATGTTGATGACCTTATAGTTAAATCCAAGACAAGGACAAAACATTTACAGGTTTTAGACAAGATATTTTAGAGGCTAGAGAAGTATAAAGTGAGACTAAATCCCAAGAAATGTGTGTTTGGGGTACAATCAGGAAAGCTTTTAGGGTATATCATTTCCAGACGATGCATTGAAGTGGATCCAACCAAGGTAAAAGCAATCATAGACATGCCTCCACCAACTAATCTCAGTCAGCTAAGGACATTACAAGGGAGACTGCAATCCATCAGAAGATTTATAGTGCAGTTAGCAGATAAGACATCCTTTTCAACATTTACTTAAGAAAGGGGTACCCTTTGCATGGATAGTTAGGTGCGAAGAGGCTTTTCAACTGATCAAAGAATATCTACTCACACCACTAGTCTTAATGCCACCTGTTGAAGGATGATCGCTGATTCTTTATATTTCAGCAACTCATTCATCACTCAGAGTGTTGCTTGCACAGAATGACAATGAAGGTCATGAAAGGGTAGTATACTATATCAGTCAGACTTTGGTAGGTTATGTGCTCAACTATAGTACCATTGATCGTTCCTATCTTGCAGTAGTATTTGCTACTAAAAAACTAAGGCACTATATGTTAAACCATCAAACAATGTTGATTGCCAAAATAGATCCTTTGAAATATTTTCTAAGCAAAGCAGCATTAACAGGGCGACTGGCCAAATGGTTTATGATACTTAGTGAGTATGATATCCAGTATGTAGAGAGAAAGGCTATTAAAGGACAAGTCATTGCTGATCAGTTAGCTAATGCACCAATACAAGCATATCACCCATTAGTTGTAGACTTTCCTGATGAGTTTATATTCACAATTGACACAAACACAACATGGAAACTATACTTTGATGGTTCACATACAAATCATGGCTCAGGGGCTGGTATACTGTTTATCACACCACAGGGTGATTCCATCCCTAAGTCATTCAAGATTGCATTCCCGTGTACTAACAACATAGTAGAGTATGAGGCTCTAGTGACAAGGTTACGCATGGCAGTTAAGTGGAAAATTAAGAACCTACAGGTATATAGTGATTCTCAACTAGTAATTAGACGGGTAAATGACGATTATGATACTAAGGATGAGAAGCTTGCTCCATACAAATGAATGGCATATAGTTTTAAGGAGTACTTTGACAAGGTCAAATTTCATCAAATACCTTGTGTTCTAAACAGGGCAGTAGATGTTATGGCTACAATTGCATCACTTCTAGACATTCCTAGCAATGTGCCTAAGTTTGAGTTCTTGGTAGAACAACTTTTGGTCCTGGCCTACGATATCCCAGATTCTGAGATGGTATGTGACATTGTTGGTCCTGATTCCCTATGGTACAAGGAAATCTTTGGCTACCTCCATGCTAAAATCATACCCCCTGGCCTTTCAAATAACCATAGGACATTCCTTCGCAAATAAGCCAAATACACCATCGTTGGATACACCTTATATAGACGCGCCTTAGATAATACCCTACTAATATGTCTCGATTCTAATGAAGCATAAGCAACCTTGTGTTGGGTGCATGAGGGTATATGTGGTTCCCATTCCAGTGGTCTTACCTTAGCTAAAAATATTATGAGATTGGGTTACTATTGGCCTACTATGGAAAAGGACTCATATGTCTTTGTAAAGAAATACCTTCAATGTCAGGTTCATGGAGACTTGATACATGCACCAGCACAAGAGCTTCATCCCATAACGTCACCATGGCCCTTCACCCAATGGGGACTCGACCTCATAGGTAAGATCCATCCCACATCATCCAATGGTCACAAGTTCATCATCACTGCCACTGAGTATTTTACCAAGTGGATTGAGGCTATTCCCATGACAGACATTACCGACACACAGATCTCTAAGTTTCTCCTGAACTATATCATCTATTGTTATGGTGTCCCTCAGTCCATAATCACAGATAATGGCCGCCCATTCAAGAACCAAGAAGTTCGCTATCTTTGTGATGAATTTCATATTCAACATCACTTTTCCACTCCATACTACCCACAAGGTAACGGAAAAGTAGAGGCATCTAACAAAACTATCATTAGAATCCTCAAAAAGACTATAAATGATGTTAGCCGTGATTGGCATTTACAACTTAATCCCACCTTATAGGCTTATTGCACAAGCATCCGTACTCCCACTAGTGCCACTCCATATTCAATAGTATTTGGTTTTGAAGCCATTCTTCCTATTGAGGTTGAGATTCCTTCCTTGAGGGTATTCTTGAAAGGGCACAATGATCATGAAGAGTACCGAGTATCAAGACTCCATGAGCTAGAATTCCTAGATGAGCGAAGACAGAAGGCACTAGACCATCTCCAAGCATATCAGAATCACCTTCGACATAGCTATAATAGGAAGGTCTTGTACAAAAACTTTGACATTGGTGACCTGGTTTTAATGGAGAACCCAAAGAATCAAGCAGAAAGAGAGAAACCAGGAAAGTTTGAACCTAACTGGTTAGGACCTTATATTATTATAGAAGTCTTTAGATCAAGAGTGTATCAACTCTCTACTCCTGAAGGGGAACCATTGTCCTTGCCAATCAATAGTCTTCATCTGAAGAAGTTCTACGCATAGCTTCTGAGGGCCTTGTCTTAATTGGAAAAAATACAAAATAAATCAAAATAAAAAAAAATCGTTACCTAGGTGAAAACCTGGCAAACAGGTGTCTTGGTAACATAAAAAAAATTTAGAAAATCCAGAAAATAGTAAAGAGAAATAATTCATCCAATTGTGAAAACCACTTCAGTGGCGCTTTGGATAAGTACCATGGTGAAAACCTCGCAAATAGGTGCCATGTGTAGTTCACTCTGCTCCTTTGTCTACTATTATTCTAATCTAACATCCATGTACATAGTCCACTTCCCTATACATAGTATCTATCCATGTACATAGTCCTTATCCCTATACATAGTCCTTATCCTTGTACATATGACTTATCTTTCCCATCCATCATTTGTACATACCATTCATAATAAGTGGTAGTCTTTCCCATAACTTGGAATGATTGGCATCGAGTGCATTTCATATCCCCCGTTTTATCCTATTCATAATCAACTGGTCTTATACTCGACTGGGGGAAAACACTTGACATGCATCATATTGGTTCTTACATTGGCTGTGTTGAAGATGCAACACCATAGAAAAATCCAAAAACATCACAAAATAACCTGAGAAAACACAAAAACATCAGAAAACTTCAAAAAGACAAAAAAATCAAAACATGTTGAAAATCCAAAAACAGAGTCAGAGTCAGTCGCACTTGTTAGTCTTTGTTGTTTGTCAAACTACGTTGCCTCTACGACTGGATGTAGGCAAGGGCATCTGCCGATGTGCCCCCGAGGCATTAGGTCAGTCTGTTTAGGTTTGTGTGTAGAAAATCATGACTCAATCCATATGTCTATATGACAAGGTCATTGGTCATGTCGAACTATGAGGTCTCTGCGTGTATAACGTAGGCAAGGCCATCAATCGATGAGCTCCCGAGGCTGCACTAGGTCAGTCCATTAGGGTTTGTCACATTTACTATCACACACGTTTTCTACTTATAGTCAATCTTGTAAGTCAAAGTCAATTCAAACTACGAGGTCTCTGCGTGTATAATGTAGGCAAGGCCACCAATCGATGAGCCCCCGAGGCCGCACTAGGTCAGTCCTTTAGGGTTTGTAGTCACACACAGTCAATTTTCAACACGTCATATCAAGTCATGCATCAATCTGGTGAACATGTTAGCAATTCTCTAAGTCAAATCAAACAAATTTCCAAAGCAACTACTGTCTACTACAGGATGTGTCCTTCCTGGAAATAGATATCATCAAAACAATCAACCTGTGTCTTATTCAGGATGAGTCCTTCCTGAATATCAATATTAGAAAAACAATCAACTTATGTCTTATACATAATGAGTCCTTCCTACATATCGATAGTGTCAAACAATCAACATAGCTTTACATAGGTTATCACATCAATGACATTAGACTCAACGTCTTATACGATACATGTCTTTCTGAAACCAGGATTTTCCATGCCTTATACAGATAGTCATAACATCAAAACCAGACTCAAAGTCTTATCTAGTATATGTATCTCCTAAAATCAAGCTTTATCAATCAATCCTTTTATCAATCAAAACAAATCAAACAAACATATCAAGTTTTGGAAAATATATTACTGCCTTTTTTACTTTAGGGCTGATTTATATTATCATTTCATTTGACTTTATGATGGGAATTATGTTACTAGCTTTCTCAAGGATGTCCCATGAAGGATTTAGAGAAGCAAGGATGTATCAGAATTCTATTTTCTTTGACTGTTGTCTAGCAACTATCTATTAAATTTTATTTTGAGTCATGTTACTAATTTCCTCAAGGATGTCCCATGAAGGATTTAGAGGAGAGATGTCGTCTCATGACCCATCTTTTATTTTGTTTGTTGTATGTGGTTTGTCTTGACAAAAATACTGGTGCAACTGTGCCCTTAGTATGAGTTAATGACAATCCTTGTCTGTGACTGTCTGTTATTAGCAAGTGGATGACCTTTCACACCTTGATCTATGTCATATCATGGTGTTTTTCTCCATTTGTATTAGTCCTGCCTAATGATGATAAAGTGCAACGCCTTTTGTGATACAACAAAACATTGAAGATTGCTAATACTAACATTCCTCTCATTTCTTTTATTATTTCTCAATCTTTCTTTCCGCAATAACAATTCTTCTTTCTTCCATTACTAACAGTTCTTCTTTCTTCCATTATGACAAAGTCCTGTGACACATAAAAATATAAATCATCCTACATACACATTCATGTTAGAAATATCATTTCCAAAGCATACATCATCAATCATACATACATCTTGCATTTGAAATATAAAAACATATAGGAATTTATCATATATAGGACATCATGGCATAATGGACATTCATCATCATAGATTGCATATCATAAGCATTACATGCATAGAATAAATGTAAATACATGCATCACATTACAAATGTATAGCATTACATGTAGAAATCACGGTACATATAACGTCATATCACATCTCATAATTATAAATTGCATACATAACATCCATCGACATCATAGATATTAATACATACATCATCACATATAATCAACATCACATCATAGGTTGCATAAACACATCATAAAGTAGGTATGATCATCCATTACATAGGAATCTCATATAGACATAAACATGTATAAATAAATGACTACATAATCAATAAATAGAACTGCATATCATGAGAATCGCCACCAAAATCATATATATATATATATATATCGCTCAAAAGTGTTACATCACAATGTCATAATGTATCAACAAATATGGAAGCTCGCAGGCTATATGATCATAATACAATGTCTCAGTACATATCAAGAAACGTCCCTATCTCAAACTGCCATTGCTATCATGACTAGAGTGTGTTGATGAATGATGTTGAGATCCTGATGACATGTGACCTAAATGTGGCCTGTCGTATGGACCAGCTCTGTATGGTTGCTCAACACCCTCTATGCTAACTTTCCTGGTGTGGGTCCTAGTCTGGGACCTGTCACTGCGTGCCTGTGAAAAACTTAGAGCCTGTCTCTCTAGAGGAACTGCTGCCTCATACAAATCTCTGTAGTACGTAGCCCTCTCAACATATTTGACTAGCTCTTAAGAAAATGCCTCTACTGGCCCATTACAAAGAGCTCTAATCTTTGTAAACCACTACTCGGTCTCCTGTCTTCGAGCTATGGCCTAATCTATGTCCATGTAGGCTTTGTCCCTCTCCATCTGTACAACATCTCGCTTGGACATCAAAACCCTCATCTCTCCTCCAAAGATGCAAGTTGAGCACGAAGTGTAGCAGTGTTAGGATCAACTACCCCTATATCATCCTGTCTCACCCTCTTCAAACCATCATCATCATCCACTAACTCCTCCAAAATCCTATCTCGGACCTCACGCTCCTGATCATCCCCCTCCTCGTCATCATCCTGATAGACACCAAGTAAGCCGAGGGCATTAATCTCTGCCTCATCTCTGCCCGCCTCCTCCTCTGTGTGATCCTCTGGAATGTCCTCCTCAATGGCATGCTCCTCATCCCTACAAATCTCAGCATGCAGCTCCTCCTCCCCTTTGCCAATATCTGGCATGTGCACATCCTCCTCCTCTCATCTCTCCTCGCGGATAGGTGATAAAGGTGGCCCTTGTCCCCTCTGTCCATTCCTCCCTCTCCCACCACCTCGCCGACCACCTCCATGACCATCTCCATCATCACCATGACCACCTCCACCTCTCTGACCTCTACCTCTACCACGCCTGTCATGTAGTCCTGTCCCTCGCCGCTCTATCGGTGCATCATGATCTGGGTCTATAAGGGGAATTGACCTGTGAATGACCCACCACTGATCATATGCCTTGGTGGTACCTAGATCAGCCACACCATCTCTCCACCCCCATTGCACTGCCTGCAATCCATCAATATCTAGCTTGGTCGTGGTCACTGGTATCTCTGCACCCCACAATGGGATCTCTCGCAAGGACCTCGCAAACTCTGCTTGTCCTCTAAGATCATCCTTAACCTCTCTGAACTACCGCAACACACGATCTGGAAAATGTCTCTCTATAATATGAACATGTGAAACAATCCGCCCAATCAGATATTGTGTCTGATGACAATATGGTAAATGATCATCCTCATTTGACTACTCTGAACAACCCAAGTATGGCCTCCATGTGAACTGTACCATGGTATCAATAGCATTTCTGAAATATCCAGTATCTCTCATATGGTGCTAAGTATTAGCCCCCGCATAATGAAAGGCATAAGGTGCTCCATACTGCACATCAACTGTAACTGGTGGATGAAATATGGCAATGTGTTCCCACGCCCATATCATCAAGAGCGTGGTACCACAACTCATAGACTGTGCATCTCGATAGGCTATATCATGCAAATGAAAATATAACATGCCAAGAAGACAAGGGCCCCACACATACACCTCCCGACACTCTAGCATACCCACCAACATCTCTCCCCATCCCACAGGAAATCCATAACCTCGACAATCAGGGAGGACTATACTGCCTATCAATGTACATAATAGACAGTCTAACTACCTATACCTTTGAGCCAATACATGCCATCTAATCTCATAATGGTCAATACCTAACTGTCTAATATCTACATGAGGGTAATATCTGCACATCTCATCAAAAATCCTCTAAGTATCGTACATCACCCTCATGCCTCTAATAGGAAGTCTCAAAATCCTATAGACATCCTCCAACGTACCTGTAGCCTCTCCAGTAGGCAGGTGAAATGAAGAAGTCTCTGAGTGCCACCGCTCACATAATGTCAGTAGACCTCAGTTTTCCCGAATGATGGGCATGTCTATCACATGAAGGAGACCCAAATGCCATAAGAACCATTTCTCCACACTCCGCAAACTATCTCAGAAGTGAAAAGTTGATGGTCTCAACTCTCACATATAAACAGGGTCCAAAACAACCTACAATGGCATTATACATGCCTCATGTCAGAATCAATCCCATGTCCTAATGCAAAGTGACAAAATCA
This sequence comes from Sequoia sempervirens, assembly GCA_007258455.2. Classification (NCBI taxonomy): domain Eukaryota; kingdom Viridiplantae; phylum Streptophyta; class Pinopsida; order Cupressales; family Cupressaceae; genus Sequoia; species Sequoia sempervirens. Next base: position 256,330,951 of record VDFB02270651.1, on the reverse strand, counting down.
AATGCTAGTCAAATGTGTCATTATTTGTCAATTGTGTCACATGAAACCAAATGCATCATTTTATTTCGCAAATGCGTCATAAAATTTCACATGCGTCATTTTAAATATCACAATCGCGTATTGAAATATCAAATGCGACTCAAAAACAAATGCAACTAATTACAACTACGCCTACGAACATCCATCAAAAATGCAAATGCGATGCAATATTTACAAATGTGTTAAACACAAAACAAATGTGTTTATTCTAAATGCAAATGCATCACTATTTATCACATGCGTCGAAATAAAAAACAAATGCGTTGAAATTTTAAACAATTATGCTGACTAGCACACGTGAATTTACAAAAATGGAAGTATCATCATTGTGCTCTATAGAAAATGTAACAAAACTAAACAAAGGATAAGACAAAGTATAAATAACATCATGCACACCTTCATCATCAAAATAAAGTATTATGGTAATTTAAAATTGGAAAGAAAATAAGAAAGATAGAGTGAAGAAGTGTCAATAGGAGAAAGATATACAAGGATAATTGGTGCATGAAGACCATTGAGTTCATGTAATATGATAGTTAAAAAATTATCAACTATTATATTATCCTCAATATGTTCCTCAAAACCATACTTTACATGATGGATGGACAATCAAAAGAAAGATCCTCATTAATAGGAGAAGATAGTTGACAAGAATCATGGTAAATATCATTATCATATGTGTTATGCTCTGCATACATGCCCCAACTTTTGCTTGACAAAGTCGGGGACCCCCTCTATTTTCTATCATTTCATTTTTTGGTTTTATCATGTTCATGCTTTGTCATTCTTGTTTTCATCCTTTCTCATGCCTTGTTCATTTTCTTTGTCTTTGTTGGATTCGAGTTTCGAACCAAAACTTGCACTCTACACTTTTGGAAAGGTCAAGTTCTCATTTCTATCCTGACTCCAACCTATGTTTCCTTTCTATTTTTTTTGTTTGGTTTGGGTTCAAGTATCTAACCGAAACCATAACAAGGAACCTTTCTAAGGTTCCTATTCTTGGTTTCGTCCCGATCCTGATTCCTGCTTTATGTTGTGTTTTTCGTCTTTTAGGTTCGGGTTTCAAACTATAACCGATACCTTGCACTTTTTGAAGGTTCGCGTTCTTTGTTCGTTCCCGGTCCTAAAACCCATTATGCCTTCGAGCGTTGTTTTGGTTTGTGTTCCTTGTCTAGTCCCAATCCCGATCCTCATCTTTTCGTCTGCATCTTTTCACCTCGTCGTCTTGTTTATTTGTTACTCTTCATTTTTTTTCTTCGTTGTTCATCTTCGTTTTGGTGGCATTCCTCATTGGGTTTTGCTAGTTGTCGTTGCATCATTTGTCCTTGTTTTGCGTCGTTCATTTTAATTTTTGGTGTCATCTTTGTCCTTTTTCCTTTTCCCCTTGAAATTCAAAAAATTAAAAAACATTTCAAAATACAAAAAGATATCAAAAATATGAAAATACAAAAAAAAAAAAACATTTCAAAATTTAAAAAAATAAAAAATAAAATACAAAAATTAAAAATTAAAATACTAAAAATTCAAAATAAAAATAAAAATAAATAATTTTCAATTTTTAATAAAATAAATCTTTTAATTTTAAAAGATTTATAAAGTTTAAAATTACAAACAAATAAATTTTAAAAGATTTAAAATTTAAATAAAAGTAAAATAAAAATTGATCTTTTAAATCTAAAATAAATAAATCTTTTTAAAAGCAGTTTAAATTTAAAATGTGAAAATACATAAAAATAAATAAATAAAGTCAAAATTACATTAAAAATGGGAAAAGCTTAAAAAAATAATAATAAATATTTGGGTTTTCAAATTACCCCGACCCCGCTTTCGAAAATCAAATCGGGAGGCACCAAATCTTAGCTCTGAAAAATAAAAGTTTCATTGCGGGTAATAACCTGACCCCGCATTCTGAATAGAAAGGTTTTGAAACATCATCGGAGTCAAGTAAAGTGTTGGAACCACATAGAAAGTAAATAAAATATTGGGTGCCAAGTTTAATCTCGCTCCCACATGTGCTTTTGGACTCGGGTCATGGGAAGACACTCGAACCATGCACCCAGAACAAAATGTTCATGTGCAGGTGTATTCCCAAATCTCGATCCCGCCCTAGTAAAAAGTAAAAAATTTCAGAACACGAAACGTAGGTCCCAAGAGGACATTAACGACAAGTTTCAAAATATCTATGTTCGGGTGAAAAATTGATCCCACACATATGCAAAATGTGAAATGGCTTTAGAAGCTTTCAAGAAAATGTTATTGATTTGCATTAAGCCAAACCTTGCAACCTTTGCAACCAACCGCCCGGGTAAACATTTCGCACCAAATGGAGAAGCAAAGAGAAGGAAAGCAAACCATGACACAACACCTCACTAAGATTTTATCTCATGAAACGTTGTAGTTGCAACTTCCTGGGTAGAAACACACGTAATATGAAAGCATCGACAAAGCAAGTGAGATGTTTGGTAGCCACCTCCAAAACTCCATGAGAGGGCATGTAAACTATTTGATAGAATGCATCGAAGATATGTCATCTTATGAAATGCGATGTTGCAAGAGATGTACAAAATTGATTGGGTAAACAAGCTTGCAAAATGATTAACCATGGAGGCAACAGGCATGGATCGTTTGACATAATGCCTCAAAGATGTAGTCTTGAGGAATGCCATGATTACAGAAAAGGGAAGCATAATCAGCAGAAGTAAAGTCAATTCTACAACCTTTGATAGCTCCATGTCTATCACAAAATGCATGAAAAATGTGAAAGCATGATAAAGGAACATGGACCTCGATGCTCTGTATCCAAATGCTTCAAAGATGTTGCCCCTTGAAACGCCATAAGCCATAGGGTATTTACAGTATGGATTTGATAAAAAAGCTTTGAAGACCTTCAAGCAAAAATGCAAACGACAGAGGTGGAATAAATGTTCAAGCTCACTACAAAATGCTCCAAAATGTGTGATTTTATTGAATACAATGAACTGTATGACAACATACCCCAAAAGGCGAACACCATGGATTTGTAAAGGCTTTAGAAACTTTCAAGCAAATGCAATGGGAAAGTTGAAAAGATGAATTCCACAATGTTACCAACGTTCTCCCTGCCCTACGTGTGGCCAAAGAAAAGATTAAATGATATGTAAAAGGAAACGAACTATTCGATGCAAAACACCTCAAGATGATCCCATCGCATGAAGGATTTACACAAAATGGATTTGCAGGATTAAAAAAATGGATTTGTTGAATCGACCAGTGTAAAGGCCAGAGTCCATAACCTCTTCCAACATCCTCCAATTCGCGCCATAAGAGAAGCTTTGAAATAACATATGGGCATCAATCAAAACAGAAAGGAAGAAGTTCTTTTAAATTTTGTTAATACAATGCCCTGGTAAAATGCATACAAAGTATGAAGCATGAACAATGCACTCACATTGTAAGATAGAAGCTTCAAAAGTATGCCTTTAAGGAAAATATTTCAGCAAGTGTAATGCCGAGTCCCCACAAGTTTGATTGGAAAACCCATCAAACCAAAAAGACATAAGAAATCTAGCTCAAATGTTGTAGTAACAACTGTCCGATAAAACAAAGAATGTGGAAGCCCAAAACAAAAGCACTTGAAATGTTCAACATAATGCCTCATGCAGAAATGGCATCATAAAATGCCATAATTGTAGGGTTTGGATAGAATGGATTGAGCAAATAAAACGCAAAATGTGGAGTCCAAGGCAAAGCAAATGAATTGTTTCACAAAACGCCTCAAAGGAGATATGCCATGCATAGATAATACATGGTGTAGACACCGAAATATGGTCTAAGCCTGGGACTTCAATTTCTTCATAATTCGTATTTCCATGGTCATGATTAAATAATGCCAATTATTTAATTATTTTCTAAAGTCTTTATTTCATCTATTAATTAAATAATCTTAATTATTTAATTAATTCACACTTTTCTTTATTCTATCTGATTAATTAATAAACGCTTTTTATTTAATTATGTTACTAATTAACCTTGTCCTTCTTCAATTAAATAAATTCTTATTTAATTTACCTCTATCATATGTCAACTATAATTAAATAAATCCTTTATTTATTTAATTTTTCATTTAATCCCTTCATCACTTAGTTAAATAAATCTTATTTATTTAATTATTCTTCAAATATCAAATCTTGAATTAAATGAATTATTTAATTCATAAATTCTATTTTAATGTATTCCTCTATATTTAGATAATTGTGTAAGTTATCTAAGTATTCACTCTCGCTCGACTCAAGATCTATTTAGATCGGTCGGTTAACTCCTGATTCAATGTCTGAGTTGCTTGCATGAATAAACTCTTTGTCATATCATTCAGTCATCTTGTTCTAACTTGTTTGCGTGTACATGTGTATTAATTAAATATCTTTATTTAATTAATTAAATCTTGTGTGTGCATTCGAACAAAGAGTTGCTTTCATCCATCCTTATCTTTGTCATGCAAAGACTATTCTTTTTTTTTTGAATACCAAACTCGAGGATTAAATCATTTATTTAATCTTTATTTCTATTTTTAATTTGTATCACACGTGTTACTACTAACAGTTATCAGAATGCATGCCTAATCTTTTGATCTCAACCGTTTGTCGATCTTTCGATCCTGGCCTATCATTCGAATGATCAATTTTCTATAAATTGATTTGTCTTTCATCATTCCAATCTCTCCCAAAATCTTATGACTTTTGGAAGCATATCTATTATTTGAATCTTCAATGTTTTGCTAAATCACTATCACAGGCTATACTTGCACAAGAGAAATCTGAGGGCAATTATACTACAACGGAAAAATGGAGAAGGGCAATCGAGGTTATACATGAAATTACGTAGATATTGGGTGAGATTGTTCATTTTATTTATGTTTTAGCTTTCCTTTCTTCTCTCTTGTTTAGCTTAGATTGCATAAGAGCTTAGATCGCATTGAGTGTGTGCTTTTAACCTTTCTTCTGCATTTTCTAGATGTTACACATGGCGTCGAACTGTTTGATGAAATGCCTCATAGAGAAAAGCGATCTCATGGGATGTTGTTGATTGCGGGATATGCACCAAATGGTCTGTTGAAGAGGTTTTAGAAACTTGAAAGCAAATGCTTTGGCTGTTTCAAAACCAATTTCCCACAAAGGAACCCTCTAATGCTTGCGCCAAAGTGAAAGCATATAATGAAGGCAAACAAATGATTCCACGAAATGCATACATTTTATTTCGTTAAAATCCATGGCTTCAATATCTCTCAAGAAAATATAACTCATAGATATAAAAAAAACGCGACCTCAAAGACATCTCATTACAAGGAAAGCATGCACTTGGGGCATCTGCCATAATGAAAATCTCCCTTCAATTTGTGCATCTTGTGTAAATTGCAGGTTGAATGTGTTGTCCCCTCAGGCATGTTGGCATTAATGTCAAAGGCAATAAGATAGTAAGGTGATCTTGCAACATTACTCTCCTTGGCATTGTGTGTGGTATATCAATTAGAGTTCCTAATTCATATTTCCTAAGATGACAAACTTGTGTGATCAAATGCACATCATCTTACTTGTCCTATTAATGTGATTACATTACACAACATGACAAGTTATTGAGGAAGTTTTTGCATATTAATCAAGTCTTTTATATTGAGAAGATGAAAGGATTATCATAGCATGTTTGTTTAATAACAATCTTGAGTGATCCTTCTTGGTGCCTAATGAAAAGTTTATGATAATAAACATGGACACAATGTTTAAAGTCTTGGGTATTAACATTACCTACGGCTTTGAAAATAAAAGAGGAAATTAATCACTTTTCAGGGTCATAAAGCCTAAAGGAATGTAACATAAAAGTAATAAGAAAAAGATCCCTGAAGCTCATTTTGTAAAAGTGAATAAGGTGGATCGACACATGTTATCTGGAATTTTTTTTTTTTAAGTCTTTGCAAGGCATGGTTTATTGTCCACATGTAAATGGTGATTATTATTGACATACTTATGATTTTTTGGTTTTGCATTGACTAAGGAATGTGTTGTGATCACCAACACAATAATTGTGTTGCCCTAAAAGTTATCATTTGGAAAATCAACCAAGCATGGGTTGTGAACAGTCTACCTAGGGTTTGGAAGTAAGTTGGAAAGAAGTGGTATGGCGGTAGGGAGGAAAGAGGTAATGGTTTTAGGAAAAAGCTTAGCAACTATGAGGAGGTTTCCGGCTGAAGTTTATGATCTTGGTTTGGCTGATATTTCTAGTAACATTATTTCATTGTTTCACTATGTCTTCAGAATGTGAATTAAGGGTAATATTCTTCAGTTTATCTTGTTGGAAGTTGTTGATTGGTTAAATTATGAAATACCTGTTGGTGGTTGTGTTAGAGTTTTTTTTTAATAGATTTTAATGTCTCTGTTAAAGCAATTTAATTGCATTCGTTAAGGGAAGATAAGCATTTGTTTTCTGTGATTAATGTTGACTAATATGTTGAAACCGTTGTATGGGTCTTCAAGGCAATGGTTTGCATTCGACATGTGGGTAATTGTTTTTTTGACAATGGGTAAATGGTAGCATTGTTATAACAAATTATTGTGATCATTCATTTTACCAGTTAATGTATATGGATAGTTTGCAACTGAGAGGCAGTTATGGAAATAGTTATTGTAACTAGTTTTAAAGGTTACATTTGAAAGTTTCAATTAGGAAAGATGGCAAAATTTGTGGATTTTTGTATACTTATATAAACAATGGTTGATCATTGTTTTATGTTTGATGCTTTTAACAAAGATATCATGTTGAATGTAAACAAAATTATGTGATTGAATTTTTACAAACATGATGCAAAATAGTTTGTATAACTAATATATTTAATATTTTAGAGATTCCAGAATGAATCTTTAAGATATTAAATGTATTAGAATGGAAGTGAAATATTATTTGAAGTGAAACAGAGAAACCCTATGTATTTTACATTCTATATTGTTCATGATTAAATGTGTGTACGCCAGTGAGGCACTCTTGTAACCAGTGAGGTTCTTTGGTCAGTGGGGCCATTTTTGTCAATGAGACATTGTTTTATTGCCAGTGAGGCATTTGAAATCTATCATTGAGATAGTATTTCCAGTGAGGCATTGTAAACAGAATTTTTTTTCAAATTAAGCCAGTGAATCATCATTTCTAGAGTGGTTTTTCTACCCCTAGAGGGTTTTCCACTCATCAAATTATTTGTCTTATGGTCTCATTGCTTTGATGTGATAATGTTTCAAGACTGTGATGACATTTGGTTTCTTTAATATTTCTTATTTCATTTCTTTAATGATTGCATTCAATTCATGAATGTATTTATCATTGAGATAATAAGAACATAAATTATTCAACTCTCTTTCAAGGAAAAAGTTAAAATTTGTCTAAGACATTGATTCACCCCCCCCCCCCTCAGTGTCTTCTTCACTCCAATAGAATGATTAGTATAAATGGATCAATGCATTGAAATGAAAACATATGTCCTTGAATAAAATATTGTGTGAAGAGCTCGACTATGACAATCTTGGATGGTGAAATGGTGAACTGCATGGACTACATAAATAGGGAAATGCATGGGCAATAAATCTGATTGATTGTTAAATCTTTGTTGATAGTCAAGTATATATGCCTAATAACCTTAAGACATTGACTATGCATTATAATGGTGACCTGGAGACTTAGAGAGGATTGTGCACAGGTATTTTAAAGAAAGAGATCAATATTGTTGAGAAAGGATGGTTCGTGATAAATGTTCAAGATCACAAAGATTGAAGGTATGAATGGACAAAGTTTATGGTGTAGAGGATACAATGGTGTTTTAACAAATCTTACTAGGGGCAGTATTATGGAATAATTGTCACAATTTAAAATATGAGATCAAACATCAAACGGTGAAGGACAATCATGTGACGACAAAAAGGCAGCAGCTTCTAGTGGTAGGGATAGTGATAGGTTTGAATAGAGGTGAAAAATCTATTAAGCTTGCAGAAAGGGGGAGATTCCTTGATTTTGTGATTTTGTGATTTACTTATGAAAAAATTAATAATGTTGGGGCTATGATGAGTGTGGATGAAGGTTTAATGTGCTCGTTCTAAATCTTGAAACCTATTGAGAAAAAGTGATATTATTATTTCAATCAAGGAAATTAAAGTTGAAAAACATATGATTGAAATAATTCAAAATCAATTAATTTGTGGAATTAATTATTCAATGATTGAGTTTATGAGTTAATTAATGCACGTTTATGTTTTGCAGGTGTTTTTTTAAAGATTGGAATAAATCATAGCAAGGATGATCTTACAAATCTGATATGCAAAGGGGACATTTTCTGAAACAATCAAGCTGGAAGTAAACTGAAAGTATGGTAGGTCCACTTGGAGTAATTTGTGGAAGAAGATACTATTGCACATTGTGCAAAGCAAATGTTGAAGTGAACTTGAAGAGGAAATTAGAAGTCCCAACTTGTCAACTAAAGCTCACTAGAATTAGCTGAGACCAAACATAAGCCAAGCTAAAAGTTGCAATTTTTGAACTAAAGCTAACTGGAGTTAATTGAAGTAAAACAAAGGCTGAAACTAGAAGTTTCTGGTGAGGAGTGATTGTATGCATGAGAAAAGCTACAACTTTTGACATATTCTTTTGGGAGAGAATTATGTAATAAAGGAGCTATAAATTGTAAAATCTTCTCACTTTGAGGGAGTCAAATTTTTTTATAGAAAAAGAAGTTAGCTAATTAGAATTTAGCAGTAGGATAGATGATACATTTTTCTGATTTTCTTAGTTCAGCTGAGTTAACTCAAAGATATTGGTTTTTGTGCACTGGTGAAGTTTTCCAAAATTGTAAATGTTGTTTATCTATTTCACAACAGTAGAAGCAGCCAATTGTAAACCTACTTTAAGTTGTTCTCTAGAGTGATGTTTGTTCTGTTAACTATTTGATTTGAATCTCTCAAGGAATGAGTAATTTTTGTCTTTTCTTTTGTTCGAATTGTGATTTAAAATCTGCTATTAATATTTGCACTGTGAATGAATGGCTTTGTATTGATTGCAAGTTGATTTATTCTACAGTTCAGTTTAGGAATTCCTTGAAGAGAAACAAGTTTGGTTAACTAAATGAATCAACATTCTTTTCTCTATTGCCTCCCTAATCTATCTTTTGCATTCTTTTAATATCTTGGTTAAAGTAGGTTTAGATGGAATTCGATCTTGCAGCAACCAAGAAGCTCAATAACCAGTAGGCCCCTTGAACATTATAGCCTCATTGACCGCTCAACAAAACAATAACGTTGTGACCCAACATCCAAGACCTTGGAAGGTGATCGATTTAACGATCATTTGTCTTTTTCAAGAGAGGTAAGGTGATTACATCTTTCCTGCATGTTGTTGTGTCAATTTGTCCATCAACAATATGTCTCATGATGTACTATGGAAAAGGAATGTAACATTTACAATCTCCCAACACTCATTTACAAGGAACGTGTAGGAGTAAATATTCCTAGAATAAAGTTGTGCCAATGATAACAAGTGGATAAGAATAAATAAAGAGAGAAAATTCATGACTTCTAAAATGTGATCACATGAGTAATCCTAAGAGAAAGATCCATAAATGGTGAAGTATGTAAAATTTAATTTTAATCAAGAAAGTGGTGGGTAATTTGAGATAAAATGGAGGGAAAAGTAAGGTATTTGGAGATGTGCTAATGGGTGTTTGGAGAGAAAAATGTGGTGTCTTGTGATAAGCTAAATAGGTGTTATGAAAAGAGGAATGGTATCAAAGGGTTGTAAAGTGTGTGTTCAAGATGTTTGGGGAAAGAAAATACATGTGAAAATCTAAGAGGCTGTTGTAAGAGTTTAGATGGATGTTGGGAAAACTTCATGGGTAGTGAAGAGGGAATATGAAAGGAGGGTTTTTTGAAGGATGTACTAGGTGTTGGGAAACTAGGATGGGTGTTGAAAATAATAAATTAAATGATGTGAATATAATACTAAGGAAAGAAGAGAATGAGTCAATTGTAGGCCACCATTTTTTTTATAAAGGATATAGAAGCATGATTTGAGGCAGCAACCCAAATCTTTTGAATAGTTTCATTTTTTATTTGACTTTTTTCTTGATTTGAGAAAGAAAGAAAAATAAACAAAAATATTATTTTTTATTTATTCACTAAATATAAAAAATAAATGAATACACAATTTTTCTTGACCAAATAAAAAATAAAACATACAACACTAAAATGATCAAATCTTACCTAAAGATAGCTAATAAAACATCTAGGAATGAAAACATACAAACCTATTAAATGCTAAAGAGGAAATAAGATTGAAAATAGAATGCATGGACTATTATCTACATTTTTTACCTTAACAAAGTTTTAAAATATTGCATTCATTAATGGATATGTGTCATCAAGTTATTCTCCTAATAATCATGTTTGGTCTTCTAAACATATACAAAATCCCTTTGGCTCCTTAGCTTCACCAAGTCAAAGGCATAGTCACAAGCATTAAAATTTGAGCCATATTTAATCTTAACTACAAATTACCTATGCAATATGATTGAATATTTCTATTGGTATAAATGCATTATTTCCAATATAATTTGTCCATTTGCATTAGGTCAAAATTTGGCTTCCAAGTCTAATTTTATTAAATTCACTAGGATTTCAAGCTGCAAACAACAATGGGTTTTATCCAATGGAATATGATAGTGGATTTTATCTTCACCTTCTCCATTATGTCATATCAATAGATTATCTTCAATATTGGCAGGGCATTTTATTTTCTACCCAATTTTGAAGTAACTTTCATTGTATTTGCATTATAAAGAAAATATGTATCAATAATAATTATTGTACCAACTATGCTTTAACTAATAAAAATAATGGAGACGCGAGTGAGAGCAAAGGTGAGTGGCGGCGAGAGTCTTGAATCAACAGATGGAGAGGATGCAAACGATGGAAATCCTGATGGATTTGTGGAGGTTGCGTTAGGTGACTGGCTCTATAGGGTTGTTGGCTTTTCTTGCTTGGGGCATAGTTTCCATGTGGGGAGGTTGTGGTGGCTCTTCTTTTTATCGTTGGCCTTTGGTGTTATTGAGGTGGATGGAGGTGCAATTTTTTTTGTGGTGTTGGTTGTCTACCTATTGGTGGAGCAGTTTCCTGTTGTTGCAATCATGGGTGAAGGTTTTGGTCGTTGTGTGCTTCTTCTCATGAGGAGCCTCCTTCTGTTAGGGCCTTTCTTTGTTGGGTCCCCTTCTCTAGGGTTTTATTCTATTGTGGTTTTGGCTTTGGGTTTCTAGGTGTTCTTGGTGTTGGGTGTGGCTTATGGGTGGATTGGGATGGGGATGTTTGTGGTTAGAGTCTGCATTCTTTTAGACCTTGTAGGGTTGAATGGTGTTCTTCATGGTTTTGCTCTCCTGCCCCTCTCTCTATTTTCTAGTATCCCAAGCCTGGCTTTGCCCTTTGGTTGCTCTTGTGGCTTGTTTCTGGGTTTTTTGGTGGGTTTCTTGGTGTTGGGTGTGGTGTGTGGGTGGAATGTGATGTGTTTGTTTGTGGTTGGATTTTGCATTCTTTTAGACCTTGTTGGGTCGGATGGTGTGCTTCATAGTTTTGCACTCTTGCCCTTCACTTTTTTCTTTAGTCCCATGTGCCTGGATCTGCTCTTTGGATACCTTTGTGGCTTGTAGCCCTTGCTTGCTTGTGTGTGCTCTCTTGCTTGGGGGCTTCCTTTCTAGCTGGTTTCTGGGTCCTTTATTGGGCCGATGGTTGTGTCCTTTTCCCCTATTTTTGGTGGGGTGCTTTTTGCTAGGATGAGTGTCATTCTTATTTCATTGACCCAGATGTTGTCTTTGGTTAGGGTTGCTTCTTTCTTTCGTTCTTCAGAAGGGTTATCTACTCACATTCTTTTAGAAGTAGTGATGGATTTGGTTGATTTGGGTTTGAGGTCGTTGTTGAAGTTCTACCTAGTTGTGGTGCTTGCTTTGAGCTCTTTAAGCCTTGTTCTCTTTACTAGGTGATTCTCAAGTTTTAATCATAGACCCCAGATGGTTTTGTTCCTCGTGCAGGGCTTTCTGAAGGATGCTATGGTCTCTTGCTTGGCTACTATGTTGGCTATCCCCTCAGGTCCTATAGATGTGGACTTCCCTCAGTTGTTATTTCTATTGAGGTGGGTGGTTCTCCTATGGAGGTGGAGGTTGAGGGAGTTGGTGATTTCTGGTTGCGGTGGTTTAGCTAATTGTATCATTCTCTCCAATAGAGGGGAGCTCACTCCTTTAGAGGTGGAGATGGAGTTGGTTTCCTATTACCAAGTGAGTTTGTGCTGCAGGGAAGTTGATTTCTTGAAGTTTTCAGCAGTGGATCACAAAGCCCCCATCGAGGTGGGGTGTTTGGTCTTATTGGTGGTTTACACCACTATGTTCTCTGTTCTTTTGGGCTTAGATTTGAATGATTTGAGAGGCTGGTTTGCTGACACCTGGTTGTTTCAGGCGATGTTTAAGTTTTTCAAAAGGGTTTCTAGTCCCAGTTAAAACTAGGTTGTAAATGGGCTTTGGGCCCATGCTTGTTTGTTTTTTGTAGCCTATGTAGTCATGTTAATCTTTTAGAGGTTGTTGTTGGGCTACTGTTGGTATGTGATTTATCTTATTAAGCAACTTGATTTCCTTTGTTAAGTTGATGGTTCCCTTCAAAACTATTTTGTACTAGGTTTTGGGCCCCATCAAAACCCATTTTTTACCCCTAATCAAAAAATTAATAAAAATGAATATTAAATAAATACAAGAAGCAATTTGGCATGTTATCTGAAACATGTGTGATATTATGAGAATAAGTGTAAGAAGTTGAGTCCACATTTTGGTTCAAAGGTAGAACCATTTTTTTTAATCAGATTTTATCATAGTTAGGTTAAAAATTGGAAATACATACACATAGAATACTAACATGGTGTGAAAATATAAAATGTAGTATTTTGTTTCTAGTTTTCAAACATATAATTTATTATAATACCCAGATGGTAAAATTTGGTTTAGTATAGGATGTACAAAAGTGACATTTTTTTAAAGTGTGTTGAAGGGCAAACCGTGAATGTGTATGACTAAAAAAAATAAGTTCTAAATGAGTATTTTTAAAATCTTATTGTGGAAAGATGCATAAGATGCTAAAGTTTGACCTTAGTATATTTTTTGTAGTTTTTAATAAAAAATTTAAATATTTTTATTGTAGTTAAAGTATTTTTTTAAACCACTCCTGTATAGAGAACATAAATTGACCTAAAATAGTTGTAGCATGATTTTTTTCATGATGTAGAGATTTATGTCTATATTGGTTAGATAAAATTTACTTTCCAAGAAAATCTCAAAAATAAAAGTTATTAAAAATAGTAATGCATGTCATTTCAAGTTTATGAGGATTTTTGTTTATAAATCAATTAATAAACAAAAGAATATGCTCCATGCTAAAAAAATAGATATTTGAAAACCAATCATTATCATCTGTAATGTGTTTTGATTTTTTCAAAAATTCTCTAAAAAATATCATCAACCATAATACCAAATTTTATTTTCTCTTATTGATGCCATGACATTATACTTCTTGTTCCAAGGCTCAAGGTTTTGTTTGCAAGTCTACTTCAAGCCTAAAACTAAAGAAAAAGTGTAGGTGTGAAATTTTCAATTCCATGAAATGTGTATCTACTTCAAAACATGTACACATTATAAAACATAATGTGTATGCATTTTAAAAAGGAATGGGTATGCATTTAGAAGTGGGTGCCCATTTCCTTTTATAACATAGACATTTAAAATGGGTACCTATTTCTATTATAGGTATTATTAACTTTTTGGAATGAGTACATATTGAAAACAAGTACCCATTTAGGAACAAATGCTCAAACATAAACATGTACTCATTCTAAATGTATGCTCATTTAGATTCAAACTTTCATTCCTAAACAAGTATGTATTTTACATGGAATTTTTTGTGTTTGTGATGTTTCCACAAAGAGTGGATTCAACTTCTTTACATTTATCCATGAGTTATATTGATTATAGAATTACTTTTTTGGCTCTAGGAAAATTCACCGCTAACAATTGATCGACGAAAAATTCACGGCTGAAAATTAACCGCATTAATATTTTTTTACATATAAATTTGGAAAAATCAAAGTTTTATCAAAGTTTTTGAAATATATATTAAAAAATATTAATGTGGTTAATTTTCTGCCATGATGAATTGTTGGCGGTGAATTTTACTTGGCGGTGAATTTTCCCACGGTGAATTGCTGACGGTGAATTTTTGGTCGATGAATTGTTGGCTTTACCATATGCCTACTTTTTTAATTGTGCTTGTTAAATAGACCTCACAAATTCCAAAAAAAATATGAAATGTAATTTGAATAAATTTACTCCAAAAATAAGAGCCATGTGTCTAAGTTTATGGTCTTTATAAGTATTCTCTTGCCTCTTTTGAATTATAATGATAAGGAATTAGATTCATAAGATGTGATAAATTCTTATAAATTAGAAATATAATTTCTTAGTTCAGATTTATCTTGTTTGGAAGGAAGATTTTATTTCTAAATTCCTCTCAAAGTTTCTTCTATTTTGGACAACTAGGGTCTTCTTGTTTTATGCACTAATGAGAATAGTGATATCATGTTGCTTGATGCATTTACCTTAAAGTAGTGAGGACTTTAAAATGGTTCTTGCTATGATCTGTAAGAATGGGTTTTCTACAATATTTTCTCAAAGGGAAGAACAAATTGTTGTCCAATCTAGATTCTTAAAAAAAAGAAAGTAGCTGAAAATCTCCTAGTTGAGATTAAGAGTAGAGGATTTCATCTTGATGTGATAAGACTTATTCTATATTGATGCATGCATATGATAGAACAAGGCTGGCAAATGCATGAAATAAATGTATAGTATGAATGTTGTAGCATATACTTGTGTTATCAAGTGTCTCATGCATTCATACAAGCCAAATAATACTCGACGAGATGGTACAAAATGGACTTTACCCATCTACTATCACTCTCAATTGTGTTCTCAATGTGTTTAGGGGTTGTAATGATGACAATAAGACCCTTTGGTTGTAAAAGAGAATGCAAGAAGCGCCCTTATCTTACAAGCCAACAAACCAAACCCATCACATCTTGCTCCATATATTTTGTAGTTTGATTGAAAAGGCTATGTGTATTTCGTAAAAATTATTGACAAGGGACTTCTGCCCTATACTATCGCTTTTGAAATGTATAAGGGACTAATACAATCAAATCAACTCCGACCAAGGAGAAGGCTAAAGACCAAACTTACCAATGAAATAATTTGAGCACTATAATAATGAGCATTAGCAAAGAAAACTAAGTTCTTTGAAGACATGGAATTGTCATTCTGACTTGTTCCCACCACTACAACATACTATCTCAATAAAATGTCATCTCATGGAACGAAATGCACACAAAGTACACTCAAAGGGACCTGAGAATTTTTGAACTTCCAAGCAAATGTGGCAAAACGGGAGCTTTATTGTGATGGGTGGGAAGCCATAACGCTGCTCAAGTGTTCAACCACAGTACAACGTCTCATGAAGTACAATTATTGAAAGAAAATAGTAGATAAACTCAGAGGTATAACTACATAACGAGGAATGACTTTAGATGAAGCTGAAATTGAGGAGCTAAGTTCTAGAAATGATAATACATTTTTTGAACCTTAAATCTTTTTGGAGGTTAGCTGTAAAGTTTTTAGATTTGATTGTGTGAGTTTATTTTGTATCAACATTTCGGATCACACTCCATGATATATTTTTTCTTATAATCTCTAATTCATCCTAATGACGGATCACCGTGTGTGATCCGAAACAATGATGCAAAATAAACCCACACAATCAAATTCAGAAACTTTGTAGTTAATCTATATAGATTGTAAAAATCTGCTATCATTAACTTCTTGGAGGGTTTTAGGTGTTGACACATGGAGGGTTGTAATAAACCCAATAAGTTTCCTCAAATTTTTCATGTATATGAATATTGATCAATTGCAACCAATAGATGCATCTTCATAGACAGTTTTTAAAGTAATTTTTGGTGGTGGGTACCCGATAAGAATCTTGTACCTGGCCATCTACACTTAACCAAGAATGGGCAACCTATTATATGCCATGAAATGGGCCAGACTTATAGAGTATTGGAAATGTCAGGGATAGAGGACAACATGTCTGGCATATAAATGAAATCTAGTGTTTGGTGCACCATTTAGAAACTGGTTAGAAATTAGGAGCAATCCAATCAAGCACTAAAGCTAAAACTGATGATCAGCTTTAGATGGACACATTGTCAAGATACCACCTGACAAATTATCACCTACTAATCCAGATATCATTGAAAATGTGGATGATTTTATACAACTTGAACTTAGTCAAACGAGCCATAGTCCTACATAATCTTCAGTACAGATGCTCGAGATATGTTTTATGCTAAGGACCGAACAATTTTAGTTGCGATAAGTCCATTCAAAGATGTTTGTCTTTACAAGGAGAAGTTTATCAAGGGATACAAATTGGAACTTGCTGAGAATCCACATGTATACATGATGAAAGAGATGAAGAAGGATGGCTTTAGTCAGTCTATTATTATAGGTGTTTAGATTAGCAAGACCGACAAAACCTGTGATAAAGATGATTTTATCAGACTAGGAGAAAAAATCCATATTTCCACTACATAAAGTTTTGAAAGCTTACCTGACAATGACGATAAAGGTTTTTCAGTATTCTTTTTTTTCTTTTTTTTCCATATTCGTTTTTTTTTGTTTTTTTGGGTGGGGGAGAAGGGAGGAGGGAGGAGGGAGGAGGGGACCGAGCATTCGGGTTAGAAGTAACTAAAACTAGACCCAAACACATCTTATGAGGGAGTTTTGACCCTTTCAAATGGAGAGGAAAATAGTTTATCTAATAACAATTTTTTTTGACTACGTTGTTGATTGGGCAAGTCATATTTTAATTTGAATAAAATATTCTAGTGACAAATCTATTTGCTAATAGAGATTTGATGATTATATTAGGGATCAAAGTGCTGGCATATTTATTTTTCTTAAACATTTGAAGGTAACTCCCCCAAAAGGAAGGTTAGCGACTCTTTTCAAAGATTAAATCTAGAAGAATGACTTGGTATTAAGAACATAGAGGAATAATTTGCAATACCTTGAATAAATGGTTGGCAATGATAATTATGGAGAAGAAGGGAATTATTCTTCTATTGTATGTACACTTGTTGCATAGAGTTGTAGGTTTGAAAGTTCTAAAGCCAAATCTTATCCTAAGCACTAAGGGTGTCAAACTTAAGACAAAGACCTCTAACTTGTGATTAGGTTGAACAAAAATCGACCAATTTGTTAAGGTGGTTAAGTTCTTCAACTTATGGCTCTGCTAGACCAACAGGGGCTTCCCTAAGGTGCTACCTCTAGACACAATTACAAATGACAAACATGTACTACACAACAAACCATACCCAACACATAGTATGCCCCTATTCAAGTTGTCACTCTATATCTCTATGTTGGTTTGCAACATGCAAGGTTTTGCAACTGTATAAAGTAGATAAACTACCACATGAAGTGTCTAAGGATGTATTTCCTAATAGCCCCTAATGTTGTTATGCATATCTAGACATAGCAATGAGTAAAAATTACTACAACACAAACTTTGAAGGTTGTTTAGATTTTATTATTTTGGGTGTGTTGGAGTGATGGGAGATTAAGCATAAAGATGTAGGGGCATCACTTTTTGTTAAATATATTTTTGTGTTTTTCCCTCAGCTAATGCCACGTGAAGGAGCTTAGAAGTTTTAAAATTTAAATTTAAATTTTGTTTTGATTTGGGGGCAGCAAACTACCTTCTTGTATGCTCATTAAATGAGCAAGAGCAACAAAAATGAAAAGGGGCAAATTTGAGCAGGAGTTTTGAGTTTAAAAGAGGTAGTTGGGGGAAATTATGAAAGGTTTTGAACATTGCAGTTGTTTTAGGTAGGAATTTCAGAGAATTTTTAGGGGAAGCTTCCAAATGTTTGGTAGTTTGGAGGAGAAGAACAAAACAACAAAAAGGAGGACATAATAGAGGAAAAAGGGGGCCAAAACAATAGAAAACAAAGGAGAATATTAGAGGACAATAGAAGAATGTTTGAAAAAGTAGTCAAAGGGGCCCATAGCATATAGTAAGAGGAGAAAGAGGAGGACAATAGACTCCATATTTCATTGCAATAGTTGTAAATGTGTAAATGATTGTAACTATTTGTAATTTATAAGTTAATGAAAACTTGTTTACTTCTTTCCAAGTCATTTTTCTCTAATATTGAGTGTGTGGTTGCAAGAAATATTAGATAAATTTTTTGTTCTAAAAATCTAGGTTTTTATTTGCAAGTTTAAATTCTTTTGTGAAGTTGAAACTGTAAATAGTCACCTGCATCCATTATTGCAGCTACCCACATCAACAATCGGTTTTTAACAACCATCTAGTTATTGACTATGATGTTGATTTTATGCCTCTAAAACTTGTTAGTGGACTTGCAACATGTGTGTAGACCTCTATAAAGGTTGTGTGAGGTTTTTAGGTGCCTACAAGGGAGTGGATGCCATCAGCGGGTATCAGAGCACAACTATAGCTTTGGGAAGAAGGATAGTGGCCTAAGATTGAGGTTTGGAAGAATCCTTGTGAGTGTGACTATGGGTGTGTCCCTACAACAGGGGATATTGTAGATAAGAGACTGCAATAAGAAGGAGATTTAGAGCAGTAGGATGCATCCAAGGAGAAGGATGGTAGAGGTTGTAGTAGTAGAAGCAACATGAAGAATAGATGAGGTGTTAGAAACCTTAAGGGGAATGTAAGAAAGAATGAATGCAATAGAAGGTGGAATGAGAAGAGGTAGAGCACATGAAGACATTGATAGTGATGATGAAGAAGGAGCAGATATGGCTAGAAAAGAAGGTGAAAATGCAAATGGAGATATGGATGCAGGTGAAAGAAGGCTTATAAGAGCTATTTCCAATATTGGTAAAGGAACAAGGGTGGAACTACCAAGCTTCTCAGGAAGTTTGGAACCCGATGAACTAATTGACTGGATAATAGAGATGGAGGAATACTTTAAATATGATGGCTTGTAGAGGACCCTAAAAGAGTGAAGATTGCTCAAACAAGCTTGAAAGGGCATGCAAAACTATGGTGGAAGGAGGTGTGGGATGAAAGAAGAAGAAATGGTAGAGAAAAGATCACTCGATGGGATCAAATGGTAAGTAAGATGAAGGTGAAATTTTTTCTTGGAGATTACCAGCTAGAACTTCTCAAGAAAATGCAAAATTTGAGACAAAGAGAGTTAAGTGTGAAGGCCTATACAAAGGAGTTTTACAAGATGTCCATTAGCTCTGGTCATAATGAATTGGACCATGAAAAGGTAGCAAGATATGTTAATGGATTGAGGTTGAACATTCAAGATGAACTAAGCATGATAAGGTTATGAAATATGGAAGAAGCATATCTTATGCTCTAAAAGTTGAAGAGAAGTTGGCAAGGAAGCAAGGAACAAACAAAGGCAAAGGTGGATTCAACATTTAGGCAAAGTGTAGCAATAGAAAAATTACAACCATGCTAAGGAGGCCAGTCCATCAAAAATTCAAAAGGAGAAGGATGAAACAAGATCAAGACCATACCCAATGAGAGGTAGAGGTGGATATGGAAGAGGCCAAGGTAGAGACTTCCAAGGAACATGTTTTAATTGTGGGTCCATTCATGCCATAGATTTTATGAATTCCCACAACGTAGACCAGAAGGATCAAGGAGAACAGGGGCAACAAGTGTGCATGTAGAAAAGGGTGATAATAAATCTACAGGCTATGTTAGTCAACCAGATGAACTTGAGAGAGGAGAAGCACTTATGATGAAGAGGACCCTATTGAAACCAACTAAGAAAGAGGATGAGCATGTCCAAAGAAAAATTTTGTTTAGGAAAATATGTAAGTTAGGTGGAAAATGTTACAAGGTTATAATAGATAGTGGTAACACTGATAATTTATTTTCATTTGAAATGGTGGACAATTTGGGGTCAAAAAGATAGTTCACTCTACCCCTTACAAGGTTTCATGGTTGCAAAAAGGGAACCAAGTCTTGGTTGATTAGCAATGCCTAGTTAATTTTTGAATAGGAACTATAAGGATGAGGTGTGGTGTGATATAATTCCCTTGGATGTATGCCACTTACTCTTGGTGAGGCAATGGAAGTTTGATAGAAAGGAAATCCATAATGGAAGAGCAAACACTTACACATTGGAGAAAAATGGAAGAAAAAAAACTCTTACACCATTGGTAACTAAAGAAGAAGAGATGGAAAGTGGTCCAAGAATGCTGCTAGTAACAGGGAAAAAATTCTTGAAAGAGATTAAAGGGGAAAAACTATGTTTTGCAATAGTTCCCAAGGAGCTACAAGTAGATGCAGCAAAGGACAACAATGACATTCCCTTAGAAGTAAAGGAGTTGCTTGAAGAGCTCGATGAAATTGTGTCTAAAGAATTACCAAAAGGACTAATGCCTATGAGGAGCATCAACCATCATATTGATTTGATTATAGGGGCAAGTTTATCCAACAAGGCTGCCTATAGGTTGACAACTGTAGAAAATGAAGAGGTGAACAAATAAGTGCAACAACTATTAGAAAGAGGACTGATTAGAGAGAGCCTTAGCCCATGTGCGCTATCAGTTGTGTTAGCACCAAAGAAGGATGGTGAATGAAGAATTTGCATGGACTCAAGATCCATCAACAAAATAAAAATAAGGTATCATTTTCCTTTACCAAGAATGGATGATCTCATGGATTGTTTGGGAAAGGCTAGGTATTTTACAAAAATTGATTTAAAGAGTGGGTATCACCAAATTAGGATAAGAGAGGGTGATGAGTGGAAGACTATTTTTAAGACCAAAGAGGGGCTATATGAGTGGTTAGTAATGTCAGGGCTTTGGGTTAACAAATGCACCCAACATGTTTATGAGGTTAATGCATGAAGTATTGAAACCATTTTTGGGGAGTTTTGTGATTATTTATCTTGATGATATTCTGATTTTTAGCAGCAACAAAGAAGAGCACTTATTTCATATTAGACAAGTTTTACAAAGGCTCAAAGAAGAAAATGTTATTAGTTAATTTCAAAAAGTGTAGTTTTATGAAGGAGAAATTAGTTTATTTTGGGTATATGTTATCTCACAACAAGGGTTGCAAATGGATCTAGAAAAGGTACATGCTATCATTGAATGGCCAACACCTAGGAGTGTACATGATATTAGAAGTTTCCATGGCTTAGCAAGTTTCTATTGCAGATTTATTCGAAATTCTAGTGGGATATGTGCACCCATAACTAAAACTATAAGGGGAGATAAGAAAGATTTTAAGTGGACAACAACAATAGATAAAAGTTTTGATATTTTGAAGAAGAAAGTCACTGAAGAATTGGAATTAGCATTTCTCAATTTTGCAAAGGTGTTTCAAGTGGACTATGATGCAAGTGGGACATCCATAGGAGTGATTTTAAGTCAAGAGGGAAGACCTATTGCATACTTTAGTGAGAAGTTTAATGATACCAAGAAGAGTTATTTTGTTTATGACCAAGAATTTTATGCCATTGTGCAAGCTTTAAAGAAGTGACACCATTATTTTCTTCCAAAGGAATTTATTCTCTACATGAATCATCATGCTTTGCAATTCATTAATAGTCAAACCAAGTTGAACCAAAGACATATGAAGTGGGTTGAATTCCTCCAAGGATATTTTTTTGTTCTCAAGCATAGAAGTGGGAGGTCAAATAAAGTAGCAGATGCATTGAGTAGAAGAGCATCATTGTTGACTGAAATGAGACCTAAATTAGTTGGATTTGATGCTATGAAAGAGTTGTATAAGGATGATTTGGACTTTAAGGATGCATGGACAACATGTATGGAGCCTACTAGTGTTGATAGGACACCTTGGATGAATCATTTTATACAAGATGGACTATTGTTTAAAGGAAAACAACTTTGCATACATCAAGGATCAATAAGGCAGAATTTAATAAGAGAAAAATATTGTGGTGGATTAGCTAGACATTTTGGAGCTGATAAAACAGTGGAACAACTTAGTGAAAGATATTTTTGGCCAAGGATGAGGGCTGAAATCAGAAAATTTGTGCAAGGATGTCATATTTTTCAATATGCCAAAGGAGCCTGGAGTCAAAATATAGGTCTATATCAGTCATTACCCATACTAGAGAAATCGTGGGAAGATGTGAGCATAGATTTTGTGCTTGGACTACCAAGAACATAGTGAGGTAAGGATTCTATTTTTGTGGTTGTTGATAGATTTTCAAAAATGGCTAAAGTTATAGAATTTAAAAAGATGGATGATGCAACACATGTAGCTAATTTGTTCTTTATGGGGGTTGTTAGATTACATGGTTTACCAAGAAGTATAGTTTCAGATCTTGATACTAAATTTGTGGGACATTTTTGGAGGAAATTTTGGAAGAAATTAGGTACTAATTTAAAGTTTAGCTCTACATATCATCCTCAAATGGATGGACAGACTGAAGTTATTAACTGTAGCTTGAGAAATTTTCTAAGATGTTTAGTTGGTGATAAGCCTAAGCAATGGGATTTGGTATTGCCTCAAGCCGAGTTTGTGTACAATGACTCAATCAATAAAAGTACAGGTAAGACTCCATTTCAGATTGTTTATGGATAAAGTTGTAGAGGAATTTTAGAACTAAGGGAGCTTGCAAATACTAAGGGATATAAGGGAAGTGCTAAAGGAGAAGAGTTTTCCAAACATATGCAAGATTTGCATCAACAAGTGAGAAAAACTTAGTTGGAGCAGCCAACAATATAAAGAGAAGGTTGGTTTGAAGAGAAGAGAATAATTTTGAAGTTGGGGATATGGTATTGGTACACCTACAAAAGGAAATATTTTCCTGACATACCTACAACAAGCTCAAGTGGAAGAAACTGTGCAAAATCATCAAAAAGTTCTCACCAAATGCCTATGAATTGGAGCTACCTAAAGGTTTTGAAATCTCTCTAATTTTTAATGTTTTTGATTTATATAATTACCATGAGGGAGAGGCATCCCAACAACAACAAAAAATAGGAAATATTATTGTTGATCACAATGATAGTCGCAACAACAGTGTAAATAAAATCCTCATAGGAAAACAGCGAAGAACCTATCTTTACTTGAAAGATTGAACCAAGGCAACCTAAAAGTTTGAGGAAAGGGGAAAGGTTGACTTAGCTTAATCCCAAGGCTCCGATAGTCAGGTCTTGACCATACTAGGTTCAATTCAGGGTATGATGTGATATTGTTGTTAATCTTGAGGGTTCTATGGTTATTTTTAGTTCTTAAAGGAATCACAGGCATCAAATGGAAGATTTTTAGTCCATTCATTAAATAATTTCATGAAATCAACAGATTTGCAATAATATTTCATGAACATCAAACAAATTTTCTATCACTTAAGTAGATTTAGCTTTGAGAATTCAAAAATTTCATAGAAACGAAAAATTTTCAATAATATTTTCATTCATTCATCTCTTTTTTAAATTTTTTTCTAAAATTTAACATCTAATCTAAAATAAAGCATCAAAATACTTGAAAAGTAAAATTTCTCTTGGGTATTCTCCACACATTCCCCAAGATTTAAATAAAATCAAAGCAAACCACTTTATACTTCACCAGATTGCTTCACATCGAGGCATAAAATGGTGCGATCTTTTAAAGAAGGGGGTTTAGTTTAGACACCAAGTAGGTTTTGTATGCACCCTTAAACAACACAGCATGCAATCTTGTCCGGCTAAATGAAAAAACCAACTACAAAAGATACATGAGATAGGTAGCTTTCAAATTGGCTTCGTTATTGATTAAGTTCTATGTGCATACAAGTTTTTAATCTGGAATGATTCAGAAAAAAGGAAAAAAAGAACAAAACTTAAAGAATTTTTGGCTATTCCGACATCCACAAATTTTGAATTTAAAAATAAAATTAAAGAAGTAAACGACCTTTTATAGGAACAAGACCCCAAGAGCTTAAACTTAAAGTCTATCAAGAGAATCAAAAACAACAAATCAAAATGTAGCACGTGGTAGATGCTAGTTGTCATTAGAATCTTCCAGAAAAAGTCAAAGCTTTGACTTCTTTAGAATAAACAATCTTCAACTCCAAACTCCAGTACGCAATACTCCACACAAACAAGGCCATTGGTACTCCTTAAAATACCAGACGGGGAACATCCACCGAGACTAGGAACAACCTACAAAATCAACTTTAACAATATGTCTTTGTAATAGTTCTAGCATCCAATATCTGGTGATTCATTGCCTTGTCTCAAGTTCCAAGTCTGGAAACCCTTCTCCACCTTTCTTCAATTGATATTCTCATAAAGTAGTTAATATCTGATGCATATGTTCTTTTGAAATTCCTTGAATCACTTTCCAACTATACTTGAGCTTGGTGTAGTCTTCTGATATCTGGACGATGTTTGCATTCCTCTATATTTTCTCTATTTCATACTTAACCATAGTATTTCTGCAATGTATGATTTCGTCAATGACTTCCCAGTTTAGCAACTGAATAGGGTCTTTTTTTACTCTTTAAATCCATTCCTTAAAAGCTTTTGTTTCTTTACCCTCTTGTCCTAGTGTCTAGGGATCACAATCTTGTCGTGCTAGCATTTCAATGAAATCTTGATCTTTATCAATCATTTTACTGCATTTCTCGATGACTTTCTCAAATCCTTCTATACATTGTACCAAAGTGTCACCTTCCCACTTTAATTGTTTCTTCCACTTTTCACATACTAGAACTTCTTGTTCTGAAATTATCTTCTCTCTTATCAAATCTTGGACATCTTTTTTTATGAGAGCTTCTATACTTCGCCTCTTAGTACAACCTTTCTCCTAGAAAAATTTACATTCTCCTTCCGATCTCTTGGACTTTTCAAACCAACAGTATGCCTCTTTGTATCTCCCAATTGCATCTGTGATGAACTATTCTCCTTGCCTTACCTAATACTCAATCCATTCTTCAAATACGTTCATTTTGTGGTGAAGTACATTGCGATGGCATCCACATACTCTTGTGACATGAGTACTGGATTCTGAGGCAATTCAACATGCGCCTGACTAGATTAGGTTAATGATTTTATAAAATTCTCTAAACTAGCATTCCATTCTTTTAGCTCTCTTTTCTTTTATTTACTTTTCGACACCCTGGCAATAGTTGTATCCAAATTCATCTTCATTTCTTCTAATTCTTGCATCCAGGATGAATGCCCAACATTGATACTTGTTATTATGTACTCCTTAGGCATTATTCCATGTCTTTTTTTATCTACTACTGGAGTAGCTATATGGAGTGTTCTGCCTCCTACATTTTTTTTCATGACATGTTTTGTTTTAGCTCTTCACCTAGGCTTAGGAGTCTCTACTTCCTGTATTAAACTTATGAGATCCAAAGGTACTAATTCCACTTCCAATGGGGAAGCTAATTCTCTGATTAACCAATCAGGTGCATCTTCATTATATTCTACCTCTATAACATTTCTTTGTTCCTATTTTTTAGTATGATCAGGAACTTCTCCTCTTACATTTTCAACTTTATCTATTATATCCTCTGAAATTGGAACATCTTCAGTATTCACTAGCATGGATTATGGATTACGAGGATTCAAAAATGTCTCTTTAGTTTTGAGACTTATATATTCCTATCCAACCAAGTATTTAGTATCAACTCTTAGGACATCACCTTCTTCATATCCTATCACATCATGATTCTCTTCATCTTTGACCCCATCACTTGAGGTTTGTGAAGGTTCTTTATCTTCAATTTCAATCTAGTTTTCTTTTGACCTTTCAGAAACCTGCAGTTGTTCAACATCATTTTGATCATTCCCTAGCAAAGGCTGGGAATCAAAGGTATCTTTGATAACAATATCATTAGTGGGAATTTGTCCTACAATCTCCCCTATTTCTATTTCAAGAACTTTAGGGTTCCCTACCTTTGAGGCGAGTGTTCCTCTTATGAATTCTTCTTCTTCAACATTCATAGGAATTGGCCTTGCTTCTGGAATCTCTTCCACCACTAGCTGTACCATGGGCTTATCTTTAGAATTATTTTCTTTTACTCGTTCCCACATGGTGCCCAATTTATCCATTTGTTCTTTGATTTGAGCTTCATCTATCTTAGAACTCTCTTCTAAAACCACAAGATTTTTTCCCAATGTTTGTTTTACTGTAACCATATTGACTAAAGGGAGAGAAGTAAATAATGTTTCAGCTCTCTGGGATGCAGACCTTGTATGTACACACATATTCTCTATCATTCATGCCTCTTCATCAGTCATAGGCCTAGTCATTGGTTTTGTTGTGGAAGAAGATGCCACTTTTGGTTTCACTTTTGTTCAAACCTTACCTAGTTTGGCTTCTTTACGATGACCAACTGGTTTTAATAAAACTCCTTCGCTTGAAGCCTCAATGGTTATTTCTTCAATATGTATAGCAACAACTACTTTACCAGCTTTTCTCTTTTTCCTAGCAAGCTCCTCATGCTCATGCTCATTTTATTCCCTTTGTTTCTTATTTATATCAAGTGAGTATGTGGGCCTTATTCCATCTTTTCTCAAAGATCTACAAAAATCATCTATCCATTGTTGAGTCTGCATTAAAACTAGTTCAGAAAATTCCTCAACTAATGTTATTTCTATACTTTCATACTCTAGATCCAGGATAGGTTCATCATAGACTCTATTTTCATTATAATCTATATTCAATACTTCACCATCATCTTCTTCCAACAGATCTAGAATGTCATGAATCTTAAGAATCCACATAGATTGTAATGAGAATCTTTCATATATTTTTGTTCCTTACTTTATGCTCGTCATCACAATTGAGCCAATAATCTTATAAATGGTAAACATGAGCACGTTTACTGGCTATCCACTTGGCAATATTCCCTTCTGGATCATAGTTTTTTCTTCATAGTGGAAATTACTCCAGCTTGTATGTCTTCAACTCCTCTTCACGCAAATCAGTTGCTTTACTTGCATTGCATTTGTAGTTCGCCATTACAATAGGAAATTTAAGATAAATTTGCTTATGTGTTGCACTATAAAGAGCTTGAGATGGCTTCAACTATCTTACCAATTCCAATAGTACTAATTTGTCTGTAGAGTATCTAGGAAGCATGAAGGGATATCCTTCAAACCCTTCCACCCTAATGTAGGTGAAAGTGGGAAACTGAATGTACCAGCCTCCAACTTGATTAATATTTCTTTGTGCTTCCAGAGACAATCTTTTAGCTTTGTCGCCTTCTATTATTCTCACCAGCTTCATGGAAAAAAAATCATTGAATCTTCAATAATGCTCTTTGTATTCATGGATAGTAATTTGGGGTAAATGAGAATATATTAGACTATTTCTTGCTTCTTTTCCTATAGTACCAACTCTATTCAACCCTTGCTTATTTTCCACTAAGGCACATGAATAGATCACATATAAGGACATAGAAAAACATCTTGACTTTGGAAATTCCTTTATTTGTTCATGCAATTTTTCGCTGATAAAACCTCACCAATGCATTTGCACAGGGCCTTCCATTAATTTGGCTATGATTACAAACATCCATGATTCAAACTTGTTGGCATCTCATAGTCCAACTATCCTGCTTAGCATAGTTATAATATGTTAAACATCTACGTTGAAAATAGATCTTAGAGTTGGCTTAGTTTGTTTCGTAATTTCCTCTTGACACCATTAGGTACTCATAATTTTTATTTTTTTTCTTTGGAGCTTAGGTAGATTTTAGCCTTCATCTTCATATCTATAGGGTTCATCTGAGGACATGTGAGAAGCCCAAATTTATATACAATTCCTTTCTCGGAAAGATCTGCATAGATTCTTCCCTCCTTCTCAATGACTCTTTTGACTGGGTTGTAGTAGTTTAAACATTCCATAACCAGTTCAAGGGCCTCCATTGCTGGCAAAAACCCTCCTACTAAATGTAACCCACTTGTTATAACACTCTTTGTAGATTGAGAGGCATTTTCTTATCTAGCCCATGTGAAGAATTTGACATCAAAGAACCATCCCACCAATTGGTACAGCTTGTGAAGTGCAATATTTGAATTCATTTTCTAGTATTTATTTAGAAGTACTCATTTTAGCCGGCATGTTCTACATTTTTAGATATGTGCCTTGTGTGCGAGTTAGGGTTAAATTTAACCAATTATCTTTAACAATTCATAAAAACTTTCAATTCACCATTCGGTTAAATTTACATCAGAATAATCGACATTTTAGTGATTAGGGAAATATCATAATCTCGAGACTTACATGCGTAAAATGATTAACATAATTTTTTTTATTCGAGAAATACCCTATTTTTTTGATGATAACAATCTTTCATAATGTAACTTTGAAACCCTTAGTAGCTGTGTTCTTGGTTTCTCAAAAATTACCTTTCCTTGTGCGCCACAATATTAGTCTTGTTCATTCAATGTCCTTTGAAAATTTACACTATAGCGCAAGGTAGAGTGTTATAAAAGCAACTACATGCTAGAGGTGCTGCCAAGTACGTGTGTGTAGTTTACCACCTTCATTAATTACCTATTACAATGCATTAATTTCTCGAATAAAGGTGCAATCATGGCTGATTAGGGTTTAGATTATGAACACCTTGGTTTCTACATGAGCCCGCCACTAGAGAAGAAGATGGTGTGGAAAGCTTATGTGGCACTCTTGTATCACTTTGATTTTTTATGAGGAAAAGGCCTTTTGGATACATGATCATTGATGATCACCTGCATTGACAACCTCCAGTACCGAACCTTGGAAATATTACCGAGAACCGAGATGCTTACCTCTAAGCTTATAAAAAACTAGGAGTAGAGAGAGGAATAGGAAACCAGGTTCAAGAAAGATCAAAAGTGATTCAAACATTTTTTAATGGAACCTCCGGTTTCCAACCTCCGACTAAAGAAAAATAAAAGCAACCATCGGGCTAGCTGACAAAGAAAAGAATGCAAACACTGAGATGATTCATTTGGGTGACAATTTACTAGGTGGGACTAGGACTAATCAAAGATACAACATCTTTGACACAACCGTAGCAACTCTAGGAATCTGAGTCCATTAAATTGATAAAACTTCATAAAATACTGAGACACTGAATTCGGGAAAGAACAAGGACTTAAGCAAAGACCAAGTAGATTGAAATGAATTTTGCATTTTACCAACTCCTCCCCAAACAACACACCAAGGCAAGTAAAAGAAAGAGGAAAGAAAGAGGTAGAAAAAAAAGGGGTTCCATATTTTTCCAAGGAGAAAAATGGGGCATGTTGTGAGACCACACAACAACTAATAACCAACAAAACTAAACAAAATAATAGAAAGTCAATTTTGGACCTAATAACTATGCTTCAACTTTTTTTATTCTTCTAATTATAAATATTCAGATCTTTATTCCAATATTTTGACTTCACTTTAGCTAGCATACAAGATTAAGCGTTCTTGAGCTCATTTGTGTGCAATTGATTTATTCTAATATAGTAAACTTAGAGCATAGCAATTATTTGCATTGACCTACATAATTTGGTAATTTCCTTTTAAGCTAACCATGGATAGAACCTTATTGATAGTCAAGCGTCTATAGCCCCAACAAGGTTATCATTGTAATTCCCTCAAACATAGCTCTATTGCCAGTTAGGCATCTATAGCCTCGGTAGAGATATTTGGATGGCCTAAAGAGTTGATTCTTTTTTTAATATTTCTTTTTATAGCTCATTTCAACTTCTTCTTCTTTTTTTTTGATATTTCAATGATAGCTCATTTCAACTTGTAGGAAATGAAGCCTGCTATTAGGTTGGGAATTACAATGGTGGCAAAGGTATCCTTTTGATTTTTCACTCAATGAAAATAACTACTATCCTGAATTTCAGTAGAATGATTTAAGTAATGGGTGTTTGTAGCTGAACATCAACTAAATGATTTATGTTAACTGGAGTAAAAAGAATCAAAAAATTCTCCAATCATCTATAATTAAAGAACTACTTCTGATCAAAGCATAGATCAAATTTCTAGAATTGACATTCTATTATTTTGTTCAAGTTAAAAAATTTCCAACTGTTGTATGACTTGATGACGCAAACCCCAAAAAATAGCAAAACAAAGCAACAAATGAGTATTTACAAAAACGATAAAAGAAATATTTACAAAAACTAAGCCTGGAAGTAATGCTTCAAGAATTTTCCATTGACATGCAATGGGATGTCTTCTCCAGTCAAATTCTTAAGTCTATAAGTACTATCTCCTAAAATTTCAAAAACTTGGTAAGGACCTGTCCATAACTTGTCAAACTTACCATGCTCACCTTTACGCTCATGGGCTTTGTCCCAATATAGGACTTAGTCAGATATTCTAAGGGTTTCTAATCTAGCTCTTTTGGCAAACCATCATTTTACCACAGATTGATGCCTAGAAAAATTATCTATAGCTCAGGTACGCTTTTCATCCAAGTGCATTAATTGCAACAATTGAGCTTCAGTCTGATCATTTAATCCAATATACTCTTGAGAAAATTTCCAAGTAAGGATTTTCAAATTTATTAGCAATATAGATTCTACCCTATAAACTAGGTGGTAAGGAGAATTTCCGGATGCAGATTTCATCCTAGTACGATCTACCCCCAAAGGGAAAATTTCAACAAAGAATGCCATTCTCTAGGATTCTTTTCAACCAATTTCTTAATTATATCCAACATATTTTTGTTTGATGATTCTG
The DNA here is from genome assembly GCA_007258455.2 of Sequoia sempervirens. Lineage (NCBI taxonomy): Eukaryota > Viridiplantae > Streptophyta > Pinopsida > Cupressales > Cupressaceae > Sequoia > Sequoia sempervirens. The sequence goes on along the minus strand of VDFB02270651.1, from coordinate 256,300,076 downwards.
CTAATCCATTTCCTTGTGGATAATAGTTAGATGAGAATTTCAATGTTATATCGTATTCAAATTCCCAATTAGAAAACTTTAACAAGGAAAAGGGAGGGCCATTATCACATACTAGCACATACGATACTCCAAACCTGGTAATAGCGTTTTCCTCCAAAATTTTGATTACCGCCTCTATGGTGCATTGTTTGCTAGGACACGCTTCAATCCATTTGGTGCAATAATCTATAGCGGTCAATACAAACCTGTGACATGAGGACGATGGAGGACTAATAGTGCTAATGAAATCTAGTCCCCATTGTGAAAAAGGACACATTTCCATCACCGCTTGTAATGGTTGAACATTGAATCTTCCTTTATTTGTCGCAGTTTGACATGTGTAATAGTATTTCATGTGCTCATACGTGTCTTTAAAATCCATTGGCTAGTAATAACTAGCTCTCAGGATGAGGTGTGCAGTAGCTAGTTCCAAACTTATCCTGAAATTCCCGCAACACTTCATTTTATTCCATCTTATTCAAGCATCTTAGATAAATTACTTCATGATTTCTTTTGAATAGAGCTCCTCCTTTAATCACATAAGTCTAAAAAATTATCTTGAGGGATCTTCTCTAATTTCTTTGCATATGATCAGGGCAAGTATGGCTGACTAAATAATTCCATACATCTAAATACCAGTTTTATTGGTCTTTTACATCCAGAATATACTACTGGCTATAGATTTTTGGATCAATCTCGGCAATAGACTTGACCAAGGCTTCTCCCTAAAATAGCTTCATGGGTATAATTTTTAAATCTAACTCTTGTAAAATCATAACCCATTTAGCTCTCTTTTCACCAAGCTCACTCTATGTTAGTAACATTTTCACTACAGTATCTAGGAAAATAGCCTTGACTATACTTCTGAGGATGTAATGCCTGAATTTTCATACTACTTTAACCAAAGAAAAGGCTTGTTTCTCAACATTCGTGTATCTTATCTCCGCTTCTTTAAATGGAGCACTCATAAAAGAAATCAACTTTTCTTCTTTGTTCTTGCCCCTTTGTGTTAGTACAACTGCACAAGTATGACCAGAAGCAAAAGAGTAAATGTAAAATGGTTTAACATAATCTGGACTTACCAAGACCGGTGCTTCCATAATTGCAGCTTTCATATTCTCAAAGGCGATCGTAGCTTCATTTTTCCACTCTATTTTCACATCTTTCTTCAACATATCATTGAGTGGTTTTACTATCTCGATAAATCTGGGGATTAATTTTTGGATGAAATTGATCTTAAACCAAAATATGATTTCAATTCTTTTTTACTTCCCGGGGGTTATAGCTTGAGCAATTAACTTACTCTATCTAGGTCTATTGAAATACCTCTTTTAGAAATAATGTGTCCTACCAGTTTCCCTTCAGTCACCCCGAAAATGCATTTCTTAGGATTCAACAAAATTCCATAAGTTTCACACTTTTGCAATATTGCTCTGAGATCTTGAACATGATCTCCTTTATTCTTTGAAAATACTATGAGGTCATCCATATAAATGATAATACATTTTCCTATCAAATCTCGAAAAGCATAATCCATAGCTCTCTAGAACATGGCTCCAACATTTATCAATCTGAATGGCATCCTTATATAAGCAAAACTTCCCCACTTCATGGTGAATGTTATCTTCATCTGATCTTCCTTTGCTACCATTACCTAATTGTATCCATATAATCCATCCCAAAAGGACATCATCTGTGAACCATTGACGATCTGTAACACTTCTTCCAGTGAAGGTAGTCAATAAATATCTTTTTTAGAAGCCTTGTTGAGATTCTAGAAGTCTACACATAGTTGTATGTCTCCATTCTTCTTCCTGACAGGCACTAATTTCTCCACCCAAGTAGAATGTCTAATAGGAAACATTATTCGAGCTAAGAGAAGCTTTTGGAATTCCTTTTGGATCAGTGGTTCTAAGAGCGCATTTACTGGTTGTTGCTTCTATCGGAAAGGCTTTACATTAGGCTTTAACCAGATTGTATGAGTAATGATGGAAGTATCATAAGTTTTCAAGTCTTCGTATGTCCATGCTATAACCTTCCAATAATCTCTAAGTGCTTGAGTTGTATTTCTTCTTTCTTCTTTAGTACACACCTTTCCTATAAGCACATTCTTAGGATCTTCTTTAGTATGCAAATTATACAATTCAAATTGCACTCCATTACTCTGAGGAAAGTCTTTCTATCAGACTATCTAATCTATATCAAATAGTCTCTCCAACTCAAATATCCCTTTCAGAATATTGTTATCTTTAGCAGCTAATTCTTCATCTTGGATCTCGCCATTGGGGTGATCTATTTCTTTAATTTTTTGTGCTTCGAAGACACTGGAGTTAGTAATGAATTCCAACATTTTTCGATCATCTTCAAACAATTGCAAATTTGTAACATTATCAGGAACTAAATGTAGATGCACCAACTCAACTATAAATCTTCTCAAATATGAAGCATCTAAAGGTTCTCGAGCACTAGCAATAGTAGCTAAAGCATCAACTCCTTGATTAAATCTTTGTGGAATGTGAGTAATATTGAAAGCATAAAAAATCTTCTATTAAATCCCACACTCTTTGTCGATAACTAGACAATCACTTGTAATGAAAAATATACTGCTTTCGAACTTGTCTGACTACCAACTTAGAATCACCAAACACCTTAAGAATCTTGAATTTCTTCTTTATTGCGAGCATCAAACCGTGGATAAGGGCTTCATATTTTGCCACATTGTTAGTACATTGAAATTGCAATCTATAAGTAGCAAGAAAATATTTACCTTGTCGACTAATGAGCTCAACTCCAATTCCAATTCCTTGTTTCAATTTAGATCCATCAAGCCTCAGGATCCAAGCTTGATCATCAGTAACTAAAAACTTACCATTCTTAAGAGTTTTTGAATTAACATTTTCGGTCTACGTAACTTGCAATTTATCTTCGTGTATTTCTAGTTCAGACCTTTTGATCTTAGTATGTTCTAGATAGTGCTAGTTTTCAATTTTGTGAATAATTTCCAAGCACATCATGCAACTATCCTCTGAATGCGTAGAATTGTGTAACCTGCAACAAAAAAAAATTACTAAATTTTTAATTTTCTTGCTCTTTCGAGCTTTTGTAACAATGTTCTTCCAAAATTTATCATAATGACTATTTTCTTCTTTGGAAGAATCATAATACGATTCGATTAAAACATCAATTCTAGGAGTTATCTGATTATCCTCTTCAACATTACACGTGAATACTTCTTCTATTTTGACTCTTGAGCTTACAATTTTATAAACCCCTAGTTCTACATCTATGTATAGAATTTCATTTTTATGATCATAATCAGTGATCATGTATTTCATACATGGTTCTCTCTCAATTCTAATTTGATTAGGAACTCCATTCCATGGTAACCACATATGTGAGAAATCCATAGCCATGTATCCATTCAAAGTTTTCAACCAATCCCTACTCAATAGCATACCATAAGTATCAGGTTTCTCAACAACCTGAATATCTATATAATACTGAATATTGGGATCCAACGCTAACTACATATGAATATTAGTTAACTCTCCGACCACATTTACTTCAGTTTTGTCAAGTTGAGTAACTCTATTTAAGGAACTTGTCAAAGTTAACCCTATCATTTGACATATGGACAAAGGAATCACATTAGTAGAAGCTCCAGAATCTACTAAACAATTATGAAGATTTTTACCAAATATCCTCAATGTGAGCAAGAATGGTGGGGATTCTATTTTTCCTTTATAAAAGGCTACTTGTGCATCTTCCATAGGAACAATGTTTTTGTCTTTTACCTTAATGAGGTTATCTTTCACCTAAGACTCTTTAAATTTTCTTTCTTTTGGAAGGTCTTCTAAAGTATTCAAGAAAGCTTTCTTGATTACAGGTGTTTTGAGCAATTTTGATAAAGAAAGGCTAATTTTTACCTTTTTGATCTCTTCCGCTAAATAATTAGTCAATTCTTTTGTATCAACAAAATCTACCTTTTCATTTCGTGAAACATTTGATGAATTATATTAAGAGGCCACCTTAGGTAACCCTGAAGTATTACTTGATTTATCATCTAGTGGATTGTTAAAGTTGAGTGGAATTGACGTGGTCAACGACCCATTGAATTTATTTCCACCATTTTTTTTACTTGTAAGGTTGTAACTATGCCCTATTTGATATTGTTGAAAAGAATGAATTTTTTCAACTTCATCCTGAGGTTTATTTTCATCTTGATAAGGAAATGTATAAGTTTCTAAAGTATTGTCTCTTTCATGTTCATGAGTATGACTCCTAACAACAACAGGTGACTCAACACATTCATAACTTTCAAGAACCAAATAAAAATCATATCCTACTAGAACTAATTCATTTCCCTTAGGAGGATGAGAGTCACACTATTTGTTGTAATGTGTAGTAGCTAGGAAAATATTGTTGAAAATGGAGGTAATTATGTAGCTTAATATTTCGTAAAACTATTATATTATAAATCTAAATAAGTGTTCTTTGTTACAAATTATTTGTAGATGATTATCTGTTTAGATTCATTTCACCATTTGTAGAAGTAGACAAAATATTGTAGAAGAATAAGACCAGAAGATAGAAGTGACACAACATATACCATGGAGAAACCCTTTCTGGAAAAACTCCACCACCAAAATCAATAGTTCTTGTATTATTTAACCTTAGAATAAGATTGCAATAATTCTTTATCAATCCTTACTTGAGATGCTTCTTTTTCCTTCAACAATTCTTCTTCACAACTTGCAATAAAATCTAATAAAACTCTCTTCAACTTGCTGCGATTTATAGACAATAATGAGCCTTGTAAACTCCAAAGAGTTTACAATTACAAAGCACAAAGCTTATCTCACAAAACCTACGCCTATTCTTTGCAAGTATATTTCTTCTGTGAAAAACAATGTCAAACCAAGTCCTTCATCAATTTGGGCATCCAAAACTGAAGTCCTAACTCAACGTTGATTACAAAGATATCTTGTAAGCTTCTCCTCAAAGTTGGCCCCCAAGAATGGGCCCACTTAACTCAGTCTTATAAAATATCTTATCATGAAAAAGTGTTAACTTCTAGATGCCAACTTGGGCGCCCAAGGTGGGTCTAGGTCAATCTTTGTTAACTGAAACATATATCTCCATCAATTCATGCAAATAGGATGCATGATTGATCATCCCCACGTAACTGAATGTATTACCTGTTATCTATCATGCAAATCATGTCGTTAGTCATGCATTCCAAGTCAACTAAACTCAACTAGCATTCAACTAAAACTAACTACATGCAACTGAAGATAATTGAACTGAATTGAATTGAACTAAACTCCATGCATGTAAACATCAATCCCTAACTTCTAGGATCTTTACACAGAAGTGTTATCTTTTTCTCCAAACAGATAACTTAACTCAAGGTGAGTTCCACCTTCCATGTGGGTGCCCCATGTGCTCCTATTTTGTAGGAGCTCTTCTTGGGCATCCCCACATGTTCCTATCATTTAGAATTAATTACAAATGTCAATTTACATGTTCATTCATTCAAATTTAATCTATTTCTAATCCTAGTGTTGGGGAACACTTTCCAAGGACTTAGGAGATACATGAAATAATTTTTAGGATTGTAATTAAATGGTATCCTATTCCCAACATTATCCCACTTGACATTATACATTGCAATTATTCTAAACAAGGAATCATTATTATAAATCAAGTACAGGACTCAAGGCCAATGGCCTTCCTGCACCAACTAATCAATCCATGCCAACTTCAAATGCAACCTGCATAATCATGAAGCTCCAAGCAAATGATTAATACTCAAAACCAAGAGAACTTATCTATAGGAACCGGTTTCATAAGATAATCTGCAACATTAATCAAAGTGTCAACTTTCTCAATTAATACCTTCCCACTCTCAACAATTTCCTACGCAAAGTGATACTAAACATCAACATGCTTAGTACGAGCATGATACATAGGATTTTTTGGCTAAACAAATAGCACTTTGACTATCACATTCAAGTTTAAATTACTTGCAATTAAAAAAAATACCTTTCCCAAGTCTTTGTAACCAAACTACCTCTTTGAAGGCATGTGAAACCACCGAGTGTGATGAACTCACGTCCAACCAAGGTGTAGGCTTCTCGGTCTTTACTGTTGAAAAAATATTTTCTTACAAGTAACAATTCCAACATATATCTCTTACCATAAGAGAATTGAAGCCTCGCCTATTTCTCCAAGTATCCATGAGGACTTGTAACCAACCAATCCATGCCAAACTCCAAATGCAACATAGCACTATCATGAAGTAATCAATCAAATGATTAATGTACCCAATACATGAGAGAACTACTAAAGATCAATGTCAAAGCTCCAATCATGAATCAAGAACATAAACATGAAAACATGATCTAACCATCTCCTCCAAGGAGATCACATGCATCATAACATACATAAGCATCCTAGTCTCAAGAGAACAAGTACCATGCCGAACTCTAAATGTGTATCAAGAGTAAACCATGACATAATAGCAACCACTCTAAACCAAGGAAAAACATATCCCCAATCACATGAAGATAACCTTACCAATGATGCATCCACATCATTGCCAACAACTCCCACTAAACCATGGTATGAGCTACACATGGCATCATGACTACCATCCTCTTCATGAAGATCACTCTTTAACATCAAGCAAAGAGTCATCGCTAACATTTTTACATGAAATGATCAATGCATGATTACCATCATCCAAGGATTCCTCTGTAGAAGAATCAAAACTCTTTTTCTTTTTTTTACAATCCTTCTTCACACGTCTTGGTTTCCCATAGTTCCAACACTTTACCTTACTTCATCCTTTAGACTTACCCTTCCCTTCCTTGTCTCCCTTAGGTTACTTTTTCTCAGGCCTACCTTTTACAAACAAGGCATCTTGGATTTCCATTTTATACTTCCTCCTCATCTCCTCTAATAGGAGGGTAAGAATTATATTGTCCATCTTCGGATCTACACCACTACCACTGATAGCAACAATTAGATTTTCCCAAGATTCTAGTAAAGAACAAATTAAAAAAATGCATTTATCTTCATCTTCTAGATTTACATCTACAGATGCTAACTAACTTAGAATCAAATTAAAACAATTAAAATGATTTGCAATAGAATCACCATTTTTCATCTTTAAAGAATACAATTGTCTTTTCAAATACAACTTATTAGTAAGACTTTTGGTTTGATAGATATTGATGCAGTGCAAAGGAAGAAAACCACCTATCTCAATCTTATTTTTCAAAACTCAAATCATACTTTGTTAGGTTACTCATCTCAAGTTCAATTTTCCCTTCACAAAACTTAACTCAATCATCCAAACTTGCTATCAAAGTTCCAATTTCCAATAGGACCTTCAAAACACCTTTAACATCTTGACAATGATTGATTCAAACCAATTGGACTCTCTCACACATTAGTACAAGACCACCTCTTTTCCAAACTGTCCTCAATGGCACTCTTTGTCTGCAAATAGAAACTTTAGTCTTCAAGGCACAAACAACCAACTCTATTCTTAAGACATCTTCTTTAAGGTTGACACAACATGATTAGACTCTTCATAAACCCCAAAACACAAGTTACTCATTTGAATACAACTCCTTCTAAAACTGACCCCAATGCTTGTAGGTCTCCTACAATGATTGAACCCCTTTTATGCTTTCCCAAAACATATTCAAAAATGGGTAATAGTTATTTTGGAACATATGGCTCTAAACTTGTTCTCAGTCAGAATTAGGCCTAATTAGGCTTTGATAGCACAAAGGTTTATTGGTTCTACTAGTTCTAGTCACAAATACTCTTAACCAACATTACAAACAACCTTTATTTGACCTTCTCAAGCTTATAAATTCATCAGAAGTCCTTTCCAAAGGGTATTTTCTCAAACCCTAAGTGTTAACCTTCTTAAACTTTGTTTTACCAATCTGTACACATATTTTTCAATCCAAAACTTTACTTTTTCACACCTTAACCTTAGCCTTTTGGTTGGTAACCATTGAAATATGAAATTACATGCAACAAGAAGTATATTCACCAAAAATTAAGAGTTTTCACCATATTTAATGGGAGAAACACAAATTTATAAGTCATTGTTTACCCTAATTAGGGATTTTGATAGTCTACAGAAAAATCACAATATCTTTCCTTAGATTCCACCAAATTGCAGGAGACAAATTTCAAATGGAAGGTGATTGATCCTACTTACACATGAAATCAATTGTAGATGATCTCTTTCCTGTACAAGTTCGTACAAAGCATGAGAACAACAAACTATTGTGTGAAAATGCAAGAAAACTGTGATTTCTTTTATTCAAACTCAAACTTCAATCACCCACACCTTACAAAGTGTTTACAAATCCTTTTAAAGGAATTTCATACATGACTCTTTAGTTTTCAACTACCTTCCACCGAATTGGAACTAAATGTCTCTTCACCTTCCTTCAATGTGCAACTTTACAATTTTGCATCTTTTACATTTGTGACAACTTTTGAATATATTGACATCCTTTTACATTTTTTTTCAAAATATGACATAATGACCTCCTAATGACTCTAATACATGGAAAATGACTAAAATTACCCTTGAACAATGTTGAAACATAAAAAATTGATCAACCTTCAAGATTTACTCCATGGAATCATAACATTGTCATGGTGCTCCTACACTAGATATCACCTATTCTCTTCCACAACTTATATGCAATAGTTTCTTCTGAAACATTCAAGAGAAAAAAATTAGCAAGAAATAATATTATGGTCCCTCTCGCCTTCTTATCAAGCTTAGCCCAATCCTCATCTAACATCATTATAGGTGACTTTGTCTCATTACCAACAACTAACCAATGATCTCTCTCTTCAAGGAGATCCTCCATTTTTAGTTTCCACATCTCATAATTAGATCCAATGAATCTTTCAATATTTTAATGAGAATTAAAACTCATTGTAACAAATTTATTTTCCAAAATCAGCAATAAAATAATAGTTAAAGCTCCCACTACAGCCAAAAAACCTTCAAAATTTTAAGAGAAATGCGTCCCAAACTCTACCCCAACTGTTGGCTCTAATACCAAATGTTGAAAATGGAGGTAATTATGTAGCTTAATATTTCATAAAACTATTATACTGTAGATCTAAATAAGTGTTCTTTGCTAAAAATTATTTGTAGATGATTATCTATTTAGATTCATTTCACCATTTGTAGAATTAGACAGAAGATTGTAGAAGAATAAGACTAGAAGATAGAAGTGACACAACATATACCATGGAGAAACCCTTTTGGGAAAAAACTCCACCACTAGAATCAATAGTGCTTGTATTATTTAACCTTAGAATAAGATTACAATAATTCTTTATCAATCCTTGCTTGAGATGCTTCTTTTTCCTTCAACAATTCTTCTTCACAACCTGTAATAAAATCTGATAAAACTCTCTTCAACGTGCTACAATTTATAGACAATAATGAACCTTGTAAACTTCAAAGAGTTTACAATTACAAAGCACGAGGCTTATCTCACAAAACCTATGCCTATTCTTTGCAAGTAGAGTTCTTCTATGAAAAACAATGTCAAACCAAGTCCTTCATCAATTTGGGCATCCAAAACTGAAGTCCTAACTCAAAGTTGATTACAAAGATATCTTGTAAGCTTCTCCTCAAATTTGGCACCAAAGAATGGGCCCACTTAACTCAGCCTTATAAAATATCTTATCATGCAAAAGTGTTAACTTCAAGATGCCAACTTAGGCACCCAAGGTGGGTACAAGTCAATCTCTGTTAACTGAAACATATCTCTCCATCAATTCATGCAAATAGGATGCATGATTGATCATCCCCACTTAACTGAATGTATCACCTGTTATCTGTCATGCAACTCAAGTCATTATTCATGCATTCCAAGTCAACTAAAGACAAATAGTATTCAACTAAAACTAACTACATGCAACTAAAGATAACTGAACCATAATTGAACTTAACTGAATTGAACTAAATTGAATTGAACTAAATTGAACTAAATTGAAACTGAACTGAACTAAACTCCATGCATGTAAACATCAATCCCTAACTTCTATGATCTTTACATGCATTACAGAAGTGTTATCTTTTTCTCCAAACAGTTAACTTAACTCAAGGTGAGTTCCACCTTCCATGTGGGTGCTCCATGTGCTCCTATTTTGTAGGAGCTCTTCTTGGGTTTCCTCACATGTTCCTATCATTTAGAATTAATTACAAATGTTAATTTACATGTTCATTTCATTCAAATTTAATCTCTTTCTAATCCTAGTGTTGGGGAATACTTTTCAAGGACTTAGGAGATACATGAAATAATGTTTAGGATTGCAATTAAATGGCATCCTATTCCCAACAAATATCTAAAGCAATTTTAAATTGCAGACAATCCACTTCAGAATGAACATTTGTGTTATGAATTCTACACCAATTATTCATCACAAGGTCAACTAAATTCACCTTTGACATGGTTCTATTGTCAAAGGGATTAATGTTATCTAAAGGTGTGGATATTCCTCCATTATTTGGTCATGTATTCCAAGGTCTAGGTGGTTTGGGAGCATTGTATGCTTGACTTTGTGAATTTTGATTATTATTTTGAGAATTAAAAAAAATATTTCTTAATTGTGTAACCTCTATGGTTACCCTTTTGAGTTGAGTTGTGATTTCTCTAATTTCTTCCTTATCATCTGGAATTTTGACACTTTGACTTTCTTGAGTCTATGAGAAGAAAGAGTTTCCATTAGGATGTAGCTTTGTGATGGTTGGACCAGGGTGAGGGACTAAAGCTTGACTATTTGCTGGTTGAAAGAAAGTATTCTAAGGAAACATCCCATTCTGGACCACTCAAGAAAAAGAATTAGGAGTCATTGGATGATTTAACAAGAATCCATTTACATTCAGAGTAGGATAATTATTCAATCCATTTGTGCCATTTACTGACAATCCACTTCTGAGATCTTTCATTTCTAAGTTGACACTTACAGCTTTAGCATAAACTCTGGGTAAGGTAGTGGGAGGGTTTTCCCTTATTTTCACAAACATAGTAGTTAAAGGATCTACCATTGTATAATAAACCGCAATGGCAGGAAAATTATCCACTACATAGGGTGCTTGTAACTAAGAATAAGCTTTTTGAAACCTGTCATTAAAAGTAGTTATAGGTTCACCATCAAACCTCTTGATTTAAGCGAATTGATGATATAACAAGGCAAGATCAACTGGTGTTCTAAATCTTCCCAAATTTAGATTTTCCAAATCTTTCCAAGATCTAACTGAATTACGAGGTAGGTTGATATACCATTGGTAGACTTCATCACTTAGAGTATAAGGGAACAGTCTACATACAACATCCTCATGTTCTATTCTTGCTCTGAAATATGTATCCTTGAAGATAGTGATGTGTTCTTCCACATCCTTATGAAGATAATATTTAGGACATAACTTGTCAGGATTTTTTGGAAGATCATTATATACAAAAAATTGGATCAATGACTCTACATTAAAGAAACCCATCATTATGGGAGGAGGTGGTGGTATAACAGTAGTCTGTGTAGACATCAAAAAATTGTCATCTTACAATACCTTGTCACAACATTGCATCATTTAGACACCTTGTATCATGTTTTTCCCTAGGTACCCATGTCATCATATATTTAATTAAATAAATTTTATTTATTTAATTAAATTCATAATCATTTCCATCCATTTCTCTAATGTTAATTAAATAATTTATATTATTTAATTAATTAAATCATTTATATCCCTTCCTCTAATGTTAATTAAATAATTTATATTATTTAATTAATTAAATCATTTCCATCCATTCCTCTAATGTTAATTAAATAATTTATATTATTTAATTAATTAAATCATTTCTATTAATTCTTCTAATGTTAATTAAATAATTTGTATTATTTAATTGATGAAATCATAAATCCACATTAATTAAATAAATCAAATATTTATTTAATTAATAAAATCTTTAAAATATCTTCTCGCTTTCTTTCCAAAATTGAAACTCATGTGCATCTAATTAATTTATTTAATTAGATAATTCATCAATTATCTTTCTCATCTTTTTCAGGATTTATTTCCTTTGAAAGATAATCAAAATCTTTCTATTTTTTTCACATCTTATCTTATCTTGTTTTAATTCCTTTAAAACAATAAATCAAAATCTTTCTATCTTTCAAAAATCTTATCTCATCTCATTGTTTTTCCTCTTTTGACAAAAATCAAATCATTATCAATCTTATCAAATCTTATCTCTGTCCACATCGAAAATCTATAAATCAAACCTTTCACAGGCCATTTGCATCGAATCTTCAGACATCCTTATGCTGTCAAAATCATTCTTCGATCGAATCTTCTTCTAGCATCTTCACTCTATCAAAATCAGTCTTCAATCGCCATCTATCATCTTCATCAAGTTGTTATGCTGCAGAATTGAGCAACCAACATTCCTCCAAAAATCAACCTTTGAAATCTTGCATCCTTGTGCAGGTGGAGAAGAGCCATGGAGATCAATCAACACTAGTTTGAAAATCGGTTTACAGTTTCTTTGTTTACTATTTTTATTTTCATTCTAGTTTGTACTTCATGGTGCTTGATAGGATTTAATTTGTTTATTGTCTTTAATGCATTTAAACTCTTTGGATTATCTACCTATCTACATTTTGGCGCCCACCGTGGGGCCTTGCCCTGTTTTTAACATTTATTTGCAGGTTTTATCACAAGATTCGCATTCTGGAATTCGGAATTTCAGCAAAATTTTATGTTTTAGAGCATCTGAGGGTTTCTGTAGCGCATCTAGGGTTTAACAGTGCTTTTACAGGTCTTTCGGCGCATTTAGGAGCTGTTTCGGCGCATCCAGGGACTGTTTCGGCGCATATAAGGAACATAATAGCATATCAACTGTCACTGTTTTAAAATTAAAATCTGCATTTTCTTAGAATAGCACATTTAAGGTCTGTTTTAGCGCATCTGGGAGTTTCTATAGCGCATTTAAGGTCTGTTTTAGCGCATCTGGGAGTTTCTATAGCGCATTTAAGGTCTATTTTAGCGCATCTGGGGGTTTCTATAGCACATTTAAGGTCTGTTTTAGCACATCTGATGGTTTTTGTCGCGCATCTGGGAGTTTCTGTAGCGCATATGGGATCTGTTTTAGCGCATACAGGGCCTTTTTCAGCGTTCTCATAGGAAATCTTAAAATGGCCATATCTTGCTCATTTTTTGGTCTTTTTCAGAGATTTTTTTTTTGAAATGGGGTAGAATTTCATAAGCTATTTAATGGTGTAAGTTTTTATCAGATTTGACAAAGAAATAGCTTTCAAATTCTCACATATTTGAAAAATGTTACATGTTTTGGGATTTAATCACACTTTTGCCTGCATGCATGTGTTTCTTCTTGTCTTGGTGACTTTTTGGTGAATAATACAGAGCTAGAAAAGGATTGGGATAGATCACATCAACAATTTGGAAAGCGAAAATAACCAGGTGCACACATTCTAATCTTTCATCTCATTAATCATTGTTTGTTAACACATTTCAATTTGGGGCATAAAATCAATCTTATTTGATCACATATTTGAAATTGGGTTAAAAAAAAAACCATTGTCTTCCATCACATCTTGATTTGGGATCTAAAAAGAATGAGTGCTTCATTGTTTTCTTCTAAACATTTCAATTTTCTAAAGGGAGATTAATCACTGTGAGCATGAATCAAGTGTGTGTGTCTTCCAAAACACCTCACTTGGTTCACTTTTGTCATACCCTTTTTAGGAGGCCTGCTTGGAGCACACACCCCTCCAAGGGATGACCTCGATCAAAGTGTGAATCAAAAGACACGCTTGTTTGGAAGTTGAAATCTTGTCACTCTGAGCTAAGCCCCAAATAACTTTATACCTTTGGGAAGTGAATGTGAAGGGTGGGTTACCCCTTTCTCCTAGCTTATTGGCAGAATTTTTCTTTCAAATCATTCCTTAGTCAACCTTGTGCAGACTAGCTTGAGACCTAATTGGCCATACCCCACTTAACTAGTCATAGGGCTTGTTGATGTGTCTTCCATGTGTGCTTGTTTAATAATCATTATTACATTATTCAAATTTCAAAATTCAAACTTGCTTATGTTTCTTGCATGAGTGATTTATGGTTGTACATGTGTGATTCATTTAAACATTGTCCAATCAAGCTAAAAACCAAACACATAAAATCACTCTACACATTCTTCCAACACATTTATATCCAATCACCATCAACCCTAACCAATCCAAGTCTTCCAATCTAATCATTCCACATCATCACTATCACCAACCTAGTCCTAGTCACCAATTATCAAAATGGTCATAATCATAAACAAGCCCAAATTCATAATCCAAGGGGGCACAACTAAGAATTCCTTTGATGGAAATATGAATGTAACCTCTTCTCCAAAAACAACATCATCCAAATTCAATATTTTTGAATTTTTTGAGAAGCCCAAATCTAAGCCATCAAATAAAATTGACCAATCTAATCCATCCACTTCTTTGCATGCCAATGCCACATCAACACATCCATCAATATCACTGGAAGAACATAGAAGCCCAAGTCTACCTTGGAAAAAAAATCAAGAGCCTTTAAGTCTTAATGCCACCTTTGACAAGGGAAATACCAATCTAGCACATGCACCCTATAACTTTATCATACCATCATCCAATCAAAATCAAAACCCTAAGCCAACACCTTCCACCTCTACACCTCCAACGGATGTGACCCAAGGGCTACGAGCAAGGAATCAACTATCGCCATGTCATTCAACACGTATACCTGAACATACAAAAGAATCCTCAAACATCATGCCAAGTCCTTCAAGCCAACCATGTCATCCACAACCCCTTGAGCCAATTCCAGAGTCTCCCCTCGTAAGTCCAAGTCACCCTCTATCATGCTCCTATGTTGTTGACCATCAAGAATATGACAAGTCTCTCCATGAGAAATCCCCTTCCACCTCCATTCCAATAAGTCATGAGGTATTTCAAGAGCACAATCCTAAACATGCGGAAACATTACCCCCTCATCCACATAAAGATCAACACCCTCCCAATGATCCCATTCATAACATACCTAATATTGTTCATGATCAACTTTCCATCTTTGATCAAGACCCCTTTTATGATCAAGAAGACCATGATGATCCTCTTAGCCAACTTTATGCATTCCATGGTCAAGAGCCTATCACTTCACCTATCCATGAGCAAGAAACATCCCTTACTCCTATCTACCCCCTACCTAGTCCTATCCATGATCTATTAACATCCACTTCCTTTGATGAGACATATGCCTCCCAAGCACACATAGAAGATCAAACAAATACATTGGATCTAAGTGAACACAATGCTAATCAAGATCCTAATGGTCCTCCATCACCCACTATCGACCCCATTGCAAGTCCTCCATCATATCCTGATGGTCTTTCCACCCTCATTCATGAATGTTCCTCCTTAGAACAACAAAAACCATTATCTTCCCTTGCTTCATCTTCTCCATCCAATAAGGAACTCATGTCTAGTGTTCCACCTACACCTAGTCTCATTGTCCATTGCACACTCCAAAACATGAACCACCAAGATAAAGGTTTAGACCTTCATGAACAAGGTATTTTGGAGCCTATCCATGTCAAAGTCCCTCCACGCTCTTATGGCCATGGGCATACATCTCAAGGACACCAATCTCAAGATGTTGGTATTTCCTCCATGCCTCCTAAGTCCACTTTCCATCATACAGCCTATCGTACACCCAAAACATATGTTGTCATTCCACCACCGTCATCCTATAAATGTCAAAAGCATGTGACCATACACCTTCCACCATCCATTCTACCACCATTACTTCCAACTCCTAATATCCCTCGATCCACTCTACCACCATTGCTTCCAACTCCTAATATCCCTCCATCTAATCTACCTCCACTTCTCCCAACACCTAATATCCCCATTATCCAATCCCCTTATCCCTCCATCCATAAATACCCTAACATTCCTAATCATGACCAACAAATGCACACAGTGTATAAACATGAAGCTTCCACTCATTCCACCAAACCCAAGGGATTCAAAAGCAATAATTCCAATGCCTCTACCTATAAAGTCAAAAATCCTAAGGGTTCTTGTGCCTTAGGACATCAATACAAAAAGTCAAAGAAAAATCCATCTAAAAAGTTATATAAGCCCATACCTCCAAAAGTAAAGGCCAAAACTAAAATGGTTTGGGTACCTAAGAAAAAAGAAATCAAGTCAAATGAGGCATTCACATCACAAAAATCCCAACCATCCACTTCCATCCCACATTCTCATTCCATTCAAAAGTCTCAAATTCCTAAAACCCACAAGCAAAATAAAAATCATAAAAATACTAAGTCTATGTGGGTACCTAAATCACTTCATCCACCACCTCCTAAGCAAACATCTCCATTTCTTCCTACACCCCATCCACATCAAAAGCTTCAATGTTTATCACAGTGTGTGCAACCATTGGTCATGATTCCCTTCCATTTCACAACAATTCCACATACCTCCATCTCCTCATCCTTCAACTACTATCCCACATATCTTCCCAATCACCTCCCTATGGTCCATGATTTTGCATAAACCTTTCATCCATCCTTTTGTATAAGTCCTATACAATCCACATCATAATCCACTATTCCCCATCTATTCTTGCATAAGCCTTTCATAATCTGTCATCTACCTAATCCATCCCTTTCATATCATCCCTTACCAACATCTATGAGCATAATGGCACTTGACATGGTCCATGAAAGGACATCCATATCTAGTGAGACTACCACCTTTCATGGGACTAGAAACTTGAGTCCCTCCTATCCATATTCCCTTTCTATCAAAAAAAAAAAAAAAAAAAGTAAAGAGAAATCCCTTCGTCCAACAGTGAAAACCTGGTAAACAGGTGCCCTAGATAAGTACCATGATGAAAACCTATAAAATAGGCATCATGCGTAGGTTGATCTTCTATGTCACTTACACTTGGGGGCACAATGTCTTATCTATCCAACCTATCATTTTCATGTCATATCATTTCCATCCTACCTACCATCTTTAGCCATCATACATACCTATTATATTGAGTCCATTCATCCACCCTTCTTCTTTTGATCTTGATGAAGATATAGGGGAAAAATGTTGAAACATGCTTTGGATATCTTTTGATATACCTCATCCTTCCAAACAAGCCTATCATTATCCTATTGCCATAAGCTTTGTCATGAAAAATCCTAAGTCTTGTACCTAGAATGGGGCATGTTATTCCTATGCAACATAGTCTTTGGAAATCACATTCTTGCTCTCTTATGATGCATACATCCATTTCATTCACTATGACTTATCCTTTCCATCCATCCATATATCATGAGCCTTTTATCCCTTATCCCATCACCCACCCTTTCATCCATCAATCCCCTTTATCTCCTTGCACCTAGCCTTGGTTTTCCCCTTGTCATTGGTATCTAGCACAAAGGCTACTCAAATTTTCATCCTTTGACACCTCCAAATATTCTCAAAAATCCAAAAAAATCAACACATTTCAAAAATGCAAAAAAAATCAAACATTTCAAAATTCCAAAAAAATCAAAACATTTCAAAAAAAAAAAAAAATCAAAATATCCCCAAAAATACAAAAAAAATCAAATATCCAACAAAAATCCAAGCAATAAAATCATTTCAATCACATCAATTCTTCTATCCAATCATTCAACTATTCCACCAAATCAATCATCTTCATCAAAACCATTGCAACCAATCCACTCAATCACAATCATTCCAATCAAATCAATTCTCCAATTCAATCAATCGATTATCTAATCAAATCACTTCAACCTAAATCATTCCAATCACATCAATTCTTCTATTCAATTCATCACATCCTATCATCCAATCAATCATCATATCATTACAAACAGTTTCTTCAAATCAATCAAATCATCTTCAATCATTCCGAGCAATAATCCAAATGCAAGTCAATCCTTAATCCATACCAATCAAGTCGATCAATCTTGTCAAATTATCCAATCACATCCTTTGGTCTTGATCCTAATCTTGTCGTAAACCAAATCAACCAATCAACCAATCAATTATCATCATCCTTGTGTTGCTCTAGGGATATATCACTTCCCAACAATGACAACACTATCAACATCATCAATCAATCAATCAATCAATGGTTTACAGCTTGACAAGGGCAATACCTTGTTTGTTTTTGTATCATTTGTGCATGCTTGCTTGCTTGCTTGTGTGTGTTATCATTTTATCTTGCATTTGTATCAAATCTGTATCATTCTAGCTAATATTCATATCTTGTGTATGTTGGAATATCTTTTTGCATTATCCTTTGCATCTCAGGTCACATAATACCTTTTGTGCATTAGGACTTTAATGCTCTAAGCCTCTTTCCTCATACGTCTAGACAAGGTTGTATTATGCTGGGGCATGAGACACATCATCACCTTGGTCCTTATACCTTGGTGCATAACGTCTAGTGCTATATCAAACATCATGGTTGCTCATCTTTCATTGCAGCATAACGTATCATTCATCTCCTTCATCCACTTTCTATCTTGCATCATCCTATCTATCCTTATCATTTCATTTCGAGAGCCTACCCGTGTTTGTTCAACCCCTATCCTCTCGAGGGGGCATCATCATTCCATCATCATCCTATCTTTATATCATTATCCATTTTCCTCTATCCATACCTTAACTCTTTGAAATGATGTTACTCGACACAAATCTCATCATCTCAACATCATCTCAAAGAGGGGCAAAATGTAGACATCAAAAAATTGTCATCTTACGATACCTTGTCACAACATTGCATCATTTAGACACCTTGTATCATGTTTTGCCCTAGGTACCCATGTCATCATATATTTAATTAAATAAATTTTATTTATTTAATTAAATTCATAATCATTTCCATCCATTTCTCTAATGTTAATTAAATAATTTAATTAATTATATCATTTATATCCCTTCCTCTAATGTTAATTAAATAATTTATATTATTTAATTAATTAAATCATTTCCATCCATTCCTCTAATGTTAATTAAATAATTTATATTATTTAATTAATTAAATCATTTCTATTAATTCTTCTAATGTTAATTAAATAATTTGTATTATTTAATTGATGAAATCATAAATCCAACATTAATTAAATAAATCAAATATTTATTTAATTAATAAAATCTTTAAAATATCTTCTCGCTTTCTTTCCAAAATTGAAACTCATGTGCATCTAATTAATTTATTTAATTAGATAATTCATCAATTATCTTTCTCATCTTTTTCAGGATTTATTTCCTTTGAAAGATAATCAAAATCTTTCTATTTTTTTTCACATCTTATCTTATCTTGTTTTAATTCCTTTAAAACAATAAATCAAAATCTTTCTATCTTTCAAAAATCTTATCTCATCTCATTGTTTTTCCTCTTTTGACAAAAATCAAATCATTATCAATCTTATCAAATCTTATCTCTGTCCACATCGAAAATCTATAAATCAAACCTTTCACAGGCCATTTGCATCGAATCTTCAGACATCCTTATGCTGTCAAAATCATTCTTCGATCGAATCTTCTTCTAGCATCTTCACTCTGTCAAAATCAGTCTTCAATCGCCATCTATCATCTTCATCAGGTTGTTATGCTGCAGAATTGAGCAACCAACATTCCTCCAAAAATCAACCTTTGAAATCTTGCATCCTTGTGCAGGTGGAGAAGAGCCATGGAGATCAATCAACACTAGTTTGAAAATCGGTTTACAGTTTCTTTGTTTACTATTTTTATTTTCATTCTAGTTTGTACTTCATGGTGCTTGATAGGATTTAATTTGTTTATTGTCTTTAATGCATTTAAACTCTTTGGATTATCTACCTATCTACAGTCTGATTTTGTGAATTTACACTTACACTTCCAGACTTTTGAGGTCTACATGACATTTGACCACTAAGCTCGACTAGAGTCACACGAGGATCACCAAAACAAGATCTAGTGACTCTACAAAAATCTAGTTTCAAACCTAACGAAACCAAAAGAACAACAAAGAGGCCCTCTTTCTAGTGCCAATTCCTGTTGATCATGATATTAGTCACAACAACAGTGTAGATAAAATCCTCACAAGCAAACTGTGAAGAACCTATCTTTACTTGAAAGACTGAACCAGGGAAACCTAAAATTTTGAGGAAAGGGGAAAGGTTGACTTAGCTTAATCCAAAGGATCTAGTAGTCAGGTCTTGACCATACTAGGTTCTCTTTAGGGTATGATGTGATATTGTTAATCTCAAGGGGTCTATGGTTATGTTTAGTTCTTAAAGGCATCATAAGCATCAAATGGAATATTTTCAGTCCAATCATTAAACAACTTCATGAAATCAATAGATTTGCAATAATATTTCATGAAGATAAAACAAATTTTCTATCACTTAAGTAAATTTAGCTTTAAGCATTCAACAATTTCATACAAACAAAATATTTTCAATAATATTTTCATTCAATCATCTCTTTTTTTTGAATTTTTTTCTAAGATTTAACATCTAATCTAAAATAAAACATCAAAATACTTGAAAAATAAAATTGCTCCTAGGTATTCTCCATGCATGCCCCAAGATTTAATCAAATCAAAGAAAACCACTTTATACTTCACCAAATTGCTTCACAGCTAGGCATAAAATGATGTGAGATTTTAAAGAAGGGGGTTTAGTTTGGACACCGAGTATGTTTTGTATACACTCTTAAACATCATAGCATACAACCTTGTCTAGCTAAATGAACAAACCAGATACAAAAGATACATGAGATAGGTAGCTTTCAAACTAGCTTTGATATTGATTGAGTTCTATGTGCATACAAGTTTTGAATCCGGAATGATTCTGAAAACATGAAAAAAAGAACAAAACTTAAAGAAGTTTAGGCTCTTTCGACATCCACAAGTGATGAACTTAAAAATAAAAGTAAAGCAGTAAACAACATTTTATAGGAACAAGGCCCCAAGAGTTTAAACTTAAAGTCTATCAAGAGAATCACAAACAACAAATCAAAAGTTAGCATATGTCATATGCTATTTTTCATTAGAATCTTCTAGACAAAGTCAAAGCTTTGACTTCTTCAGTAGCAACAATCTTCAATTCCAAACTCTGGTACATAATACTCTGCACAAAACAAGGCCAATGGTACTCCTTAGGATACCAGATGGGGAACATCCATCGAGACCGAGAACAACCTGCAAAATTAACTTCAACAATATGTCTTTGTAATACGTCTGGTATCTGATATCCGATGATTCATTGCTTTATCTCAAGTTCTTGGTGTGGAAACCCTTCTCCACCTTTCTTCAATTGATAATCTCAAAAATCAGTTAGTATCTGATACATAAGTACTTTTGAAATTCCTGTAATTTTTTTCCAACTATACTTGAGCTTGGTGTAGTCTTCTGAAAATATAGATGATGTTTTCATTCCTCTACATTTTCTTTTCATACTTAACCATAGTATTTCTACAATGTATGATTTCATCAATGACTTCATGGTTTAGCGATTGAACAGGGTCTTTGTTTACTCTTTCAATCCATTCCTTAAAATATTTTACCTCTTTACCCTCTTGTCCTAATGTTAGGGGATCACAATCTTGTCCTCCTAGCATTTCAATAAAATATTGATCTTTATCAATCAATTTACTACATTTCTCGGTGACTTTCTCAAATCCTCCTATACATTGTACCAAAGTGTCACCTTCCCACTTTAATTTTTTCTTCCACTTTTCACATACTAGAACTTCTTGTTCCAAAATTATCTTTACTCTTATCAATTCTTGGAAATTTTTTTGTATGATAGCTTCTATGCTTCACCTCTCAGCACCAACTTTCTCATGGAAAAATCTTCATTCTCCTTCCAATCTCTTTGACTTTTCAAACCAATGATATGCCTCTTTGTATCTCTGAATTGCATTTGTGATGAACTCTTCTTCTTTCCTTGCCCAATACTCAATCCATTCTTCAAATACATTCATTTTGTGGTGAAGTGTTGTGATGGCATCTACCTACTCTTGTGACATGAGTATTGGATTTTGAGGCAATTCAACCTGCACTTGACTAGATTGGGTTAATGATTTTATTAAATTTTCTAAACTGGTAATCCGTTCTTTCAACTCTCTTTTATTTTGTTTACTTTTTTGCACCTTGGAAACAATTGTATCCAAATTCATCTTCATTTCTTCTAATTCTTGCATCTAGGATGAATTTCCAACATTGATGCTTGTTATTTTGTACTCCTTAGGTGTTATTCCATGTCTATTTTTATCTACTACTAGAGTAGCTATATGGAGTGTTTTGCCTCCATCTACATTTTTCTACATGACATGTTTCATTTTAGCTCTTCACCTAGGCTTAGGAGTCTCTACTTCCTGTATTAAAATTATGAGATCCAAAGGTACTAATTCCACTTCCAATGGGGAAGCTAATTCTCTTATTAACCAATCAGGTGCAACTTCATTATATTCTACCTCTGTAATATTTATCTATTCCTGGTTTTTCAGTATGCTCAGGAACTTCTCCTCTTACATTTTCAACTTTATTTGTCATATCCTCTGAAACTAGAACATCTTCAATATTCAATAGTATGGATTCTAGATTACTAGGATTCAATAATGTCTCTTCAGTTCTGAGACCTATATATTTATGTCTAGCCAAGTGTCCAGTATCAACTCCTAAGACATCACCTTCTTCATATCCTG
Source organism: Sequoia sempervirens (assembly GCA_007258455.2). NCBI lineage: Eukaryota > Viridiplantae > Streptophyta > Pinopsida > Cupressales > Cupressaceae > Sequoia > Sequoia sempervirens. Next base: position 256,277,213 of record VDFB02270651.1, on the reverse strand, counting down.
TCACATCAAGATTCTCTTCATCTCTAACCCCATTACTTAAGGTTTGTGAAGGTTCTTTATCTTCAATTTCAACTTGGTCTTCTTTTCAATTTTTAGAAACCTATGGTTGTTCAACGTCATTTGATCATTCCCTAGTGAAGGTTGGGAATCAAAGGTATCTTCAATAACAATATCATCAATGGGAATATGTTGTACAATCTCCCCTATTTCCATTTCAAGAACTTCAGGGTTCCCTGCCTCTAAGGTGAGTGTTCCTCTTATGAATTCTTCTTCTTCAACATTGATAGGAATTGACCCTATTTATGGAATCTCTTCCACCACTGGCTATACCATGGGATTATCTTTAGACTTCTTTTCTTTTACTCATTCCCACATGGCACCCAATTTATCCATTTCTTCTTTGATTTGAGCTTCATCTAGCTCAGAACTCTTGTCTAGAACCACAGGATTTTTTCCCAGTGTTTCTTTTATTGTAGCCATATTGACTTAAGAGGGAGAAGTAAATAATGTTGCATCTCTCTGGGATGCAGACCTTGTCTGTGCACACATATTCTCTATCATTCCTACCTCTTCATCAGTCATAGGCCTAGTCTTTGGTTTTGTTGTGGAAGAAGATGCCACTTTTAGTTTCAATTTGTTTGAACCTTACTTGGTTTAGCTTCTTTAAGTTGACCTACTAGTTTTAATGAAACTCCTTGGGTTGAAGCCTTACAGGTTCTTTCTTCAATATGTACAGTAGTAGCTACTTTACCAGCTTTTCTCTTTTTCCTAGCAGGGTCCTCATGTACAAGCTCATTTTCTTCTCTTTGTTTCTTCTTTGTACCAAGTGAGTATGTGGGCCTTATTCCAGCTTTTCTCAAAACTCTACAAAAATCATCTATCCATCATTGAGTTTGCATTAAAACTAGTTTAGAAAATACCTCAATGGATGTTATTTTCTTACTTTCATAATCTGGATCTAGGATAGGTTCATCATAGACTCTATTTTCATTATAAGTTGGATTCAATACTTCACCATCATCTTCTTCCAACTGATCTGGAATGTCATTAATCTTAAGAATCTATGCATATTTTAATGACAATCTTTCATATTTTATTTTCCTTACTTTATGCTCATCATCATAATTGAGCCAATAATCTTCTAAATGGTAAACATGAGCACGCTTACTAGCTATCCACTTGGAAATATTCCCTTCTGGGTCATAGTTTTTCCTTCGACATGTAAAATACTCTAGCTTGTATGTCTTTAACTCCTCTTCATGCAAATCAACTACTTGCATTGCATTTGTAGTTCCCCAATACAATAGGAAATTTAAGAGAAATTTTCTTATGTGTTGCACTGTAAAGAGCTTGAGATGGCTTCAACTGTCTTACCAATTCCAATAGTACTAATTTTTCTATAGGTTACCTGGGAAACATGAAGGGATATCCTTCAAACCCTTCCACCCTAATGTAGGTGAGAATGGGAACCTAAATGTACCAATATCCAACTTGTTTAATATTTCTTTGTGCTTCAAGGGACAATCTTTTAGCTTTGTCACCTTCTATTATTCTCACCAGCTTCATGGAAAACACATCATTGAATCTTCGATAATGCTCTTTGTATTCATGGATAGTAATTTGGGGTAAATGAGCATATATCAAACTATTTCATACTTCTCTACCTAGAGTACCAACTCTATTCAACCCTTGCTTATTTTCCCTTAAGGCATAGGAATAGATCACATATGAGGACATAGAAAAACATCTTGACTTTGGAAATGCCTTTATCTGGTCATGCAATTTGTCACTGATAAAACCTCCCCAATGCATTTGCAGAGGGCCTTCCATTAATTTAGTTATGATTACAAACATCCATGATTCAAACTTATTGGCATCTCGCAGGGCCTCCATTGCTAGCGGAAACCCTCCTATTAAATGTAACCCACTTGCTATAACATTCTTCATACATTAAGAGGAATTTTCTTGTCTGGCTCATGCAAGGAATTCAACATCAGAGAACCATCCTGAATGAGTATCATTAGCTATCCCACCAATTGGTACAACTTGCAAAGTGCAATATTTGAATTCATATTTTGGTCTTGATTTAGAAGTACTCATTTTAGCTGATGTGTTCTACATTTTTAGATATGTTCCTTGTGTGTGAGTTAGGGTTAAATTTAGCCACTTATCTTAAACAATTCTTAAAAAAAAAAAATTCACCATTCGGTTAAATTTACATCAGAATAATCAACATTTCAATTATTAAGGAAATATCATAATCTCGAAACTTACATGCGTAAAATGATTAAAAAAAATTCTATTATTCGAGACATACCTAGTTTTGCTGAGTATAACAATCTTTTAGAATGCAACTTTGAATCCCTTGGTAGCTATGTTCTTAGTTTCTCAAAATTTACCTATCCTTGCGCACCACAATATGAGTCTCATTCATTCAATGTCCTTTGCAAATTTACAGTATAGCACGAGGTAGAGTGCTATAAGAGAAACTACATGCTCGAGGTGGTGCCAAGTATGTGTGTGTAGTTCACCACCTTCATTAATTACCTATTACGATGCATTAAATTATTGAATAAAGGTGCAATCATGGTTGATTAGGGTTCAAATTATGAACACCTTGGTTTCTGCATAGGCCCACCACTAGAGAAGAAGAAGGTATGGAAAGCTTACGTGGCACTCTTGTGTCACTTTTATTTTTTACAAGGAAAAGTCCTTTTGGATATGCAATCATTTACAATCACCAACATTGACAACCTCCAATACCAAATCTTGGAAATATTAACGAGAACCGGGATGCTTACCTCCAAGCTTATTAAAAACTGGGAGTAGAGAGAGGAACCGGGAACAGGGTTCAAGCAAGATCAAAAGTGATTCAAACATTTTTTAATGGAACCTTTTGTTTCTGACCTTTGGCTAAAGAAAAAGAAAAGTAGCCATCAGGCTAGCCGATGAAGAAAAGAATGTGAACACCGAGATGATTCATTTGGGTGATGAATTACTGAGCGGTACTAGGACCAATCAAAGATACACCATCTTTGACACAACCGCAACAACTCTAGAACTCTGGGTCCGGTAAATTGATAAAACTTCATAAAATACCAAAACAACAAATCCGGGAAAGAACAAGGACTTAAGAAAAGACCAAGCAAATTGAAATGAAACTTGCATTTTACCAACTCCTCCCCAAACAACAAACCAAGGCAAGCAAAAGCAAGAGGAAAGAAAGAGGCAAAAAAAAAAAGGGTGTCCACAATTTTCCAAGGAGAAAAATGGGGCGTGTTGTGAGACCACACAATAATTACTATAAAAATGGAAGAATTAGCTACCCAAGAAAGCATGAGAGGAAATTGAAGATATTTTAGATTCTAGAGTAGTTAGAATGACTAGAGGAAATGAGTAGAGTATCTAGTAAAATGGAAGGGTAGACTAGTGGAGGATGAAACGTGGTTAAGCCCAATGTAGAGCTAGAATCATTCCCATTAACATAAGATGATAGAGTTGCTGACCCGTAGCAATTGCACCTTTAACCCACAGCAACCCAAAGTTTTACATAGTGAGCAGGGGCTCACAAAACTTTCTAGCCCGATAGTTTGATGCAAGGGCATCACTTCTTTTTTTAAATATATTATTGTATTTTCCCTTAGCTAATGCCACATGAAGGAGCTTAGAAGTTTAAAATTTAATTTAATTTAATTTTTTGTTTTGGGGGTAGCAAACTACCTTCTCGTATGCTCATTTAATGAGCCACAACAACAAAAATGAAAAAGGGGAAATTTGAGCAGTAATTTTGAGTTTAAAAGAGGTAGTTGGGGGCATTTATGAAAGCTTTTGAACATTGCAGCTATTTTAGGCAAGATTTTTGGAGAATTTTTAGGGGGATCTTCTAGATGTTTGGTAGTTTTAAGGAGAAGAACAAAACAATAGAAAGGAGGACATAATAGAGTAAAAAGGAGAATAAAAGAGGATAATAAAGAATGTTAGAGGACAACAAAAAAAATTATTGGAAAGTAGTCAGAGAGGCCCGTAGAAAATAGTAAGAGGAAAAAGAGGACAATAGACTCCATATTTCATTGCAATAGTGTATATGATTGTAATTGTTTGTCTTTTCTAAGTTAATGAAAACTTTTTTACTTCTTTCCAAGTCATTGTTCTCTGATATTGAGTGTGTGGTTGCAAGAAATATTAGATAAATTTGTTGTTCTAAAAATCTGGGTTTTTATTTGCAAGTTTAAATTCTTTTATGAAGTTGAAACTGTAAACAGTCACCTACAACCATTGTTACAGCTACCCATGACAATAGTCTTTTTTTAACATCCATCTAGTTATTGACTCAATAGTTGATTCTATGCCTCTAAAACTTGTTATTGGACTTGCATCACGTGTGTAGACCTCTGTAAAGGTTGTGTGAGGTTGCTTACAGCAACACAACCCCCCCTTCACCACTTGTTTTCTCATTTTAGTGAGTTTTTAGGCACCTACAAGGGAGTGGGTGCCATTACATATGGAATATTGGTTCCTATATCCAATTGGGAAAACATAGTCTAGAAATCTCAAACACAAAGAATACAATAGCTAGAATCCACCTACAATACCTTAATCAATATATTGTTGAAGACTACACCTTCAAACCCTACACATAATCTAGGCTCTATGCATGAATGAATTTGAAAATTATTAAAATAATCTTAGTAATCTATTAATAATCACTTACACTTCTTATATTATTCTAAAAAAGATACCTTGCAAAAAAATTACAAAGATTTTATAGTCATTTGACTAGCTAACTATTTAAAAGTAACACCAAAAAGTAAACACATTACACATAGAAACATTTAGCTAATGTTGTATCTACAAATTTTATTCATTCTTCTAGGATTACAATAGTCCATTACACATTTGGGAGGAAACCCAAATCTTTGCAGTGTAAAAAAATATCTTGAAACCCTATAATGGATACAAATCCTAGTAGCCTAGAAGTTCCTTTTCCTTGTTCTTACTATGCAAACTATTTTTCTCTCATCTTTGAATAATATAAAATTGAAAATATATATCTCTCGTACTCGTCCATGTGATAATCAGAAAATAAACTTGGTTGTTTGGCACTAGTGAGGTCACCCATGCCCTTGAAATCGTCATCATCAATGTCTTCATACAAAAATCACATCTTTAGGATGTTGAAATGACTATAAATCCTTTCATTTTTATTTTATCTATCCTACACATTAATGGCATTGTTGGTTTTGATATAAATGACAAGGATAATCCCTAAAATCCATTGAAATGGTAGCCTAGAGATGGCATGAGGAGTATTGAGGCTTGAAACTTTAATCACCATATTAATGGCTATATGGGCATCTCATTTTCCAACACCAAAAGTACCTTTAAAACTACATCCCTAGAATAAATAATGATTTCTTGACAAGAAAATATAATTGGGTAGTTACATAGCTTTATCAAGTCATTAATGATGCTCTAGGTTATGCAAGGAGGTGCCTGTGGGAGTGAACAATGTAAAACATAGGGGTTTCAAGGTTAAGGGGTCAAGGATACCTCACAACCAATACCACTTATCAAGAATTAGGGACTAAAAGTATGACATACTTCACACTTTAAAAAATATATATATAAGGGTACTCACACCTCTTTGAATCTAAAATTATCTGTGAAGGAAGTTATTAAGATTCAACGATTGAAGATACCAAGGAATTCATCCCATAAGGAATGAAAATAATAATAAGTCCAATCCCATGTAATTGATAAGTTAATACAATGGGAAGTGTTAAGGATTGAGAGTTAAGGATACTTCATAACTCACACCCAAGGTACAACGATAAGGGTATTTATACATCTTTGATTGTGTTAATATATAGAATAAATTGTATGAAGTTAGGGATCAAGAATGTTGAGGAAAAGATACATGGAATTAAAGGGATGGTCAAACTTTGGCTTCAAAAGTAACAGTATAAATGATCAATGAATTGGGGATCAAATGAAAGGCATGCTAGTAATATAAATTTTGAAATTGTGAAAAATAAAAGGGACATGTGGGATTTGTAGGAAATGGATTCTAGGAAGGAAGACCTCAATATCTTGATAGGGACAAACAAAAAGGTAAAGTTAGGTGGAAAGGCATACTAGGAAGGGAAACTCTTACATCTTTCTCATACTTGGAAAATGACCAAAAATCACCCCAGACTTAGGATTTTCATGTATTTTTTATAATTTCTAACACATTGGCGAGCACATGGGAGGATTATGAGAGAGAACATTTAGGAAAGTTTGGAAAAATGTGACCCATATAAATATTTCTCGTATTAGTTATATATGATGGGTAAAATGATTCCTAAGCACAAAGGGGTAAGGATTCAAGAAAATCTGGACACAATCAAATGGAGTGCGGACATTGGCTCAAGTTGGGGATGTGTGTATCTTTCTACCACAACAAGAATCTATCTCTAGGATGCAAACTAAAAGAAGAATTCTAGGGAAGGACATGAAAATTACACTTCATAATTATTCTCATTTATTACTTTAATTTCCTAGTTCAAAAAATACTTCTAGACATTTCTATCCCATACTTAACACTTTTCATTAATATTTGAGTAAAATAAATATATTAGATGCATGATTTTTAATGAATATTTATGTGTTAACATGTTTATTTCCAAGATATTATAGCATAGTATTTTGATTATAATGATCCTAGAGTAAATACTTTATGGAAGCTAACTTCTACATGCACCAAGTAAGCAAGACAACCCACAATCAAGTTTATAGTGTTCCTATAGCCAAAGCCATGAGTACCCATAGGAAAGGATCATAAATTTGATGATAACTATTCAACAGTGACAAGTTCTTTGTAGTTAAGGATACATTTTATTAAATCAAGGAAGATTACCTAATAGGTGTCAAACATAATGGTGATTCCTTAGCAAGGATTGAGAAAAGATTAAATGAGCTACACCACTCAGTTTTATGCTTCCAACAAATATTTTCTTGATTTACATTGATTGGAATGTTGTAGGAGTGTTCTTCCTCGAGCTTAATTACACATAGTCTTCAAGTTTTATTCTATTTCTAAATTAATACAACCCTCCTCCTATATCATAGGGAGTGATTAGACAAATATAGAATAGTTGTTAGGATTCCAATAAATGTGTAGAAGCAAGAATCAATATATATTGTAGAGATCTAGCATATCTAAATATATAAATTTTATTTGCAAGTTTGTTCTATTTTTCCAAGTACATAATTCAAAGACAAATTTTCCATATTAATTAATCTTGTGTGGTGAATTACAGGAAGATCTGATTTAGTTAATATTATTTGAAGAAGAAGAGAGGTGCAAGGGCTCATTTGAGGTGAACTACAACTACACTTTAAATTTGTTAGTTTAACATGATTTATGTAATCTTACATTTAATTTTTATAGTTATTTTACTATTATCAATAAGGAAATTTTTAACCTATAGCATCTATAGTAGACTTGTAGCAACTATTATGTAATTATTTTCAATTGAAATATTACATAATAGATTTCCTTGTATTATCAATTTTTTTGTTATACTCAATTATTTGAGTCAATCCTAGAAGAATGTTGTCATGCATAAAGTACTATCACTATTCAATAAGAATGCATCCTTGAGTTTGATAAGATAAATGAAGTACATCATAGTCAATTTTCTACTTTATATGAGATAGTGTTGTCCATTGAGTCGTGTGCAAGCCTCGACTACATCATATTTACTGACAAATGATGGTACTCAATATTTTTGGCATCGTTGACATGGATGGTTTCAAGCTCTATTATTGTTGGGTATTGAATTAATTTTTCCTACTTTCCTTAGAATATAATTGTATTTTAAGAACTTAGGACCTATAGCCATTAGTGAAACTACCAAACCATCCACTAATACTAAAGAAGAGAGAAAACTTTAACTCTAAAAATATTGCATGTGGTAGAGAAGAGATCCCTTAGGGTGATTCCTTTAATAAATAGTATTCAAATAGAGGTATCAACAATAGGATACACTAAAATAGGACAATTAAGTGAACCTCTATTCCTTTAAGAATAGTTTCCTAAAGCCACCCCACCAATTGTTATGTTTAAATGGTCAAGAAAGCCTCATTATCAAGTCCTTACTATATCCCATAGGAAATACTCCAATTCCATAATGGGTGATGCAACAACTAAGGAGGATCCTTAAATCACTGCCTTATAGTTCCTCATTTGTTATCAAATAGGGCATATTTCCATGAAAACATCTCACCTTAAACGCTCTACCATGTTACACCCCGTTTCTAAATTACTCGATTACTTTTACCTTTATTAGTAAATATGATATTAAATGCAAAATCATGACTTTCATATGTTCGATGGATGAATGAAATACATGAATATGCATTATTATTTCATTTATTTTAATGCTTTAATGATGCAAATGATATATGATGAATAATATTTTCATGTGATTGGCTAGCTTCTTTGTGATGCACTAAGTTGGATGCATGAAAGAATCAAGCCCTCCAATAAGAAGAGGGAGAGTATCACCCGAGAGACAAGTTTGGTTTGGTAACCCCTAATATACCTACTTGAGCTATCACACACTCACATCCTAGTTATTCAAGTTAAGTTAAGTCATTTTAGGATTCAGTAAGTAAACCCTTGGTCATAGTTTTTGGGATAAATGGAATGTTTGTTTATTGGTCTTTAATTTCCTTTGGTTGTTTCTTTGGTTTGAATTAAAGTGATTGAATCTTTGTATTGGGTATAAGTTATACTTTGTGTATTTTATATTATATGTTAATCAATACGTATATACATTAAATGTATATATCTATATACGTATATGTGTATATATGTATATATGCAACAACTCATGTATATGAGTTTATACATGTATGCACATACATAGGTAAAAATACCTACATATACGCATATACAAATATGACATACACATGGGAAATCGATTGGATATATATTAATTTGGTATACTTATATACTTATCGATTAATATCGAAATATATGTGTGTTTATTATGAGATGAAAATAATGATACATATATAATATATATATATGTAGGTATTAAATAATGCGTACATACATGCATGTGTATATATTAATATACGTATATATATTTATAAATATATATAATTGAGAATTAATGGTTTTAATTCTTATATATAATATATATTATAGTGATCAAACATAATAGCATATGTATATTAATATATATAATGTTATATGTATGGAATGATATAAATATCATCGATGCATTATATATGTGGATTAAGTGAGTAATGTTACTCTTTTATAAAACAAGCAACTTAACATTGCATAAACTATTAGCTACGCATATATTAGTATATGCAATAAAATGGTCTTTAACTACTATGTAAAGCACATAAGGCGTGTGGGATGCAATGTAAGTGGCATTAAATAAAATATATGAAGCACCTATTTCTTGCTCTAAGAAAAAGTAATAAGATGCATGTAAATATCAAAGTTGTTGAGTAATAAGAAAAACCACACACAACCAAAAAAAAGGCAATGGACTTGGTCAAAGCCACAAGTTGGTAAAGGATAGAAAGAGTTTGATTTTCATTTGTCTAGCAGCCAGTTATATAGGCACCATAAACGGGATGTGGCAAGCAACAAAAGCCATAATGGAAGTAAGAAACCTATAGGAAACCATTGCTAAGCTTGACTTGGTAAAATAACCATTATTGGCAGCTTTCTGGAGGTGACTCAGCCATATAGAAGAAGCTGAGTTCACTGGGATTGTATATGTGTTTGTATTTTGTTTCTTTAGCAGCCACATATCACCAATCTTGCTTAGTTGACCTATTTAGAAGAGAAGTTGGTTTCGGATTTATTTTTTCAGTTTTAGAGGTGTCAAAACAAAGGAAAAGGTGGCAATTTGAGGAGCTAAAATGCTTCCATCTTTTGCATATTTATTTACTAGCGCTCCTGTAACTACAAAATTTGAAAAAATTCCTCAATCTCTTATGCTTTGATGGATGCTCATACATGCTACTATTAAACATAGAGTCTATGAAACAAGTTTATATTCCTCTCCAACCCCAAAATACATCTTTCCTAAAGGATGGACTTGCAAGGAATTCAATTTGAAATGACTATTTGACATGTTAAAGTTTTTTGTGCAATTTTCCTCTCTGGTGTAGCAATATCTAAGCAATATCCATCTGTTGGAGCCTTCAATAAAACTATTTCCTTTCCACCCTCCCTAAGTCTTATCTTCACTCTTATCACATATCACATATAGATCTGTACAATATTTGAAGAAGAGAGAGGTGGTTCTCTCATCTCGAGAAGTCTGCTCTTGACTACTGTCAAAGGTACAATCTGCCAATATTTCAAAACCATTAACAAGAACCAACTCCTCCAACCCATTGTCTTCTTGAATGCTAGACTCATTTTCCAACCTCATTCCATGTGATCAATTGGAACAAAAAATTGTTTCCTTTTGTATTGTGTTGTTTATTCAAAGCATGGTCTTCCAAATTTTACTAGGTGGTATCTTAAAGTTTTCAATAGGAAGCTTGGTGCCATTGGTTGTTTGAGATACATTATTTCTTATTGATTCATCAACATGATTTATGTTCAATTCTACTTCAATTGTGTTAATCATAGAATAAAAAAGGACTGTGATATGTTTCATGTACTTCTTCAACATGCTCACAATGTACACTTTCCTCTAAGATGATATTATCTTGATAACTGGAATTAGAAACCAAACTAGGTGCTTAAACAACCACTATCCCCAATAATTTCATATTGATTTCTCCTTTTGAGATTACTTTTTCTATGTTTTGTTCTTTATCTTCCATAGACAGTAAATTTGATCTTCTCTTCTTCTCTTGCTGTCACATATTAAAACTCTTTAATTAGTGAAAATAATCAACATAGCTCAATATCACCCATTGTATAAGTAACTGGATATTCATCCTAAATTAGTGACCTGTATATATCCACTTTTTTTTATCATATTTCACCACATTTTAATGCAATCAAATTTTGTCTTATGGCTCCACTGCAGTACCACATCCATTTTAGGATTTTTGACTTGGCCTTTGTGGGGATACGGGGAAGGATTTGAGTCACTTGCTCTCCCCATGAGACTGCTTCTATATGCATCTGGAATAAAAAATTGGAGGGGATATTTGTTAGAATTTTCTTTTTGACATTTTGCACTATGACAAAAATAATTCAGGTAGCCTCTGGAATCACCCTAGAAAACTGATCATGCAATCCCTTAGAGCCATGAAAATGTACTAGAATGTTGATTGATGATAGGGGAGCATGGTTTCTAAATGGATTTTCATGAATACATCAAGAGTGTAGGACATTAATGCTCAAATTAGCTCACACAACTATTTCTAAAATTGCACCTATCAAAAAATCATTTGAAGCTCGCCAACTCACTACCTTGAAAAAATACTAGATCTCTTCCTGGAAATCTGCCACTAGGGGAGTTAGTTCATTTAAGTCCAATGATTATGTGTGCAGAAGGTTTTTTCACCAATCCACTTCCTTCACAAAATATTGAAGGTCAAAGTTGACCCCTCTAAAACCTTTTGGAAATGCAGATATTTAAACTGTGAAATTTCCATTTTCTTTTCTTTGAAAAAATATCAAACAAGATGTTGGGGTTATGAAAATGGACATGGAGCATATTAACATGGGGAAATTTTGGATTACCAATTGGTTTGTCATGACAGTCATCCAACTCATAAATATTGGCCTCCAAAGTTGACCTCCTTGATAGATCTAACACTATGAAGACAACAAACTCTTCTAGAAACCTCCAACTTGGTACTTCAAAACCCCATCAAATCTGATCATGGGAGGCTGAAATCAAAGATACACACTTACATATGGTAGATGAATGTTCCTACCAAGTGATTTGGCATGAAAATGGGTAGGATTCAATTTATGATTTTTCAAAATAGGCCACTGGGACATATTTCACAAGTGCATTTATGAGTGTTGCAATCAACTTTATCATCATGGACACTTCAAATTTTCCAAAAAAAAATGAAGGTTCCAACAATGGCTCTGTTTGGGGATGTATTCCCCTTTCAGGCATAGAAAAAATTAAAATCTATGGAGGAAGCAGATTGAATGTCTTATACACTGGGCAATAGAGTCACAAAGATCACCTCTACCCTTGATCTGTTATGGTTTGAAATTCAAACCATAAATGATGGCCCAAGGCCACCCAAAAGAAAGGCATGGACTTACCTCTATCATATATCTTATTTTGATGTGATTTTATCAAATTCCATTGGAAATGTTTATGCAATTTTCCTAGGTATATCCACTGTCACTGGAAATTTTCAAAACAACACTACATTGAATATTGCCCACATTTCCTTTATTATTCTACAACTCACAATCAAGCATGATTTTAAAATTTTCACCATCATGTGATATATTTATGCCACATTCATCATACAAGGAGCATTCACTTTCAATGCAACCTCCTCCATCATTCTGGTGACTAACATGTGTCATGAAATGATCTCCTAGTTGAACTTAAAACTGAAAACACTCATTGTCCACCATATAGCTAAGATCATTTTTTATCATAAGTTTGCATGGAAAATATGAAACCATCATAGGGCCATTGATGAAAACTTGGACAAAAAATTCTAGGTGTATGGGAAGCAAAACAATCATAGTCATTTATGTTGTTCATTCCATCATCTGAATGTTTCTCACCTAATTATGAGAATTTTGCCACATCAACATATTCTGAGATAGCCTGATTTGAGATGTTTTCAATATATTTTATATCACTAATTGGTAGTGAAATCAACCTTTGATCCATACATCCATCACTATGCACATCTGAACCAATCAATGTTTAACATACGTTATCCATGGTATGCAAATCACTATCATCTTCATGTAAGCCAAAGATCTCTAATTCTGATTTACATATCCCCTCTTGATCAAGGATAAACATAGGCTCTTGATTAGCTTCAAGAGCTTCTTCATCATTGTGAAAACTATGCTTGGGATAACATGAATTGTATTCATCTTCATTAGGATCAATGTAATAACAATACTCAAAATCAATGGAATTATATATGACACTTTTATCAGCATAATTATTTCCTTCACAAGCTGATACATCATCCTAATCATCTAAAAATGCTTTATCTTCATCATAGCATGGATTTAAAAAAACATTGAAATCAACTTTTGACACACCTTGTCATCATATCATTTGATTTTCCTTTGTTATTTCATCATACAATGGGTTTGAACAAATCTAAAATTCATTTTCAGGTGTGCACATTTCTTCTTTACTAATTGTGTCATCATGGCACTCAGTTGTCAATGGATGTGCTACTAGTTCACTGCCAAGTGGACTTGATTCTTCACTCACCTCATTGTTGATGTATTCCTCATGCAATGTGTTCTCAACAATTTCTTTAGTATTGCAATCTTTATCCAAGGTGAAGAATTGGTCTTCCACAATTTCATCTTCATTCCAATCTAGAATATTATTGTTGAAAATTTTACTTGCACATGTTTCCTCTATTGCTTGAACTATTTGATTATTTTCTCCATATTCATCAATAACATATCCAATGCATCTAAGTGGGATATGTAGTATTCTTATTCCATGATGGAACTTTGACTTCTTTCTTGAATATGTAAATATTCATCATTTTTTTCCTCAAACTGTTGATTCTAATTTACACCTCCAAGATAGTTATATTTCCTTGAATATATGGGATTTGATATTGATACTGATGTTGCTCAACATATTGATCATGTCCATGACTTTGGTAGCCCACTAATCTTTGACCAAGAGGGACAGGATAAATATTTATTGGATTTGAGGTTAGTGATATGGAAGTATTTTGTTGTGTATGATGAGCACTACTTCTATTTCTAAGATTTCCATTTGCATTATGAGGTACTTGTGGGATCAAAGGACCACTTGTATTCATATATCCATCCTGATTAGAAACTAGTATATATTGTGTTGTATTTGAAGCAAGTCAGGCTCTCAATTGTAGGAGCCTTTGAGCCAATTCTTCATGTTTCCTTATCAACTCAAGCCTTTTCTCTTCTTTTGTCAATTGTTCAACCCCTGATGTATATTGCATATTTGCATATGTCATTTCATTGTTAGGTGGAATAGACCGAGGCCCTAAATTTTGTGTATAATTTTTATTATTGTCATCAAACTAACTTGGGAACAACCTTTTGAAATCTTCCCATGAATATATACTTTTCATGGGTAAGCCATTATACCATTCTCTTGCATTATCCTTTAAGACCTTACAAAGAATTTCATAATGAAATCTTTTGCGCAAATCTGAAACTCTTCAATAAACTAACAAAATAGTTGTGCATGCCTATAAGTTGATTCATATTCCTCTCCATGAAACATAGGTGCATGATTTCTAAGCTCAAATGGATAAGGATTTGGGTATCCTTGGATATTACTAAAATTTAATGGTTTATCTCTATCTGGGACAAACACTTCTCTCTATGGATGTGGTTGAAATTGCTGACTATTCATGGTGTTTGAAACCAAACAAGGATAATGATACATCTTGTTTGTCACTTTATAAATCTTCCACACAAACACAATAGTCACATCTTTAGCTCTTTTCTCTTATAATAGGCTTTGGAACAACTTTAGCAGCTGATAACCCTTCTCTTTGACTGATGATTATGCATATATAGAAAAAATTTGTATCTTTCATAAGGTTCTTGAAAAAGAGTCGCCACCTCTTCTAGAGGAATGAATTTCATTTTCTGGGCCTTCTTCCAATAGAGTCACTTATACTTTTTGATTCTTGAGTTTCCCAATGATAGTTACTTATATTCCCAATAGAGTTACCAATTTTTTGGTAAAATTATGAATTTAACTTCAATGACTCTTATAGGATGACCTTCAACCATATGTAACTCAGTTGTCCCCAACAAAGTCGCCAATTTTTTGGTTCCCAAATTTACATATTGCAAACCCTAAGAGTATGCAAAGTTTTATGATCAGGTTTAACAATGTTTTGGCCAATGAATGGAATTAACCAATATGGTTAGAATTCCCTACTCTTTAGGCTCTGCTAGGCCTAGGAGGGTGTACCTTAATCACCAATAAACACAGAAATCCTTCCAAAATAAAATGGTGATAATTAAGTAGATTATAGCTTTCACACAAATATAGAGGGTTTGTTTCATTTCAATCTCTTTAGTTGGTTCATCCACTTATAATATATTTCAAACTGGCATGAAAGTTTGAAATAGAAAACTAACCTCTACTCTTACTCCTAATGCTAAAACTTAAAATGTGTAAATAAGTTTTTATGAAATGTTGTTTATAATAAATATGATCAGTTCCTTCCTATGTTGGGCAATGGAGTCAAGATGTGAATAATATGTGTCTTCCTTCTAGCTTAACTCGAATTGTTTGACACTTTTAGATGTCTATACATTGTATAAACATGTAGGGTTGTCAATTGCCAGGCTCTTCTTACAAATCCCAATGAGATCTCCCCAAGTTACTATGATTTATTTAAAAGGATTTAATTATTGCTTGAAGAAACCAATTAAAATTACTTATTTAAAAAGATTTTAATTCTTTTGGAAACCAATTAAAATGACTTATTTAAAACGATTTTAATTCTTGCTTACAAAAAAAAATAAAAATGAATCACACAGAGGCAGAAAATGTATCTTCATAAATCAGATATACGCTTAGTATAGTGATTTAAATAACATGGAAAGATCACTCTGGAGATAGCAAGGTAACATTCATCAATTAATATCAACAAATAATTGAACACCAAAATTTTGGCCACCAGATTATAACTTCTTCTCCATTAAATTTCTTCAAAATATTTTACAATTCATACTAGAAATCTTTGTTCAAAAATGATTTTCTATTATAACTTTTTCTTGCCCCTATTCATCTATTTCTATATCTATCTATCTATTTCTAACTCGGTCCTAGTTTCCTTCTTATAGATGAAGGAAGCGACAAGCTTCAGACCGTTGCAATTTTTTAATAACCTTTTTGGGACAATTTTTCATTTTCATTACATTAATTGTCTTCAAAAAATAAAATATTTTTAATTTCAACCTCCTTTGTCTCTGAATCCCCGTTAGAAATTAATTTTAATGATAATAATTATCCTTCGTTTGTTGGTAATTTCACGATTATATTTACCTGTACACACCATTAACCAATTTAATAAAAATATCCTTTGGGTAAAATAATTACCCACCCCACTATTTCTATTTTCACTTAACTCCCTCAAATATTATTAGATTTTCCTTTCTCATGAATAAATATTCACCCTATCTTAATTGCAAAATATTTTATGCTTCACTTGTGCAATATCACCGAAACACCGCGATGATTTTTGAGTTTTTGAATTTAACTTTGTGGGGATGTGGGGAGTGTTTTAAGGTTGACCACAATACCACACATTCATTAAGTCATGCTAGCAGTAAACTTTATATTTCGCAAAATAATCTCAATGTTGTGATTTAATAAAAAAAATCTTGAGTATGAAAATATTCACCGCATTTCATTTCATTTTATGACTTCACCGCAACACCGCACCAATTTTAGGGTTTATGGTTGGGATTTTGCTGTGATGTGGAAAATTCCTTGGGTCACCCACTCATTGTATTCAATCATTGCATGTATGGGATTCACATTACTTTAAATAGTTCACATGCCTTGTTTAAGTTCATGCATGAGCCAATCTGCAAATTTTAGTATTTAATCTTTCCAAAAATGATGAGACTCTATTCTACAACTGCATAAGGTGTCACCTTTGTAGTTGCAATTTGATAATATTCATTTTCTTTAAAATTTCTAAAATATTTCAAATATATAGATTTTATGCATATTCTCATTCCACGGATGTTACATTGGTGCAAATTTGGAGGATACTGGATTTTCAGAAAACTTATCTTCACACTTGTTCAAACATATTATTTTTGAATTCTGTTAAATCCTTTTTAGCAAAATTTTTCAATACATAAAAATTTACTACAATGAGGCTTGATTTTGGCTTTATCTTTTGTTGGCTTGAAGGGATGGAGGCTTATTCCTTTTAGGCAACTTGTCAAATAGTTCACATCCATTGTTGATGCTTCTATCTTTTGCATATTTATTTACCAGTGTTGTAACTACAATATCTGACAAAATTCCTCAATCTCTTATGCTTTGATGGATGCTCATGCATGCTACCATTAAACATAGAGTCTGTGAAAAAATTTTATATTCCTCTACAACCCCAAAATACTTCTTGTCTAAAGGATGGACTTGCAAGGAGTTCAATTTGAAATGACTATTTGACATGTTAAAGTTTTTTGTGTAGTTTTCCTCTCTGGTGTAGTAATATCTAAGCAATATCCATTTGTTGGAGCCTTCAATAAAACTAGTCCCTTTCAACCCTCCATAAGTCTTATCTTCACTCTTATCACATATCCCATATAGATCTATACAATCTTTGAAGAAGAGAGAGGTGGTTCTCTCATCTCGAGAAGTCTACTCTTGGCTACTATCAAAGGTACCATCTACCAATATTTCAAAACAATTAAAAGGAACCAACTCCTCCAATCCCTTGTCTTCTTGAATGCCTGACTCATTTTCCAGCCTCGTTCCACGTGATCAGCTGGAACAAGAGAGTTGTTTCCTTTTGTATTGTGTTGTTTATTCAAAGCATGGTCTTCTAATTTTTAGTGGGTGGTATCTTAAATTTTTCAATAGAAAGCTCATTTCCATTGGTTTTTTGGGATGGATTATTTCTTATTGATTCATCAACATGATTTATACTCAATTTTACTTTAGTTCTATTAACCGTAGAATCAAAAAGGACTATGATAGGTATCATGTACTTCTTTAGCATGCTCACAGTGTACACTTTCCTCTAAGCTGATAGTATCTTGATAACTGGAATTAGAAACCAAACTAGGTGTTGAAACAACCACTTTCCCCAAAAATGTCATATTGCTCTCTCCTTCTGAGTTTAATTTTCCTATGTTTTGTTCTTTGTCTTCCATAGAAAGTAAATTTTATCTTCTCTTATTCTCTTACTGTCACATATAAAAACCCATCACTTAGTGAAAATAATCAACATAGCTCAATATATCACCCATTGTATAAGTAACTAGATATTCATCCTAAATCAATGACCTAGAAATATCCACTTTTTTATGATATTTCACCATAGTTTAATGCAATAAAATTTTGTCTTATGGCTCCACCACAGTACCACATCCATTTTTGGATTTTTGACTTGGACTTTGTGGAATGTGAGGAAGACTTTGAGTCACCTTCTCTCCCCATGAGACTGCTTCTATATGCATCTAGAATGGAAAAATGGAGTGGGTATTTGTCATAATTTTCTTTCTGACATTTTGCACTATGACAAAAATAATTTAGGTAGCCTCTAGAATCACCCTAGAAAATTGATCATGCAATCTGTTGGATCCACAAAAATGTACTTTCATGTTGATTAATGATAGGGGAGCATGTTTTCCAAATGGATTTGCATGAAGCCATCAATACTGTAGGATATTAATGCTCAAACTAGCTCACTCAGTTGTTTCTGAAACTACACTTGTCAAAAAATTGTCTGAAGCTCACCAACTCACCACCTTGAAAAATACTAGATCTCTTCTTAGGAATCTGCCACTAGCGGAGTTAGTTCACTTAGGTCCAATGAATATGTGTGCAGAAGGGTTTTTCGCCAATCTTCTTGCTTCACAAAATATTAAAGGTCAAAGTTGACCCCTCTAAAACCTTCTAGAAATGTAGATATCCAAACTGTGAAATCTCCATTTTCTTTTGACTTTGAAAAAATATCAAACAAGGTGTTGGGGTTATGAAAATGGAAATGGAAGAATATTAATGTGGGGAAAATTTGGAACACCAATTGGTTTGTCATGACAGTCATCTAACTCATAAATATTGGCCTCCAAAGTTGGCATCCCTGACAAATCTAACACCGTGCATACAACAAACTCTTCTAGAACCCTCCAACTTCGTACTTCAAAACCCCATCAAATCTTATCATGGGAGGATAAAATTAAAGATACACACTTACATATGGTAGGTGAATGTTCCTACCAATTTATTTGGCATTAAACTAAACAGGATTAAATTTATGATTTTCCAAAATAAGCCATTGGGACAGATTTCACAAGTGCATTTTTGAGTGTTGCAATCAACTTTCTCATCATGGACACTTCAAATTTTTCAAAAAAATTAAAGGTTCCAACACATTCCACAATGGAATTTGATCCATTTGAAACATTATTCAGAAGGAAGGCTCAAATTCCTATGAGTTGGGATAAGCTAGGAAATAGGATTAGCCTTAGACTGAAAATGTTGTCATAAATGGAAGAATAGATCTAGATGATCAATGAAAGCTTTGTTGATACAAAGCATGAGTCAAGAAGTAGTACTTAATGCTTTTATGAGTTCCCCATTTAAGAATGTAGAATTTAGATATCCACCTCTTGAAAATCAATCCTTAGCACTTGTACGAGAAATCAAAAAGTTTAGACACTACATCCTTTGTAGTCAGGTTATTTCCATAGTTCCTAATCCTACTGTGAAGTCCCTCCTCATGCAGAGTGAACTGGGGAAGAGGAAAGGAAAATGGATGGCCATTCTACAGGAGTATGATCTTGAGATTCATCCAATGAAGCTATTCTAAGGCCAAGGTTTATCCAAAGAAATGGTGGATCTTAATACTAAGATCACCTGTCAACAATACATAGTACAATCATTTACAAGTGATCCTTGGTGCTTAGATTTTATTTTTCTGTTGTTGAATAAACAATACCCAAACAAAATGAACACCACTCAGAGGAGAGCACTAAGGATAAAAATTTCATATTACATTATTAAAGGAGGAGCTCTGTATAGAAGAAATTTTGAAGGTGATTATCTACGCTGCCTTGATCAACAATAAGAAAAACATGCCATTATAGAGTTCCATGGCAGACACGGTACCAGACATGGATCAGTTGATTCCATGGCACATCAAATCCTGAGGTCAAGCTACTATTGGCCCCATGTGTTCCAAGATGCACACCAACATGTGAGGACATGTCATACATGTCAGACTTCTGCATCCAGGGAACACTATCCAACGATTCCCCTATAGTCAGTGTATGAGGTAAAACCATTTGCCCAATGGGCGTTAGAATTTGTAGGAGCCATTAATCCAAATTCATCTGTAGGGCATAAACTTATTTTGATAGCGATGGGTTATTGCACATGTTGGACTGAGGCTCAACCCTGTAAAAACTACACAACAGATGTGGTAATCAAATTTCTCAATGAATGCATCATTACCAGGTTTGGAGTACCATTTGCCTTGGTATGTGACAATGGCCCTGCTTTTTCTTCTGCAAATTTCATTCAATGGGCCTATGAACATAAGATAGTATTAAAATATTCCTCTAATTAGTACCCACAGGGAAATGAAGTAGCTGATTCTACTAACAAAAACCTATTGGAAGTGATTAATAAGTTGTTAGAAAGCAACCCTAGGGATTGGCACACCCAACTGAGATTTTCCTTATGGGCAGATAGAACTTGCATTAAAGCTGCCTTAGGGAATTCACCATTCAAGTTGGTCTATGGCCAAGATATGGTCTTTCCTATACCTCTGTAGATACTTTCCCTAAGGTTCATGCAAGAATTCTATTCAAAAGATGACAAGACAGATGTTAGACTGACCAATTTATTAAATATGGAAGAACAAAGAGATGCTACTTTACAACAGTTCTCTAAACATCAAGTTGTTTTCAAACGTTGGTTTGAAAAAAGAGCTAAAATTAAGGCCTTTAGGATATCATACTTTGTACTATTATGAGATGAGGTCAAACAATTGGAGAAGTAGAGAGAATATATGTTGAAAGAAAGAGAGGATCTATTAGAACATAGAAGATTAGAGGAAGAAAGTGAGAAGGCTGAAATTGAAAGGCTTGCAAAAGAAGCTACAAAAATGGAGCAACAACAAGCACAAGAGGTTGATTCTCAACCTAAGACCACCATTCTACAACCTCTTTCCTTTGCCACTGCTACTTATTCTTCCACACAAATGAAAACTCCTCCTGTTGCTCCAACATGGTTGAAACTCAACCTCAAAAGGAAACAAGTAGTCCACCCTTAGCCCTTGAATTGGGAGGACATGATGAGAGAAATAGAAAAAGAGAGGCCTAAGAAAAAGGCTAGGGTCATTCATTCCATAAAGCTAATAGATGCAGGTGAAATCATAGTTGAATGTTCCATTCCAATGCTATATAAAGATAAGCAAGATATGCAATTGGTGGATTATCAGTTGGGTATGGTTAATTTGGGGAAACCAATAAGAAATTAGTAGATGAACCTTATTGATATAGTGGCATCCTCCACCAAATCCAGGATGATAAAGGACAAACAAAGAAAAGATGAGCTTAAGGCTCAATTAAACCAATTGCATAGGTTCCTGAAGGATGTATCTACCTTTGTTTCATCTCAATATGTTGCTCCAAAAACACCAGTTTTGTTGAGTAAGAAGGATGCCAATGATCTTGTGCAAATCAGGAGAAAGGTTGGAATGCTTGACAGATGGATAGATCAGTTAAACCAAGAGGTGGATGAGCTACTTGTTGATAGTTATATGGCACATGAGGGTGCGTAATAATTCATTAAGGACATGAACTCACATGCTGGAGTCTTGGGGAAACAAGAAGATGAGTACAAAGAGCATAGTAAGAAGTTGAAAGACATTAAAAATTTGCCAAAGAAAACTCTCTTGGAATAGTCTATCCTCGATGAGGATAATGTGGACTTCCTTGAAAATAAAATCAGCATTATCAAGTTCAAATCCACATTCATTTATCAACATAGAGAATTTCAAGAAGCTAGTAAAGATTTGAATGAGCAGATTGATGAATTGGAAGCAATGATTGTCATTTTGGTTAATATAAATATCCATGTGAAGGAAGGTCTTCCTCTTGAAAAATTAAAGGAGAAGTGGAATAATAGGTTTGAGGAATTGATGCAGAAAGAGGAGGATGGTGATGAGATGTTGCTTGATAGAATCATGGATATAAAGGATGAAGTGAAGTCTGCTAGGAGGGAGTTGATTAAATTGAAAGATATGCAAGAGTTTGCCTCCGCAGAATTGAAAAGAATTAAATTTGAAGATAATTGCGTAGATGGTCCTGATGTAGACATACTCCAACAAGTTTTCACTAGCTATGATGAGAACCTTCTTGAGAAAAGTACACATGAATGAGGTGGAAATGGAATGTTCTCCTGATGGATAGTTCTCTCTTTTTCTCCCTTGTTTTGTAGGATCTTGACATGAGTCTAACTGAAGATCTCCCAACAGTTTTACTTTCCCTTTTTGTGCATCTAATTTTGGCAATAGATTCATAAAAAATTGAACTGAAGAACAGCCAACGCAGTCACTTCATGCAGTTCCAGTTGTCCCTTAATTGGTGGATCTCAATTTTTGATTGAGAGAAATTAATGCAAGGCTTGCCTATATGTAATTTTGGGCTCCATTTTGTAAAGGTCGGCTGATTGAAGAAGGATTAGTCACCTAAAGAGATAGCAAATAGTGTTGTCATAGTTTTAGGATTTAGAAGTTTTCAAGCAAGATACTTTGAGAAACTCTGTTTTACAGCTTTTATTTAAGGATATTTAGATACTTTTACAATTTTTACATAGTTTCATGTTATCGTCAAGTTTGAGTCTCAATGATAATGTTAATGAATCATAGTCATTTGTATTCCAGTGAATGTTGTGCATAATTGTTTCTTATTTGATGTAAATCAATAGAAGAATCTGGATCTAAGACTATTTCATTGAATTATCTATGAATGGAATTTATTTGTATTTATTGATCTGTTAATTTTGGCAATGAGTTGGTGATGTGTTTTTATTTTTGGAAATGAAGCTTTGATGAATGGTTATGGTTATTGAAATTTTCACTATGAATGTATGCAATAGTATAGGTCATGCTATGGATTGCATCATGTTATAGTTTTGGTTAGTTGAGGAAACACTTATTGTTAAGATACATGTCTAGATGTGAAGAGATTTATTCATATTTTGTTGTTTTAAAGCCTTGTTCTATCTTTTTCTGTTTATTTACACCCTCCCCAATGTAGGTTAATTCATATGATGCAGTTTGTATTCCTTTCTACCAGTAGACCCCTTAAATATTATAGTTGCATTGGCCACTGAGTAACATCATCACAACTAAGAACCAACTACAGAGACCTTGGAAGATAGGTAGTTTTAGACTAGTTATATTTTTTAAGAGAAATAGAGCAGAAATATTTTGTTTATTGTTGTTGTGCTAATTTGACCATCAACAGATCTAGCGCTAGAAGGCAGGCCTGAGGAAAAAACTGGCTTGAATTGGGTCATTCTCACTAGAAAGGTTTGAAAGAGTTCTTAGATCTGCTAAAAATATAGAACTGCTAGTTGAACTTCAAACCCCTATTAGACCCAAAGATGATAGAGTTTTAATCCCACCATTGTCACCACCACTTACTCCACATTGGTTTCCACCAAATCCACCTATTCTACAACTGGCTCAACCAGTCCCACCACCACCCATGGCTTTCTTCATGAATAATCCTTCTCCCCTAGGGACTATCCTTAGTGGTATACATGATATTCCCAAGAATCCAAAGAGATTCTATCCCAAATATATCCACAAAGAATCAAGGAGTGTTGAAGAGCACATACAGGCATTTAAAGATGCATGTACCCGTGCTCAAATAGCCCACCATGATGTTGTATGTAGGTTATTCCCCTACTCTTTAGGTGAAATGGAATACAACTAGTATCTGAATCTACCCCAAGGGTCTTTTCTAAGTTGGAAATACTTAGAAAATGCATTCATTAATCAATTTTGGGTCTATGTAGACCTTGCCATTTTGTATCACCAATTTTCTACCATAAGAAAGGAACCCAATGAACCATTACCATTGTTTAACACAAGATTCCAGAGGATATACCGAAGGCTATAGGATCCTTAGTTGCTGAAAATATTCCCATTTTGGCATATTTAAGGGCCATAGATCCCTTGATTAGTTTGTTCCTACAAAGGAGTTACCGACTAATTGATATTCATTCCTTGCCCAAAGTGTATCACTTGGCTATTAAATTGCAATAGCAGATAAGCTTACAATCGTGGAGTTTAGGAGGAGTTCTTCCTCCCATAGGATATCAAATTCCTAATCCAACTCCTTTATTTAATATGGTCCCAAGGCTGTCATATTCCCAATATGGACCCATGGCTAAGTTACAAACTCCACCTCATCTACCATTCTTCACTAATGGGGCTTCGGATTCCTCCCAGCAATCACAAAATTACCATAATCAAGTTGGAGGGTCAAATCCTATTAGTCAGCCATCTGTTGTAAAGACTATAGAAAGTGAACGAACTATTCAACTGACTAATGAAATGGAAACTCTGAAGAATACTTTATCTCAGATGTCCAATGATATGGCCCAACTCGGATACAACCCCCCTCAAAATCAAAACCAAAATCAGAACTACCAAAATCAAGGAGGGTATTCCAATCAAGGTGGTTACTCTAATCATAATTCCAATCAAAATTCTAATCAGAACACCACTAGGAACTTCCAAAACTAGAATTCATGTAATCAAAATTACCAAAATCAAAATAGGGGATACAACCAGAGGTCCAAAAAAAATAGACAATGGAATACTAGGTCAAACAATGGGGGAGTTTCCCATAATTATCAGGTTGGTGATGACAAACCACATACTGCAAATGTTGCAGATCTCAATTTTATGACAAATTGGTGTAGGTTGCATGACACTGCAACACATTCTGAGGTAAACTACCCATAAATGGAGAAGATGGTCAAGATTGCACAAGCCAATGCTCCTTTGCAAGGTGCTCCCAACAAGTCTAGTGGATCCATAGATACTACCGTGGCTTATGACATCTTCGATGAGGAACTTCCATTCCCTAGCCAAATAGAAAATGAACTAGTAGAAGATGTATATGATGCTCAGGCCTTCCAATCCAAAGAAGGTCATTTCCTGAGGAATCGAAATAAAGGCCCGTTCACCACATTTTCCCCTCCGAACACTATGGTTCCACCCAATCAGAATGTGGACAAAAATCCACCTCCACCAAAAGGCCCACCTGAATCTCAAAATAAAGGTAACCCATCTTTTGTTCCCAAATATCAGGTGAAAAATGACATGGAGTTTGATTTTATTGCAGAGATGAAAAAGCAAGACTTCACTATCATTCTTTGACATCTTGAAGTGGTTCCCTGCCCAACGAGATATTGTGTTGAGTTCTTTGGAAGAATTAGATTGATCAAAAGGAAAGAATAAGGTGACTCCAACCAATGAAATGAATGCGGCCTTGTACAAAGGTAAGACAGGAACCCCATTGTTCCTTCTAAGCTTGAGAATATTTGGAAAGAATTTGCACAACTACCTATTGGATTTTGGAGCATCAGGTAGTGCCATGCCCTTCTCCATTTGTAGAAATTTAGATTTGAATCCACTTTAAACTAACAAGAAGGTTATTCAATTAGATAAAACTGAGGTCAATGTGGTGGGAGAACTAAAAAATATTCATGTACAGGTCAGATTTGACCCACCGATCCAGACTTATATGGATATCCAAGTGGATGATATCCTCGAGACATATGGCATGCTTATTAGTTGAGACTTAATGAAAAGCATTGGGGGTTATCTTTCCTTAGACTTTTCACACGTGTGGTTGCCATGGAAAGGGGTACCAACATAGATTAGGATTGAGAGTGAGCCTCATCTCAAACACATGATCACTGAGTATGACTACCCCAACGAGGTAGCCTACTTTGAGACTAAGATAAGAGTATATAAAAGAGAAGAAATCTGAACCTTCTTCGTGCTCAATTATGATGATCCATAGCCTTTAGAACATAGTGACCCACTGACCACGGTCAACTTAAAAGTTCTAATTAGAAAGTTGCAACAAGATAGGCCAGTTCTAGGAGAAGAGGCTAATCTATGGAGTTTGCTACTCCCCAATTGGTGCAGGATTTGTTACCAAAGTCATTCTGAGTTGACATGTCTATTGTCAATAGTTTTGTACCCTGCTGAATACAATATTCAGCAAACTACTGAAACATGGAAACCTCTTTCAGATGTGGGTGATCTGCACGAAAGAGGAATCTCCAGAGTGAGCTGGTTCTCTGAATGATAAATCATATTCTAAAACTCCAAGGGAAAAGGGATAAAAGATGAACTGAAAATAAATCTGAATCTAACTGATGATTGATTAAAACTTCTAATAGAAAATTGAATCCTGCCACTCACAACAATTCCTTCACTACAATGATTCCTACAATCTCACCAATACATGATCTCATCATTAATTCATATGAAGATTCAGAACTTCGAATACAACATATAACCTGAAAACATGAAACCTTGTGCAGAAAAACTCATAAAGGCAGGACATTAAGGTTTCAAATTTGAATACACAAAACATCAAACTGCTATTACCAGTCTTGAGACAAGAAAGTGGAAAGAAGAACTTTGTTGTATTATTGGAACCGAAAGAGTGTCAATCTGTCAAAACTGAGTACAATGTTCACAAGCTCCAAAAAATGCATAAGAGCAGGAACTCTAATCTGAACTACTGAGAGAGAAAAAAATACTAAATCTCTCAATACATAGCCCTCAAGAAACCCTAATCCGAGCTTAGAAAAAAGCTTAAGGAAAAAGCCTTCAAACTGTCTCAAAAACTGCTTAAAAGTAGAAAAAAGCACAATGCTTTCATGATCACACTGCCAAGCCTCTAAAAATAGGCCAATCTTGCTTTAAAAGCTCAAAAAACACCTTATCTCTCCAAGATAGGTCTGAAATCCGACCAAGAGGAAAAGTCAACAAAAATCTGCTAAAAATAACAAGAAAACACAAAGCAATTTATAGAATATCACTTTTATGATTCTGCTTTACAAGATGCCGATTTGCACAATTTATCTATTTTTTTCAATTAAAGATTTAGAATCTTTTGCAAAAAAAATCTCCTTATTGCTCTATTACATTATTTTGATTTTTCTAAAAAAAAATCAATAAAACATTAACACAATTATCCTTCTTGATTTCTCTAATATCAATTAAAAAATAAAACCCTAAAAAGATCATTGACCTTAACAAAACACTTAGATCATGTAACATCAAAACCTAATCTTAGGTCACAAGATATCCATCAATATTATCATACTTCATCACTTAATATTTCACCAAGGCATGGGAAATAAATCATCAAGACCTAACCCATAGACCAACTTAGGAATTCGGCCTCCATCATATACATTTGGACTTAGATTTAATAAATCACAAGGAAAGCATTGTGAATTTTGGCCTCCATTGAAATTCACCACATGTGTTTTGATTGAATATTCTGGAACATCATAATGCTCGAATTAGGGTTTCGGTCAAAAAAAAATCAAACCCTAATGATCACTCATTTTTCACTCCTCAACTTGAAAGAAAGAAGCTCTGTCGCCGCCATGACTCTGTCAAGCTCGAGCTCAAAAGCTTTGAGGAACCATTCCACATTCACCAGTGGCCTGAAACTCTAGTGGGTAAGCTTCATTCTGTCTTCATTGAAGTTCCTTCACTTATTATCGAATGCCAAAAGGCCCTAAGGCCGCAGACTGTATGAACTTACTCTTTAATTTTCTCTTACTGTGCTTTGATTCACCTCAGCCGATAAGAACTTCGAGCTCAGCCCTGTCAGTATACTCCATGAGAGCTCACCTTGTGTTATTATTTTCCTTCTACCGCGTAGAGGTAAACTTCCTATCATAGCTTCATAGCTTTTTGGCATGACATTTTGTTCTTTTGGCCCTAAGGCTGCAGCTATACACAGTCTAATATCATTATTTCCTTGTTCTTATGTGTTCAAATCTATTATTGTTGTACTCTATTCCACCATGAGAGCTCGGCCATTACTTAAGAATTCGAAGCCCTTGCATCTGGAAGCTATCTTCAACTTAAGCCATGGCTAGAGTGTCTACTTCGGCCTCGAACTAGTAATTTCTCGTTGCTTTCTTTGGTTCTCTGAAAACTTAAAGGGTTCCTTCCCTACTCATAGATTTTGGCCATGTTCAGGCCGTGCCAAATGCGCATTGTAGGAAGCATTCTTTTGAATTTCAGGCTCGACCCATAACAGAAAACCCCTCTTTATGCCTTCCTGAGTGTAAATATGTTTATGGGTGTCATTGAAATTAAAATAAAACTGCATCTTCTTCCTTCTGTATTTTGACCCAACTCAGGGAACTTTCATTTGTTGTATATTCTTGCTCAGAGGCTTGAATTAGCATGGAAATCTGCATATTTTGTGGTCAACTGCTATTTTCATATGAAACCCATACGAGTTCTCTTCAGTATTACACTTTTTTGTACTTTGAAAACAAACCCACATGTGGGTATTTGAGATTTCTGAAGAGAACTGTATTTTTTGGAACTTGGCTCAACACAACAATTCACATTTCAACTCAACTGCTGTCTCGAGCAAAACTTCACATGGGTCATTGTGATTATTGTTTTTTGTATCTTAAATGTAACTCTAGACATGGATATTTGAGACTCAAAACTGTAAATCTGTTTATGAATATGAGCTCAACCCAAAACAGAAAACTTATTCTGAACTTCTAAAACAAAGGAAAACTTAAATGATTGTATCCTCATTAAATCTCCTTGGAACTCTGCACCTTTCAAAAGAAAGCATCTTCATTGCATCACTTCAGAAATGAAAACTCATGGCGGGAATAATAAAACTCTGTATGTTGCTCTGTAGTTAACTCATTGACTCATATTACTCGGTATCCTGTTTTGGCATTTTTGTAGCTCTCCTCAATAGTTGTATAAAACCTGAATTTGACTCATAATTATTTTTCCTTTTGATAAAAATATCTGATTCCTCTTGTCATGGAATTGTCTTCGACATGGAACTTGAGAATGTTTCTGTATAAGTTCATTGTGAAGAGGAGGATCTCCATGCTTGTATTTTGTACGTACATCAGTGTCTTTTTTATTTTCATTCATCTTAACAAAGGAACATCTATCTTTTGCTTCAAACATATGTCTCCATAATCTGATTTTGGCAATTCTGCTCATGTTGCCTTGCTTGACACCTATAACTCACTGAAAACAAATTGAATGTGCATCACATTTGATTGTTGTCCTCCACTAATCATTGATACACTATGCAGGACTTTAGCTAAAACATTGAATCATAATGAAATGCATCTAACTATCTACTCTCTTGCATACATGACACCTCATAAACAAACTTCTGGAAATAAATTGCTTTCTCTTCTTTAATATTCTAGAATGATCACTTTCTTGATATTCATAATTCATAATGCAATATTTACTTTACCAGCCAACTAGAGCTATAAATCCATTCAACACTCAAATGCACTGTCTGTCCTTTGTATTCTTAAGCAACATGGTACTCTTCATGCATTTTTATGTTTCACTTATCAAACTGCTTTTAAAAAATTGCTTTCTTTCATGATGAGAATTAAAACAAACATTAAGGCATAATGTATGCCTATTCACTATCCGAGAAAGAGTTGATGAACTGAAACTTACATGACATATGATTACGATCAGCAAAGAAAATGAACTTATTCAACAATTTATGATGTAAATGTACTCAGTTAAATTCCTTAAGTGAACTAAACTCACTATTCACCTGTAGCCTTCAGAAATCAATCCTAATCGTTATTAATGCACAGTTGGTTTAGTTTCTTGATGGATAACTCTATTTTACTCTTTCAATTGTTCTCATTTCATTTGATGAACATGATAAAGTATCTTTCAAAATCAACCCATTTAATGAATAGGGCAGCATGCCAAGCTCTACCCTTGTGGGATCCCATTTTCCTCCACATGCTTGGTCTTCAAATAATGATCAGCTTCATGACTTTACCTATACCTGCACATGGAAACAAACAATGTTAGCATAAAAACAAAACATGATGATCATGATGTTGTTATCTTTCCTTCAGCTCATTTCCTTCATATTGCACTTGATTGACTGTTTCAATGCATTGTTAAAAGTAGGTTGTACTATTACGGGTGCCTCATATAAGTGATATCATAGTCGAAGCCACTGACATCCCTCTTTTCCTCTTACAGGTCGACGGAGCTCAAGAAGACAAGGTGCACCATTCAACGTCAAACGTCGATAATCAGGCAATGATGATTATGCTGTCACTTATGTGTTTTCCTTTATGTATCTTCAGTAGTGCAATGTGCTATTAGCAATATGTCATCACAGTTATATCCACGGCTTGTGTGGATCTTTGATTTCAATTCTGCTTTTTAATTGAAAAGAAAATGCATTTTCATGCAATGTTGTAAAATCATTCTGATTGTGAAATCAAATGAAGCCTTGTAAATAAATGAAAGCATTTGAAATGCTATTCTGCTCATTTACTCAATTTTGTATTTCTTTTAATTCTGCAACATCTAAATGGCACTCTGAAACTCTATTACTTCACTAAAATTTATAATTGTTACTCGATGCAAAAGTGATGTGAAACAACATTTAAAATTCAATCTGCAATTCCACTTAATGTTAAATAACAATCAGCCAGCTCCTCGATTCGAGTTGTGGTGAAAAATTGGTAACAATGTCAACCTTGCATAGATATTTTGAACCATATATGTTAGGTTGAAGAAACATTTGAATGCCAACCCAAAACACCCAACAATCAATTCTCATTTGAAGTTAGGGATGCCACCATCCTAACTAGAACCACTCTCACTCAAGAGGAAGATCTTTCCCAACATGAGAAGACTCGAGTTCTATGTTCTAACCTCTAAAGCAAGACTGAGAAATCTCAATCTTTGTCTATCACACCTACCCCAAATGACCTGTCAGTGCCTAGGGCATTGCTGAAAAACATATTGAATTGTGAAGTGATCCAAGAAGAAGTTTAGGAAGTAGTTTCTCAACAAGTTTTGAATCTAGGTGAATCTTCTAATAAACATTGTTTGCAGCAGCCTTTAAATCTAGATAGCCAAAACTAGTCCAAGCCACCACCCACTTCTAGCAAGAAATCACTTGTACTCCCCAAAAAGAAAGAAGTCCCAACTCTAGATCAACTATGGAGTCTTAAATTTGATGGCTCTAAATCTAGATCAGGGAGTGGAGCTGGAGTTGAACTAACCAACCCGAAAGGGAAAACATATTTTTCTTCTTATAGGTTGCAGTTTGGTTGCAAAAACGTGGCAAAATATGAAGCGTTGGCTTGAGGACTAATGTTTTCTCATCAAAAGAAGGTTACAACTCTCATAGTTATGGGAGATTCTAAGGTTATTGTCAAGCAAGTCTGTAGTCAGTACACCTACCACAACAAAAGATTGGTTGCATACATGAACAAATTTTGGAACTTAATAGAATATTTTGATGCTTTTGGCATCAAGTTGATCCCCACAGAGGATAATCAGATTGGGGAAGCCCTTGTTGTTGCTGCTAGCACTTTGGAACCTATGCAGGACTCCAAGTTGAAGATATTCTTGGTGGAGTTAGTCTCCATCCCAACCATCTCAGATAATTTCTAAAATTTTTAGGTCTTTGATGATGACCAACATATACTTGCCTTCTTAGCAAGTTCAGATGTCTTTGAGGGACAAATAATTGATGAATTATAAAGAGACCACAAAGATTGGGATCCCCAGAATTGTGATACAAAAGGGATACTTAATTTGAAAAGCAACAGCATTCCCAAGGGGATGGTAGCCTTGGAAAGGATCTTTGACTCCGACCCTCGGGCTCGGGAAAGGGTGTCGACAGAAAGCAATGGAGGGAAGTATAAATCTGTCAACTTGGTTGATTTAGGTCTAGAAAGGAATGTGTATATAGGAAAAACCTGCCCCAAGGAAATTAGAGACAAAATGATTAAGGTGTTGAAAGAATAAATTGCAGCAATTTCTTAGGGATATGAGGATTTGAAGATCTTTG
Organism: Sequoia sempervirens; assembly: GCA_007258455.2. Lineage (NCBI taxonomy): Eukaryota > Viridiplantae > Streptophyta > Pinopsida > Cupressales > Cupressaceae > Sequoia > Sequoia sempervirens. The sequence goes on along the minus strand of VDFB02270651.1, from coordinate 256,245,157 downwards.
ATACTTTAGTGATCACACATACCATACCCTTGAAGCTAGAATCAAAGCCCTTTCGCCAAAAGCAGTTCCCAGTTAATGCCTTAATCCAACCCTTAATTTTCAAGTAAGTACAAAAGCTGCTATCCACAAGGATAATCTTTCCAGTGCGACATTCCAATTGGGTTGCTAACTTGGTTCCCGTTTGCAAGAAAAGTGGTGAGATTATATTGTGTGTTGATTTTAGAAATCTAAATAAGGCCTCAGAGAAGGATAATTACCCACTTCCTTCTCTTGATGAGGTGTTGCAAACTATTAATGGATACCAGATGATGTCATTTTTGGATGGCTATTCGAGATATAATCAAGTTCTTGTCAATCATGAAGATAGAATGAAAACCTCCTTCACTACCAGGTGGGGGAAATTTTCCTATCAGAGGATGTCATTTAGTCCTATCAATGCTAGAGCTACGTTTCAGCGTGCAATGGATGTGGCATTCAAAGACTTAATAGGTAAATTTATCATTATTTATATGGATGACTTAACTATGTTTTCGAAGAATAGGGAAGACCATGTTGCAGATTTAGCAAAAGTTATTAAAAGATGTATAAGTTATGGTGTGTATCTCAACCCCAAAAAGTGTGTGTTTAGAGTTTCTGAAGGGAAGCTCTTAGGTCACATAATATCAGAAAAGGGGATATCCATAGATCCTGATAGAGTTGAGTCCATCCTAAAGCTGACAATCCCAGGAAGCAAGAAGGAAATGAGTTTTTTCTTTGGAAAGATCAATTTCATAAGGTAATTTATAACTAGGTTTGGAGAGATCATCAAACCTCTAAATGAAATGATGAAAAATGATGCAAAGATAGAATGGAGTAATGAAGCTAAATCTACTTTTTCATAGATTAAACAGTCAATTTCAGAGGCATCATTTCTAACCAACCCTAACTACTTAAAGCCTTTTTATATCTATTCTTTTGCATCTAATCATTTGTGTGTTGTCATTTTGACACAATCAAAAGGCGAGGGATATGAAAGGCCTATTGATTTTATGAGTTTCCCATTTAAGAACGTAGAAGTTAGATATCCACCTCTTGAAAAGAAATCCACTTGTACAAGTAGTCAAAAATTTTAGACACTACATCCTTCGTAGTCAGGTCATTGCCATAGTTCCTAATCCTGCTATGAATTCCCTCCTCATGGAGAGTGAACTAGCGGAGAGGTGAGGAAAATGGATGGCCATTCTATAGGAGTATGATCTTGAGATTCATCCAATGAAGCTATTCTGAGGCCAAGTTTTATCCAAATCAATGGTGGATGTTGATACTAAGATCACCTATCAACAATACATAGTACAGTCATTTACAGGTGATCCTTGGTACTCAAATTTTATTTTTTTGTTGTTGAATAACAAATGCCTAGATGGAATGAATGCCACTCAGATGAGAGCACTAAGGCTAAAAATTTCACATTACATGCTTAAAGGAGGAGCTCTGTACAAAATAAATTTTGATGGTAATATCTATGTTGCCTTGATCAACAACAAGCAAAACATGCCATTACATAGTTTCATGACAAACACGGTACTAGACATGGATCGACTGATTCCATGGTGCATCAAATCCGAAGATCGGGCTAATATTGGCCCCATGTATTATGAGATACACACCAACATATGAGGACATGCCATACATGTCAAACTTCTACATCCAATGATGCCCCTACAACTGGTGTATGAGGTAAAACCATTTTCCCAATGGGCATTAGATTTAGTAGGAGTCATTAATCCAAATTTGTCTGCAGGGCATAAATTTAATTTGATAACAATAGATTATTGAGCATGTTGGATAGAGGCTTAGCCCTGTAAAAACTGCACTACGAACGTGGTCATCAAATTTCTCAATGACTGCATCATTACTAGGTTTGGAGTACCATTTTCCTTGGTATGTGACAATGGCCCTGCTTTTTCTTCCGTAGATTTCATTCAATGGGCCTATGAACATAAGATAGTATTAAAATATTCCTCTAATTACTACCCACAGGGAAATGGAGTAGTTGATTCTACTAACAAAACCTTTTGGAAGTGATTAAGAAGTTGTTAGAAAGCAATCCTAGGGATTGGCATACCCAACTGAGATTTTCCTTATGGGCATATAGAACTCGCATTAAAGTTGCCTTAGGGAATTCACCATTCAAGTTGGTCTATGGCCAAGATCTGGTCTTTCCTATACATTTGTAGATACCTTTCCTAAGGTTCATGCAAGAATTCTATTCAAAAGATGATAGAATATAAGTTAGACTAACCAATTTATTAAATATGGAAGAACAAAGAGATACTTTTTTACAATAGTTCTCTAAACATTAAGCTATTGTCAAACGTTGGTTTAACAAAAGAGCCAAAATTAAGCCCTTTAGGATATTAGACCTTGTACTCTTACGGGATAAGGTCAAACAATTGGAGAAGTAGAGAGAAGATATTTTGAAGAGAGAGGGGATCTATTAGAATAGAGAAGATTAGAGGAAGAAAGGGAAAAGTTTGAAATTGAAAGGCTTGCAAAAGAATTTGTAGAAAGGGAGCAACAACAAGCACAAGAGGTTGATTCTCAACGTAAGACCACCATTTTGCAACCTCTTTCCTCTGCCACTACTACTTCTTCCACACAAATGATAACTCCTCCTGCTACTCCAACATGGCTGAAACTCAACCTTGAAAGGAAACAAGTAGTCCAACTTCAACCATTGAATTGGGAGGACATGATGAGAGAAATAGAAAAATCCTAGGGTCATTCATTCCAAAAAGCTAATAGATGCAGGTGAAATCATAGCTAAATGTGCCATTCCAATGGTGGATAAAGGTAAGCAAGATATACAATTGGCGGATTATCAATTGGGTATGGTTAATTTGGGGAAACCAAAAAGAAATTAGCAAATGAGCCTTACTGATATAGTGGCATCCTCCACCAAATCCAGGATGATAAAGGACAAACAAAGAAAATATGAGCTTAAGGCTCAATTAGTCCAATTTCATAGGTTCCTGAAGGATGTATCTACCCCTATTTCATCTCAATTTGTTGTTCCAGAAACACCAGTTTTGTTGAGTAAGAAGGAGGTTGATGATCTTGTGCAAATGAGGAGTAAGGTTGGAATGCTTGACAGATGGATAGATCAGTTAAACCAAGAGGTGGATGAGTTGCTTGTTGATAGCTATAGGGAACATGAGGGTGCATTAGAATTGGTTGAGGACATGAACTCACATGTTGAAGTCTTGGGGAAACAAGAAGATGAGTACAGAGAGCACATTAAGAAGTTGAAAGACATTAACAAATTTCCAAAGCAAATTCTCTTGGAACAGTCTATCCTCGATGAGGATAATGTGGACTTCCTTGAAAAGACAATCAACATTATTAGGTTCAAATTCACATTCATTTATCAACATAGAAATGAAGTTCAAGAAGCTAGTAAAGATTTGAATGAGCAGATTGATGAATTGGAAGCAATGATTGCCATTTTGGATAATATAAATATCCCTGTGAAGGAAGGTCTTCCTCTTGAAAAATTAAAGGAGAAGTGGAATAATAGGTTTGAGGAAGTGATGCATAAAGATGAGGATGGTGATGAGTTGTTTCTTGATAGACTCATGGATATCAAGGATGAAGTAAAGGCTGCTAGGATGGAGTTGATTAAATTGAAAGATATGCAAGAGTTTTCCTCCATAAAATTGAAAAGAATTAAATTTGAAGATAATTGGGTAGATGGGCTTGACACAAACATACTCCAACAAGTGTTCACTAGCTATGATGAGTACCTTCTTGAGAAAAGTACGTAGGAATGAGGTGGCAATGGAACATTCTATTCATGATGGATAGTTCTCTCTTTTTCTCCCCTATTTTGTAGGATCTTAACATGAGTCTAATTGAAGATCTCCTAGCAGTTCTACTTTCCCTTTTTGTGCATTTGATTTTGGCAATAGATTCATCAACAATTGAACTAAAGATCATCCAGCGCAGTCACTTCATGCAGTTCCAGTTGTCCCTTAATTGGTGGATCTCAATTTTTGATTGAGAGGAATTAATGCAAGGCTTGCCTATATGTAATTTTGGGCTCCATTTTGTAAAGGTTGGTTGATTGAAGAAGGATTAGTCACCTAAAGAGATAGTATATAGTGTTGTCATAGTTTTAGTATTTTAGAAGTTTTCAAGCAAGATACTTTGAGAAACTCTGTTTTACAAATTTTATGCAAGGATGTTTAGATACTTTTACAATTTTTACACAATTTCATGTTATTGTCAAGTTTGAGTCTCAATGGTAATGTTAATGAATCATAGTCATTCATATTCCAATGAATGTTGTGCATAATTGTTTCTTATTTCATGCAAATCAATAGAAGAATCCAGATCTGAGACTATTTCATTGAATTATCTATGAATGGAATTTATGTTTATCTATTGATCTGTTAATTTTGGTAATGAGTTGGTGATGTATTTTTATTTTTGGAAATGAAGCTTTGATGAATGGTTATGGTTATTGAAATTTTCACTATGAATGTATGCAATAGTATAGGTCATGCTATGGATTGCATCATGTTATAGTTTTGGTTAGTTGAGGAAACACTCATTGTTAGCATGGATGTGAAGAGATTTATTCATATTTTGTTGTTCTAAAGCCTTGTTTTATATTTTTCTGTTTATTTACACCCCCCCCAAACGTAGGTTAATTCATATGATGTAGTTTGTATTCCTTTCTAGCAGCAGGCCCATTGAATATTATAGTTTCATTGGCCATTAAGTAACATCAGCATAGTTTAGAACCAACTACAAAGACCTTGGAAGATAGGTGGTTTTAGATCAGTTATCTTTTTCATGAGAAATAGAGTAGAAATATTTTTTTATTGTTGTTGTGCTAATTTTACCATCAACAATACTATTTTTCTCGAGATTGACAGGTGTTTAAGGGAAGTATTATGCTCGAGATAGACAATAGTCAAGGGGTAATAATATTATGTGCAGTATGAACATTAGTGTCAGTGATGGAAATTCTCAGCTTCTAAATGTTTCAATAGTGTAAAGACCGGAGGAAGGATGGGACCCACGGTGTAGTGCACAATGCACTGACATACCTTTTCCATTTGGGTTACACTAAGGGAAATTGTGTGTTAGCCAATGAGATCACTGCAGTATAGGTGTCATGTAGGATCTAGTCACTATTGTACTTATGATGTACATATTAAGTACTTACTAATATAATTATGTTGTATATTTCTCTAGAGAGAGTTTTCTTGAAGCACAAAAATTCTTCCAATGCATTAGCAGGGTCACTCAATGCAAGGTCCAATAAGAATGAGATTGCAGTGCTACAAGATTAAATTACTCTAAGGTTGATAGAAATTTACTTATTTCCTACATGATTCAGAAAATTGAAAGTAAAAATTTTATTGGAATTTATCTATATGTTTTGGTACTTTAAATCATCAGGGACAATGATTCATAAGGCAAGAAGTATGTTACACCCCATTTATAAATTACGAGATTCCTTTTACCTTTATGAGTAAATATGATATTAAATGAAAAATCATGACTTTCATATGTTCAATGGATGAATGAAATACATGAATATGCATTATAATGTTATTGCTTTTAATGCTTTAATGATGCAAATGATATATGATGAATAATATTTTCATGTGATTGGCTAACTTCTTTATGATGCACTAAGTTGGATGCAAGAAAGAATCAAGCCCTCCAATAATGAAAGGGAGAGCATCACCCAGGAGACGAGTTTGGTTTGGTAACCCCTAATATACCTACTTGAGCTATCACACACTCACATCCTAGTTAGTCAAGTTAGGCCAAGTTGGTTGGGATTCAGTAAGTAAATCCTTGGTCATAGCTTTTGGGATAATTAGCATGTTTGTTTATTGGTATTTAACTTTCCTTGGTTGTTTCTTGTTGGTGTAATTAATATTTAATTACACTTTGCATAAGTTTACTTAGGCTTTATTTAATTCCTAAGTTATAGGTTTTATCCTTATCTTATCGAGCTATCTTGTTGCTCAAGATAAGATTAGGTTTATGCATCTTTGCTTTTATAAAGCAAATTATCTCTTGTAATATTTTGTACTTCGAATATATCAATTTACACATCTTTTTCAAATCTCTTCTTTTTCGTTTCTCTCTTCTGTGGAAGGTGATTTTTCTGGTTTGCAATTAGATCTTGGTTTCTAACATGGTATAAGAGCCTCGATTTTCAGCCCCTTCTCAACTTTTTTGGAGGAACACAGTGCAGAGCTCATTCGAGGTCCCTCGAGGGTTTCTTTCCTTGAGCATATTTTTGGAGTGCCTTGGATCAGATCGGGGTTTTCCGTTGGATTCAGAGCGCTGGAAAAAGTCAGAAATGGATTTTATTTTATTCATTTTCGTCACCATTTTCCAGATTTGCGAGGGTCATAAGCTCGGTGATTTTTCTGATAGATTTGAGGGTTGCCTGATTTTTGGAGCACTTTGGGCCCAAACGGACCTCGCCATTGGATTCACAGTGCCCAAAAACCCCTATTTTCATATAAAGTTTGTCTGATTTGGACACAGTCATCCGGAGAGGCAAAAAAAAATTGCCCAAGGGCCGTATGGCCCCCAGGCATGCTTCATGAGGCTCGAGTATCGAAAAAAATCAAAAAACTATAAAAAAAATCAACTTTTTGGGTTAAATATTTGCGCTGCCCGTTTTATTTAGTTCACTGCCAAGTGGCCACCCATCCACCGCCCAGCGGCCACCTCACCACCGGTGGTCGCCGCTCCCACCAAACCACCACTGGCGGTCTTCCAGCCGAGTGCTGCTCCTGCGCAGTCAGCCCCCGCGGGCTCCCTGGGTGGTCCCATGGGCAACCGAGTGCCCAGCTGCAACCCTTGCGGGCTTAACCCTCAACCGGCAGTCCTTTGGAGGACCCTGGGGCTCCGCCCAGCCCCCTTATGCGCCAACCAGCTCCTGCGATGGTCACGTAGGTGACCAGGAGCTTCGGCCTAAGACCCTGTAGTTCAGCCCCTGGTCTGCCCAACCGACCAGGGGCCTTATTTTTTCAACCCCTAAGGGCTTCACATGGCCAAATCAGACCTTTTTGGAGCAGTTTCGCGGAAACGGGCATAACTTTCTCATACGGTGTCATTTTTTTGCAAACGAGATATCGCCGAAAAAAAAATTCCGAGCTCTATGCAATGGTGTAGGTCTGATTTTTTGGTTTTTCATTTTTGATTCCTTTCTCATCCTTGGAAGTCAGATGCTTCTATTTTCACTCCGGGAAGCATATCTTTTGACTCGCTTATCCGTTTTTCACGATTTTCACAGCATTGGAAAGTTGGTTTTGGCCTCTATGCAGATCTAAGGTCATTTACAAAATATGTGTACCTTATTTTATGCATGCATTCATTTTTGTTTCGTGCTCTAGGTTTTCATTTTCCCTTATGTTTTTGTAGTTTTGCATTCTCTCTTTTTGCAATCATTGGGTATTGTAATAACAAACTGATATAAAGTTCCATTAAGGGGGGTTCTTGCATCCATTATATGTATTGGTGACAACTCGCATGAGTTTTTCTGGTTTCTCATTGTCTCCTTTAAGCTTCCTTCTTGTTTAGCTGGACACATCATTGGTTTTTTTTGGTTCACACTTCAGTTGGGATTTTATGGTTCTTGATCCACATTGGTTCAGATCTTTCTCATTTGAAGGCCATGTTTTTATGGTTAATGTTCTAGAATCTTGATGGTTCTTGTCCTATGGGCAGTTTTAGTTTCATTTTTCCATTGGCTTCGAGAGACACAGCTTCCAAATTTTTCATCATTATGGGTCCTTTCATCCTTTCATCTACTGTTGCTTACAGATTCCAGGGTTGATCCAGTATGTGAGTTTCCAGTGTTCCTTGGCATCAAGTCTATTGTTGCATTTGTGATTCCGATATGGTATTTTGCAAACAGAAGTATCTTTCCTTGCTTTCCGGATCTGGGGTTCCAGTGTTGCTTCTTCAGAGTTCTTCCAGTGCTTCTTCGCAGCAGTTCATCTCTCTGAGGGGGGGTTTTCCCACTGGGTTTTCTCTCTCTTTGCATTTGTACATGAGTACCTAATCAGGCCTTGTTTCTGGGACTCATATTTGCATAATAATCTACTTCTCCCTAAGTTGCACTTATGGGGGGTGTTGGTGTAATTAATATTTCATTACACTTTGCATAAGTTTACTTAGGCTTTATTTAATTCCTAAGTTATAGGTTTTATCCTTATCTTATCGAGCTATCTTGTTGCTCAAGATAATATTAGGTTTATGCATCTTTTCTTTTATAAAGCAAATTATCTCTTGTAATATTTTGTACTTCGAATATATCAATTTGCACATCTTTTGCAAATCTTTGCTTTTTCGTTTCTCTCTTCTATGGAAGGTGATTTTTCTGGTTTGCAATTAGATCTTGGTTTCTAACATTTCTTTGGTTTGAATTAAAGTGATTGAATCTTTGTAATGGGTATAAGTTTTTCTTTTTGTATTTTAATGTATTATATGTTAATTAATATGTATATATATTAAATATATAGATGTATATATGAAACAACTCGTGTATATGATCATATACATGTATGTTCATACATAGGTAGAAATACCTACATATATGCATATACAAATACAACATACACATGGTAAATCAATTGGACATATATATATACTTATCGATTAATATATATATATGTGTGTGTGTGTGTGTTTATTATGAGATATAAAAATAATGATATATGAATATATACATATACATATATATTATATAATGATCAAACATTATAACATATATATATATATATATATATATTATAATATATATAATGTTATATGTATGGAATGATATAAATATCACCTTCACATTTTATATGCAGATTAACTAAGTAATGTTACGCTTGTATAAAACGAGCAAATTAACATTGCATAAACTATAAGGTACACATATATTAGTATATGTGATAGAATGGTCTTTGACTACTGTGTAAAGCGCATAAGGCATGTGAGATGTAATGTAAGTGGAATTAAATAAACTATATGAAGTGCCTATTTGCTGCTTAAGAAGAAGCTATGATGCATGTAAATATCAAAGTTGTTGAGTAATAATAAAATTCGCACACAACCAAAAAAGAGGTGATGGACTTGGCCAAAGCCATGAGTTGGCAAAGGATAGAAAGAGTTTGATTTGCTTTTGTCTAGAAGCCAGTTATATAGGCACCATAAGCAAGTTGTGACAAGCAACAAAAGCCACGATGGAAGTAAGAAACCTATAGGAAACCATTGCTAAGTTTGACTTGATAAAATAACCATTGTCGACAACTTTTTGGAGGCGACTTGGCCATATAGAAGAAGTTGAGTTCATTGGGACTGTATATGTATTTGTAGTTTGTTTCTTTAGCATCCACATTTTAGCAATCTTGCTTAGTTGACTTGTTTAGAAGAGAAGTTGGTTTTGGATTTATGTGTTCAATTTTAGAGGTGTCAAAAGAAAGGAAAAGGTGGCAATAGACTGAAAGGATTTGAAATTTTAAAGAAAATCCATCGAATTGGATAGAAAAATGGAAAGGAGATTCTCAGGAAAAACTATTCTTTGTGACCCAGTGTGCAGTATTTCTTCTCCAATCAAATTTGTAATGTAGTTTAATATTGTCAAGCATTTTACCTTAAAAACCTATTGCAAATGTTCCTCTTCCATGTAATAAAAAAATAGGAGCTCCCACAAACAAATCACCACTGCCATTTTGTAGTTCCTAGGATGGAACTTTGAGTTATTTGAAACCACCATTTGATGGCCATTATGTGCCATGTTGTGAATAGGAACTCAAGTGGGTCAGCTTCCCACCAGAAAAACAGAGAGATAGCCACAAAAATCAAAACTCACAACAAAATAGACAAGTTGAGGAAAGCATTAACTTTCCAAAATGATGATGAAAACAACCAAATTTAAAGGAAAAATGCAAAACCCAATCCTTAATTGGAAATGATATCGATCAGGTTCAACACGCTTGTAATCTTGCATTGTAAATTGAAAAATATCTTATTTTCAAATCCATTTAATGGCTTCCCTTAAGCTTGCATTTGACATCACCACCTTTCCTTAAACACATGCAGATGTAAGGAGATAAGCAAGGTTAGTACTAACAACTTGCAAACACAAAAAACAGGGTTAGAGAAAAAATATATGATGGCAAGTTGTAATCTCTATTTTGTATCTCCATGCATGCCAATGTGTTGGATGAGATTGATTGCTTAGCTCGGCCTATTCTAGTAATTATGAGATTTAAGTAAGCCATAATCATGTTTGGATGACCTCATAATTCCCTACTTTGAAACTTTCACCAAGGCGCTTTGAAAGAACAAGTGGCAGCTGGATAGGATTGAACCTCTGAATAAAATATTCTTTGAATGCACTTAAACCGACAACACCACATAGGCTTTAGACAAAGGTCCTTAACAAGAATTTGAAGATGATGAGCTATACTATTCTTCCTTTTATTGAAAATAAACTTTGGCCACCCATTATTTGAGTTAATTGAATGCCTTTCTAAGATCCCTTAGCATCTTGATTTATTAACTCAATTAATTGTGGATAAACAAATAATTGGATTGTATCATTGATAACCCTAACCTCTTGTGCATCACTTCCCAAACCTGCAAGAAAATATACTACCTTGTTGCCTTCTCTATATGTGTGAGAAATTATGGAGGCCTTAAAATTGTCTAGCAACACCCATACTTTATGCAATATATACCTTAAGTTTTAATTATGAATCTTTCGTTCTCTACATGCATTAACAATTATCATTGAGTCCCCTTCTATATGGATATTTGAAATTCCCAGTTGCAAAGCTAATTCCAAACCCAATAATAGAGCTTGAGCTTCTACACTATTATTTGTGCCTTGTTGTAAATGAATTGAAGAAGCCTCCAAAAATTTACCTGATGAATTTTTGATGCAAATGCCTACTCCTGAATTTCATGGGTTACCCTTTCAAGCCCTGTCAAAATTTAGTTATGCAAATTCAGCTTGAGGAGGAATCCATTTGACTAAATTTATGTCAACTTTTGGGATACTTCTTTTGAGTAAAATACCATCAAATGATAACTTTATTCCTTTCCAATTATTCAATACATAACTATCCCAATTTGTGAACAATGAATTGGTCATTTTTTCTTTTTGAACACAAGAGTTGACCCCTTCTAAGATCACCTTTTCAATTTTCATATCTGTTAACTCTACTGGAGATTTTATTTTTCTGAAGATTCTCATGTTATGCTCCCACCAAATGCTCCATATAACAAGAACCAAGATCACATACCAAATACATGCAGAAAATGAGGATTAGAATAATATCGGCCAACTTTGAAATAGATCCCAAAGTGTATTTGGAAGATGAATGCAAAGATTTAACTTAATTTTGATATAATTCCAACATTTATGAGAAAAATTGCATTGTAAGAGCAAGTGATCTGTTGTTTCTAACTCTTTTTCACATAATGGGAACTTAAATGGATCTGTGATCTTCAATTTCACTAAACGATCACTTGTTAGAATTCTTTTTTGTATGGCAAGCCAAGCAAAACTTCCTACCTTTGGTAGAACTTTATTGTTCCAATAGAAATAAAATGCTCATTGCGGTTGTGTGTTGTGTTTAGATTGACTTAAAACTGCATACCCTTCATTTACTGAGAATATCCCCACCTTTGAAGCTGCCCATATTATTTTGTCTAGTTTTGCTGACTGGTAAACTACTCTTTCCTTCATCACTTTATAGAAAATATTGGACTGTTGAATATTGAGAAGGCTATTTGAATGTTTTTTCCACATAACTCTCCTTGTTAAGGAGTTAGTCAATTACACATAGTCTATCAACTTTTCACCCCAAGGTATAGATAGATTTGTTCTTGTCTCCTATAGATCCATATTTTCTGACAATGGAGGTTTCCCATTCCATGAATTTGACCAAAATTTTACACTTTGTCCATCATTAACTTCCCAAGAAGAAATTTTGGAAATGAGATCATTGGTATTAAGAATGAAATTCCAAATATCAGATCCCTTTGGAGGATTAGCCACTATCAACACTCTTGATGGATTTTCATTATCTAAGTACTTGGCTTATAATATTCTGGTCTATTTAGCATCTAGATTGGAGTACATTTTCCTTGCTAGTTTAGCTCTGAAGGCTTTATTTCTCCACAAGATATTCTAAATTCCTTCCCCCCCTTGATTCTTACTTTTTTCCAAGCCTTATAAAGAAATTAGAGGCACTTTTTTCTTTTCATTTATATTTCCCTTCCAAAGAAAAGATCTTATAATTTTTTTGATTTCAGCAATTACAGATGATGGAGCTTTAAGTACATCTAGAAAATAGTTTGGAATTGAGGATAAAATTGACTTAATGAGAAGAATTATTCTAGACAATGACAACCACTTGGATTTCCATATTAGGATTCTTGATTTAAGTCTATTGATTACTTTGTCCCACTAGTGAGATTTATTTGAACCTTTAAAGAAAGGGATACCTAAATAGGTACATGGAAATTCCGCTTCCTGAAAACCCAAAAGCTTCACAATTTTCTTCTTCACTTCATCTGAAGTATTTAAAATATAAATTTTGGACTTTGTTGCATTAATCTTTTTCCTAGAGCCTAATGAATATTTGTCCAAAACTTCTTTAAACTGCTTAGCTTCAGACAAAGTAGATTTACCAAAAAGAAGAGTATCATCAACAAAAAGAGAGTGTGTGACTGATATACTCAATTTTTTTATCTTCAATCCATGCCATAGACCTTGACTATGCTTTAGATGTATGAATATTCTTAAAGCCTCTACCATAATGATGAAAAGAAAAGGTGAAAGTGGGTCTCCTTTCCTAACACCTTATGTGGAACTAAATATTCATGTAGGACTTCCATTTATAATTATTGAAAATTTTGCTCCAGATAAACAATACATTATCCATCTATGCCATTATGAACAAAATCCAAACTTTTCCAAAACTTTATTGAGAAACTTCCAATGTACCTTGTCATAGGCTTTCATCATGTATATTTTCATGATAAACGAGGGAAGCTTTGATGTTACTATTATGTGGAGCACTTGATGTGCAACAATTGCCCCTTCATAAGTCTCCCTCCCTGGGAAAAACCCTCCTTGCTCCTGGGAAATAATCTTTGGAATGAATAGTTGCAATCTTAAATAGATTGCTTTAGTGAATATCTTGTAGACTGTATTGCATAATGAAATAGGTCTGTATTCTGCAAATGTTTTAGGCTCTTTAACCTTTGGAAGAATTGCAATATTAGTTACATTAAATTGCCTAAGAATTGTCCTAGTTCACCTAGATTCTTCTAATGCCCAAAGGATCTCATAGCACAAGAAATACCAACATTTTTGAAAAGAAAAATGTCGTGAATCCATCTGGACTAGGGGCCTTGTCCAGTGGAAATGAGAATACAACATGTTTTAACTCCTCCATAGTGAAAGGTCTCATAAGCAAAGTATTATCTTCATTACTGATAAGATGGGGGATTGTTTCCAACAATTCATTTTCATCATTAGCTCTATTGACATATGTACTTTGGGGAGCTAATAAAAGTGCTGAGAAAAACTTGACTCCATCCTTGTTAATGTCTTCTTCCCTTGTAAGCCAATTTCCTATTAACAACTCTTGAATTTCTTGAATTTATTTTGCTTCCTTCTTAATTTGTGCAGAAGCATGAAAAAACTTTGTATTACAATCTCCCTCCTTTAGCCATAATTCTCGAGACTTTTGTCTCCAATAAACCTCTTCTCGTGCAAATATTTCCTCCCATTCTTCTTGTAACCTCTTTTGTTTTTCATAAAGGGTGGAATCTAAGCCATTTTGAATTATATTCTCATGGATTGTTGTTAATTCTTTAAACACTAAGTCTTTTTGCTGAAAAATGTTCTAAAAAACTTGGTTATTCTAGTTTCTTATTTGTTGCTTCACATGCTTCAGCTTACTGTTAAACTCGAACCTCGTAGTGCCTTGTTCATATGGAGCATTGGTCCATCACTGAGAAGGTCCATGAACCGAGGGTATCTAAACCACATACTTTCAAATTTGAAAGAATATTTTTCTTTTGGAATGGTTACATTTGTAAAATTAAGGAAAATTGCATAGTGATCAAACCCAGGATAAGGCAATATTTCAAAGTTTAGGTTGTATGATGAAGTGAACCAATTAGGAGAGACCAAGAACCTATCCAATCTTTCAGCTATCTGTAGAAATCCTTTCCTCCTATTGGTCCAGGCATATTTTCCCTTAACTGGTACAACATCTTTTAATGCATTATCCAATATAACATGCTAAAATCTGCAATTACCCTTGGAGGTGGGCTTATTCCACCGCTCTTTTATTGCAAAGAGGTTATTGCATTAAAATCCCATGCTATCACAATTTTCCCAAAATGTAATGAACCTATTTTCCTTGTGATTTTATCCAAAAGATTCTTCTTATCTATAGTTGAAGTAGGACCATAAACATTTAGAATCAAAAAATTTAATTCAAATCTTGTCACCTCTACAAGTTACCAATAGTTCTCATTTTTGTGATGTTTCAAATTTACAGTCTTTGGGTTCTATAAAGTCACTAGACCTCCAAATGCCACTTGAGCTGGGGAGTGCGTTGAATCCCATCTTTCCCATTTGTGAATTGAAGATTGAAATACATCTTCTAAAATCTTTGTTTCTTGTAAAAGAAAGATATCTAGTCTACAAGCATCTATTTGTTTCTTGATGTGAGTACGCTTGTCAGGGTAAATGATACTCCTAAAATTCCATGAGGAAAGATTCATTGTGCATGAGGAGAGAAACATTCTCTCCTTGGTTTCTTATTTGGCATTGAATCCAAGATTTTCTTATGTACACCTACCTCTATCTGTTCTTTCAATTTGGTAAGATTGGATTTTTTGTCTCGCTTCCTAGGGGATTTCTTAACTAAGGGTTGAAACGAAGATTGAGACAAGGAAAGGTTTTTCTTAAGATTTGTTTCTTAAGACAACTCCCCATATTCATGTCTTTTAACTAGCTTAGGTCCTACTGGGCTGGTCATTTGAACTTCCTCATGAGTTACCTAGCTTGACATATCCAACAAAAACTGAGCATTTGAAACCTCTATAGAAATATCCTCTTGACCTCTCATTTCCCTTTCTTGTTGCAATGCATCCACAATACCACCTAAACCCTTTAAATTTGGCTAAGTCTTGCTTTCCCATAAATCTTCTTCGATTGCGATTTCATCAAATAACTTTGAGCCAACTGAAAAATAGCATTTTTTCTACTATAAGTTCTAATTCAGCATCATTGGTGTCCTTTTGTGTGCTTACTGAAAGCCATTGATTCCCCCTATCAAAACTAGAATGCACTTGAGTGGAGACTTTACCATCTTGTTCATTATCATTGAGTGACCAAGCAGCTAAGTGATCCCATGTTTCTTGATACATTAATTTTCTCACTATTTCTGAAAGTTGGTGCTCTGAACTTAGCTTTTCCATAGGAGAGTAGAGGATGAGTGAAGAATCAAAAAAAATTGTATTAGTTTCTCTATGTTTTTTGGAAATTTTAGCTAAAACATGACTTGTTTATTTTCTCTAGGATTGATGAGGAAACCAAAATCTGTGCCAACTTCTCCCCTTTTTTTCTTACGCATGGGTTTTTGAATAATAGCATTCCCCTAATCTGACAACCCCTGATTAAGTTGTGTGTTTTGATTGCATATATCCATTTTTTGAACAGATGAGATAATTCGACTACATTCATGCACAACACCTTTAGCCCTATTCAAATTACTAGCATTTTATGGTGAAGATCATGACATACACTAGCTAGAAGAATGGCCTATGATGTGACATTGATCGCAAGTAGTTTCAGGGGATTCAAAATGTATTTTTTGATGCCAAGTGCCAAACTTTGACTTTAATTGAATCTTCCCTGGAAACTCCTTGGATGTATCAATGAGAAAACATGTTCTAATAGGTTTTGAGGGATTTTTTAAAAATGCCAAATCATGCATGAGAAAAATTCCTACATGATTAGCTATTATTTCTATCATATTCAATTCCCTATATTCAAGCAGTAAAGTAGGCATTTGGAACCAAAAAGGGACAAATATAAAGGAGAAATCTTCTACTTTAAAATTTGGCATCTAGGGTTGCACGCACAACCCTGATCCTTGAAAAACCCATGATTTAATTTTGAACACTGCATCTTTATGGGTTTTACTATTAAAAATAACTACAAAAATGCCCTTTTCTTCATTCAAGTAAAAAACTTGTTGAACCTCTTCCCAATCATCATAAATCATATCTTTTAATTCATCTAAAGGAAAAATTAAGTTCTAGACTTACAAATTATGAATTTATCCCTAAGGTCTTGAATTTGAGCTTGTAGCATGTTTTCTGGGAAAGTGATCTTGAGTGTATCACAAGAACCTGAAAGTGGAGTCTTGGTCTCCTGTTGATCGATCTTACTGTGAGAAAAAATTTCTTCTTTTTGAGAGCCTTTACGCCTCCACACTTGTTTGATTTCTCCTTTTTTCTTTGACCCCTTCTTCTTTTTGTTCTTATTTCTTTTCCCTTTATGGACCCTTTGGTAGATATACGTTTGTGCATTCTCTTTGGGACCCTTTTGGATTTGAGATCTTCTTTGAAATTCTAGATTGAAGGGAGCACCTTGTTGACCCTTAGTATTATCTGCAGAAGAATCTTTTTGTTGTTCCCTATTGTTCGATAGGGGAATTGTAAACCCTTTCCCGTTTGCTTGTAGCCTAGGGTGATTTGCATGATCTTTTGCACTTTTTGCATGCAATACCACCACATTTTCTTGAGTACCTATTCCTTTTACATGCAACTCTTTGGAGCCCTTATTTTTGAATAATTTTAACTCGACCTCTACATCCTAATATGAAAAATTCAGAAAGGTTGAGTTTTTCTCAGCACGTCTACTTTGGAACTCTCTGTTAAATAGGGTATCTCCTTCACAAATGCCAATGATTGACTGGTCATTTCTGTTAAAAACCTTAAGGGTTGGAATTGGCACCCAGTTTGGTCGCAAAAAATTATGCCTTCTTCCATATGTTTTGTTTGCATGTTTCCTTCGTAGATTGCTAGTGGGACCTCGAGGTCGAAATCCCTGATTACTATGGAAATTTTTGCCACAAGGATAGAGATTCTTGTCGTTTTCTACAAATAGTCGTTAGACTGCCATTGCTACTTTTCCATTGCTCTAATTTCTTTCCTCTTTCAACAAGTAATAATAATTTAATTATTATTTATATTTTATTTTTTTATTTTTACTAAAAGTAGGTTATCAACAAAAAATTTTAAGTTGATTACCATGCCAAAGAAAAAAACTAAAACTTATTAAAAAAAAATTAAAAATATTATAAAAAGTTTGACGTCTCATGTAACTTCATTTTTCAATATTTTATCAACAACTAAATTATAGTGTTAATTTATTATAAAATAGTTTAAAATAATTTTTTAATTTTTAAAAAATATAAACATAAAACATACTAAAAAGTACACATTTTACTAGTTTACATCATTTCAAAATTCAAAACATATATGCCACTTTTTAGTGATTCGAGTTTAAAAGTTTGATTAGTGTTGGTTGTTTCCTTTATAAAGTGTGACATAGCTTTGTACTTTTACCCAACAACAAGCGGAGTTTTTTTATTGAGCTTAGAATAAAAATTTATCATTGGAAGCTAAATTTCTAAGCATGCTAGTTATTCTAACCTTTACTCCTTTCTATGTTGGACTTATGTTTTTGTTGTTTGTATGCAAGTGCTTGAGCAAGTTATAGTTTTTTGTCATAGTTTTAAAGCTTGTGTATATAGCTAGATTGGTTATACATTTTTTTTGATATCATATTCATATGATACTTATATAGAATTATTTTGAGTTTCATGATTGTATGACAGTTAAATTAAGCTAGTTAGAAGGGATATGTATAAAAATACCAAGATGATTGCATGAATTATGTTGTTAGTAATGCAATGGGAATGATAGCGTGATAGATATGACATCATAGATAGGTTATGATGTTATGCAGATCATGTTGATAATTTATCCTTGAATGGTTGTATTTATATTTCCTTGAGTGTAGGAGAAAAGTCTATTCCCTAGGGTTAGGGTATGCTCTTGAATATGATTATATTGATATATTCAACATTAGGGTTGAAAAACGTATAAGTGATATATATATTTTCTAATTATGCTAGTATCTATACTTGACCAAGAGTCTATATATTTCCACGGTATTCTATTCTTAAAGAAGAGGGCTTACATTCTAACAATCCAAAGTCATAATATGAGAGCAATTAAAGGTGTAGAAGAACAACCTCCTCTCAAGCTGATAATGTCCTCCATATTAGATATAAATTTACTGTACATTACACATGAGAATAATTGAGTCTCATTGAAAGAAAGTATTTTTGATTGTTTATGAACATGAAACTATTGGATATTGTTGATATGTGGTTGTCATTGATGTCAACACTATTTCCATTAATGTCTTTAAGGTTGTATATATTGAGGCTATTGAGAAAATTGTAATAAAATAAGTTGCAGGTTGTCGGTGATGTAGTGAAGTTCAGTATGGTGGCTAGATTAGTATATTGATGATAAGAGGTTGTGGATTAAAGGGTTTGTTGACAAGTATATCTATTTTATCCACATGAAGTTTCATAGGTTCGCATGAAGATTTGATTGAGTTATGAGTATATGGGTTCTAATAGTTGCTTTATTGCTTTAGTTGGTGTTCCTGAAAGAAGATGATGTCATTCTAGTAATTTTATTTGTTGTGGATTCTTCTATGGTGATTTGTGATGCTTGTGGATTTTTCTAGATCATGCTCTATCTATGTTGTTGGTCCACATTGATTGTTGTGCTCATGATTGGTGATTTTCTTCTATGAGTTCATGTTTTTCGCGATCATGGCTGACAGGGTGATTGTAGCATGTTGTGGATCTTCGAGGCATAATTTTTGAAGGTTTTTTTTATTTGAGGATGTTGTTTTGGGTCCTTACTATGTTTTATCTAACATTTTTTGGTCCGCATTGATAAATTTTTTATTGATTTGGGCTGACTGTTTGTACACGTTACTTATTTTGTTGGGTTGACATGTAGTTGGTGTTATCCTTAGTTGTGGATATATATGATTGATTGTTTATACCATTTGATGGTATGGTGTGTGATGTATTCCATGTGCTAAGTGTGAATAATGTTCTAATCTTTCGAAGGAAGAAGTAAAGTGTGAAGAAGAGTGAGCAGATGAAAGTGTTTATGTGCTTAACCGGAACTATAATTAGGCATTAGAAGATGCTTTTTTCTTAGTTCAAAATCTTTTGGATGTAATTTGAATGTGACTGTAAGACAGTGAGTCTTCTTTTGGGAAGTAAGCCTTTTGTATTTGAGCAGTGAGCTCTAGGAAGTGTAAATGCATGTGCATTCCCCATTTATAATACTTTTAATAGAGTATAATCTTGTAGACTAACCTCCACCGTGGTTTTTCCCCTAACAGGTTTTCCACGTAAAAATCTTGGTGTTATGTGTGTTTTTGATGTGGTGATGGTTTATGATTTCATGTTTATTTATCAGATATAAGAATAAGTTTAATAAGTATAGTTTATGTGACAACTGATTCAACCCCCCTCTCAGTTGTCTACCCTTGTGTTGCCAACAATTGGCATCAAAGAAAGTTCCTCCAGAGAAGCTTGACCGCTTGAGGTGATCCAGGATGGTGACATATAAGAATGATATTCTGAGATTTGATGAAACAAATTATTCTATGTGGAAGACTCGAATGAAGTGTCATCTGAGATGCATTGGTGAACCTTACTGTACAATTACAAAGAATAGGTATATCATCCCACAAAATGGTCCTTCTACTGCAGGTGATATTAAGGAAGTTGAGTACAATATCAAGGCTAAGGAAGCATTGTTGAGTGCTCTGACTGATTCTGAGATGAAAAATGTAATGGAGCTAAGACTGCTTATGTGATCTGGAAAAAGTTGGAAACTTTGTATGAAGGTGATACCCATGTGAAGATTGCTAAGTTACAAAGCCTGAAAGGGAAATATGAAACGTTGAGAATGGGTGAAGATGAGAACATCACTTCTTTTATGAAAATAGTGAATGAACTTGTGTGTAGTATCAGATGTGTTGGTGGAACATTAGAAGAATCAAAAATTGTTGCTAAAGTGCTCAAATCCTTTCATATTGCATGCAAACACAAAGTTGTTGCTATTGAGGAGATTCAGACTGTGGTAAATGTAACCAAAGACATGTTGATTGGTAAAATTGTTGCTTTTGAGTTAAGTGAGTTTGGTGAATCTCTTCCTAAGAAAGAATCTACATTCAAAGCTACTATGTCCAAAAAAGATAAGCAAAGATATGATCCAGGAGAAAGTTCTTCTAGAAAAATGTCCAAGTATGACCAAGAAATAAGAGAGATTGAAGAAGAGGAAGAGAGAAAACTAGATGAGCTTGAAGCACTTATTTTTAAGAGGGTAGCCAGAGGAGAAGGTAAGTATAAAGGGAAATTACCTCTTAAATTTTTTTCTTGCAATAAGATAGGTCATTTTTCCTCAAGGTGTCCAAAAGAGTTCCTAAGCCAAGACCTAACAAACCTAGATTCCAAAGAAATTGTTATTATGTTGTTGATGAAGGTGTGACAAATGATGAATCTGATAAAGAGAATTTAAGTGAGGATGAATGGGTATTTATTTCTATCAAATAAAATGATCCAATACCTACTGAATATGCTAGTTGTATAAATGTGGAGAAATCTCTAGCTGCTAGAGTTGAAGAAAAAGATGAATGGGTGATTGATAGTGGATGCTCTCATCACATGACAGGTGATAAAAGTAAATTTGTGAGCTTTGAAAAGTATGATGGTGGTGTTGTAATATTTGGTGATGACAAAGCTAGTGTAATTTGTGGCAAAGGATCCATTTCTCTTGATGGTAAGCATAATATTGATGATGTTCTATATGTGGAAGGTTTGAAGCATCATATCTTAAGTGTTGGATAGATGGTTGACAAGGGATAAAATATTCAATTCAAGGATGGAAAGTGTAGAATATTGGGGAGTTTCAAAAATGTGAATGCATCTGGTACAAAAATAAAAGGTAATATCTTTCACCTAAATGCTACTAGTAAAAGTTGTTTGATTGCTCAAGTTGATGAAAGTTGGTTGTGGCATAGGAGATTGTGTCATGTAAACTTTGAAAATATTATCAAGGTAAGTTCTACTCAGGCCGTGAGAGATCTTCCTAAGTTGATAAAGCCTACTAATGCTATATGCAAGGAATGTCAATTAGGGAAGCAAACTAGAGTTTCATTTCGGAGCAAACAACATTGTTCAAATGAAGTGTTGGAGCTTGTGCATACTGACTTGTGTGGTCCTTCTAGAGTTGGAAGTTTACAAGGGGATAGGTATTTCATGTTACTTATTGATGATTATTCTAGATTGATGTGGGTTACTTTCTTAAGGGAAAAATTTGAAGCTCTAGAGAAATTCAAGATCTTTAAGGCTATGGTTGAGACAAAGACAGGTTCAGAGATTAAATTTTTGAGATCAGATATAGGCGATGAATTCACTTTTGGTGAGTTTAATTCTTTTTGTGAAGAGCATGGGATAAAGAGAGAATTATCTACCCTACGAACCCCTCAACAAAATGGAGTTGTGGAAAGGAAGTATAAGACAATTCAAGAAGCTGCTAGGACCATGATGCTGGAAGGAAATGTTCTACATATCTACTGAAGAGAAGTTGTGAGTATTGTCGTTTACACTCTCAACTGGGTACATGTCAAAGGTGATACCGGTAAGAATCCTTATGAGCTATGGTTTTGTCATAATCCTACTGTTAGATACTTCAAAATATTTGGGAGTAAATTCTATATCAAAAGAAATGAAGATATAGGAAAGTTTGATGCTAGAAGTGATGAAGGAATCTTTCTTGGTTATTCTACTAAAAGTAAATCCTACCGGTGCTACAATAAGAGATTGAGGAAAGTAATTGAAAGTGATAATGTAAAGGTTGATGAATACATAGTTAGACAATCTAAAACCTATGGATATGATTCAGATGATTAGAATGATAGTTCAGATAAAGGAAAGAAAGTTTAGACTTTGAATCAAGTTCAAATCATTCCAAAGGAAGAAACTAGTGAAAGTGCAGAAGTGAGATCACAAGAGCCTAAAGTTCAAGAATACCCTAAGACTCCAAGGTATGTAAGACTAAATGATTCAGAAGATCAGATCATAGGTGATAAGAACAAAGGTGTTCAAACTAGGAGAAGAATTGCAGAAGAATATTGTTTGATCTCAAAGACTGAGCCTAATAGTGTCAATGAAGCAAGCAAAGATGAACATTGGGTGGAAGCAATAAAAGAACTAATACAAATTGAGAATAATGATACATGGATTCTTGTTCCTAGACCTAAGGAAAAAAATGTAATTGGAACTAAATGGGTCTTTCGGAACAAACTAAATGGGCAAGGTGAAGTTGTTAGAAACAAAGAAAGACTTGTGTGTAAAGGATATTCTCAGATGGAAGGTACTGACTTTGAAGAAAATTTTGCTCCTATTGCTAGGATTGAAGCTGTGAGACTATTTCTTGCTTATGTTTCTTACAAAAACTTCAAGATTTATCAGATGGATGTCAAGTCAACATTTCTAAATGGTGAATTGGAAGAAGAAGTTTATATTGAGCAACCTGATGGATTTCAATTGACTAATCATGGAGATATGGTTTTCTGGTTGAATAAAGCATTGTATGGACTTAAGAAAGCCCCAAGAGCATGGTATGCCAAATTAGAAAAGTATTTGTTGAAGCTTGGATTTAATAAAGGTATTGTTGATAGTAATTTGTATTTCAAGATTGATCATGATAAAGATTTGATTGTTGAAGTCTTTGTTGATGATATCATTTTTGGAGGAGATGATAGTTTGTGCATGAAGTTTGTTGATGAGATGTAGAGTGAGTTTGAGATGTCTATGATTGGAGAAATTAAATTCTTTTTGGGATTGCAAATTACTCAGCTAGATAGAGGGATCTTTATATCTCAGTCCAATTATGTGAAAGAATTGCTAAAGAAGTTTGGTATGGAAGATTCAAAGCCAATTAGTACACCTATGGTGACTGGATATAAGTTGACACAAGATGATTCTCCTAAAAAAAATTAGACTAGATACAGATCCATGATTGGTGGATTGCTCTATTTGACTCAAACTAGACCTGATATCATGAATGTTGTATGCATTGTTGCAAGATTTCAAGTTGATCCTAAGGAATCTCATGTGATAGTTGTGAAGAGTATTTTTAGGTACTTGAAGGGGACAGATGATTTTGGCCTATGGTATCCTAAAGAAGATGACCTTACTTTGAGTGCATTTACTAATGTTGATTGGGTAGGAGATGTGAATGATAAAAAGAGTACTAGTGG
This sequence comes from Sequoia sempervirens, assembly GCA_007258455.2. Lineage (NCBI taxonomy): Eukaryota > Viridiplantae > Streptophyta > Pinopsida > Cupressales > Cupressaceae > Sequoia > Sequoia sempervirens. The sequence continues at coordinate 256,221,675 of VDFB02270651.1, read as the reverse complement.
TGGTGCATTTTTCTTAGGAAAGAAGCTAATTTCATGGTCAAGTAAGAAGCAGAATGCCATTTCTTTATATACTATAGAGGAAAAATACATTGTTGTTGCTAACAATTGTACTCAAGTATTGTGGATGAAATAAATGTTGAAAGATATTACAGTTTTGTATGATGAACCTATTGCTATATTCTATGATAATTCAAGTGTAATTAACATTTCTAAGAATCTAGTGTTGCATTAAAAAACAAAGCATATATCTATCAAGTTTCACTTTTTGAGAGAGAAGGTGAGTGAAAAGGAAGTCAAATTGGAGTATGTGCCCACTAAGGAACAAATTTCAAATATGTTTAGCAATCCCTTACCTAAGGATACTTTTTAGTATCTTAGAGGGAGGCTAGGGGTGATTACCCCTCCTAATTAGAATTAAGATGCATTGAATTGCATCAGTTCATGCATTTCATAGTCATATCTTGTGATCTAAATTGATGTTGGGGTGGCTGCTACTCAGGGGGAGTAGTTAGATGTTCAGAAATGTGGTTCAGAGCTTGTGTGGAGAAAGATAATGTGTATCTTTTTATTCATGTTAAAGGGGGAGAAGAGTCATGTGAAAAAATATGAAAGAGTTAAGGAGAAAAAGAGTCAAAATCTAAAGGAGGGAAAGTGCTAAGAGAAGTATAGTTGATGGTGTTTTTCACATCATGTGTTGCCATCAATGCAAAAGGGGGATATTGTTCGATATTTCTGATATGTGTTTTTCAATGATGTCAACACTATTTCCATTAATGTCTTTAAGGTTGTCTATGTCGAGGATATTGAGAAAATTGTAATAAAATAAGTTGCAAGTTGTCGATGATGTAGTGAAGTTCAATATGGTGGCTAGCTCAATATATTGATGATAAGAGGTTTTGGATTAAAGGTTTTTTTGACAAGTATATCTAGTTTATCCACATGAAGTTTTAGAGGTTCACATGAAGATTTGATTGAGTTATGAGTATCTGTGTTCTGACAGTTGTGTTGTTGCTTTAGTTGGTGTTCCTAAAAGAAGATGATGTGATTCTAGTAATTTGATTTTTTGCAGATGTTTTTGTGGTGATTCATGATGCTTGTGGATTTTTCTAGATTATGCTTTATCTTTGTTGTTGGTCTGCATTGATCATTGTGCTTGTGATTGGTGATTTTCTTCTATGAGCTCATGTTTTCCATGATCATGGACGAAGAGGTGATTGTAGCGTGTTGTGGATCTTCGAGGCATAATTTTTAAAGGTGTTTCATATTTGAGGATGTTGTTTTGGGTCCTTACTATGTTTTTGGCCAACATTGTTTGGTCTGCATTGATAAATTATTTATTGATTTGGGCTGCCAGTTTGTACACGTTTCTTATTTTTCTAGGCCGACATGTAGTTGGTGTTATCCTTAGTTGCAAATATATATGATCAATTGTTTATACCATTTTACAATATGGTGTGTGATGTATTCCGTGTGCTAAGTGTGAATACTGTTCTAATCTTTTGAAGGAAAAAGTAAAGTGTGAAGAAGAGTGAGTAGATGAAAGTGTTTATGTGCTTAACTAGAACTATAATCAGGCATTAGAAGATGTTATTTTCTTAGTTCAAAATCTTTTGGATGTAATCCAAAGGTGACTGTAAGACAATGAGTCTTCTTTTGGGAAGTAACCCTTTTTTATTTGAGCAATGAGCTCTAGGTAGTGTGTCTGAATGCATGTGCATTCCCCATTTATAATACTTTTTAATAGATTATAATCTTGTGGACTAACCTCCACCGTGGTTTTTCCCCTAACAGTGTTTCCACATAAAAATCTTGTTGTTATGTGTGTTTTTGATGTGGTGATGGTTTATGCTTTCATATTTATTTATCAGATCTGAGAATAAGTATAATAAGTATATTTTTTGTGACAACTGATTCACCCCCCCTCTCAGTTGTCTACCCTTGTGTTTCCAATAGAAACCTCATAGGATAACTTGGAAAGATCCAAGAGAAATGGAGAATAATCAAATGGCATGGTGAAGAGATAAATAATATTTGTTTGATAGGTAGGTTTGTAGCATTTGATGATAATAGTCAAATAGTGATAACTAAGGTATTATCATAATAGCTAAGATATCATAAGTCAATGTATAATTGCATAAAATGTAATGTTGGGAAAATCGTAAGATATAGAAGTACTATGTTGGAAATATCAAATTGTGATGTCATGTAAACCTATATATGAAATGAGGTTTAATCCTAGGATTAGGATAAACCAAGGTTGGGAGTAACCTAGATGGTCAGTTGGATCATCATCTTTGGGATGGAATCATGTTACATGGAATAAACTCATTAAGAGTTAGTACGGTCATGTTATCACCAAATCAATCAATAGGGTGGGTGAACATACGTTGTCCACTTCATAGAGGTGAGACGCCACTTCTCAAAAAGTGATTATGAACGTAATGATCAAATATTTGGCCAAAGTAGTGTAAGTTGTCACTTATTACACTGTCAGTTCACTATGGGCCAGGGTTGCATAACTAGGTTGGGAATGTCATGCATGTAGGCAGGTATCCACTATATAGTAGCTCTAGATATGTAGGACACAACACCAAGATCATGTAAGCTATTATCATTTATGAGGGATACCAAACCAAACTCTTCATTGAAGGGTAGGGCCATCTTACCAGTGAGTAAATATGTGGGGAACCATAGTTAGTGTGTGGTTGGAGGAAAAGAACATGGGTGATGCTCTCCCTCATGCAGTAGACAACCAAAATTTGAAGATGTATGCCATCAAGGACATCTAGACCGTTTGTACATTATTCCATTGAGCTATTTCAAGCTATGTATGTAATCATGATCTTATATATCCTTATGAAAATTGTATATGAAAATGTGATCATTACTTGGGATTATGTAATGTTAGTTTATTGGAATGCAATGGAAATTTGAAATGGGATTATTTGAAATATGCATCTTTATTATTGAAATTTAATGGGAATTTGAAATGGGATTATTTTGAATGTGCATTTTTATTACTGAAATGGAAGTTATGGAAAAAATCATTGCTATGTGTTGGTGAACTTAAACTATTCAGATATGGGTTAAACTTAGGTGAAAACAATAGATAAAACATCAGGCATGTTACATACTGAATGTCCAAAATCTAATCATAGAGGTCCTAGATACCTTATTATTTGAATTTGATGTCCTCTAGATCGAATGTATTACTACACTATAGATGTAAATTGATTGAATTTTTTCCTAAAAACACTAAAGATGTCACCATGAGATTATTTATGGGATTAGGTAGATATGCAATAGCAGACTAGAAAACTGTGAAGGACAAATTCTTAAATAAATATAACACTACTATAGAGGAAGGGACATGAGGGAAGATGACATATTCAAGGTGACACAAAATAAAGATAATCCTTTGGAAGACTATGTGGAATGATTCCTCTTTTATTTGTAAAAGTCTTAACAAAATATTTTTTCACCAAACTCCCTTAATATTATATTCTTAAGGGGAGTTAATGAGGAATTTATAAACTCTTTGGACTTAATCAGAGGTGGAGATATCTCCCAAGTATAATTTGATGATGTTTGTCAAATATACAAAAAATATTCATGCTCCACTATGAAGAGTTGTCATCTAAGAGCAACGTCCACTACAAAGTTAACTACATGGGTTTATTGAATGGAGCTCACCAACGTTTTCAAAGATATGAAAAAAGATGTCATCAACCACATGGAAACACAAAATAAAACTCTAAATATTAGAAAATATGGGAATAAATAGAGCAGAATTGGCTAAGTATTACCCCCATTGTCATTACAAGAAACTTGAATATAAATACAAATAGGTGGCAAGAATAACAAAAGATAGGCTTGAGAAACCAAATTTTAAAATAGTGGGCAATGAATATGGCAAGCATTCTACTTGGAAAGTGAAAAACATGGCCACAATGATAAGGTATTCCCTAGGACCATTTACCATATAATATTTCATTTTCTAGCTCATTTTCAAATATTTCTAATTGGTATAATGTACCATGGAACAACATACCCCATCAAGCCTAGAAAAAACATCACCACCCTATTGAACACCACAAAAGGATTATGGACACAATAATCATACCTATCCTAAGTTCAAAATTAGCAATGGCATCCACTACAAAATGTATGGCAATAGCAATGTAGAGGGAACCAATTTTGACCTAATCCAAACATTTTCTATTAGCAACAACCATAGGCCTTGCCTCATCAACCAGTCATTATTCCAATTAATGTTATTATTTCTCCAAGACCACCAAAATATAGTCAATTAACATCCCATCTTGCACCTAACCTCAACAATAATCCAATTCAATTGGAATATACTAATGAAACATTTCAATACATGACCTATACAATTGAGGTAAGTGATGTTCAACTTTGATCAAGAAAAATGATTCCAAGATCAACCACACCACTTATCTTAGAACTCCCAATAGAGGAAACATCTAATGATCTAATAACTCTCAATTGAATAATATGTAGCAGAATCTTGAGGAAGACCCATCATGGGTAGAAAACATGAAACAGGATCCTCCATTTCTAGAAAGAATAACCATGAAAAAGAAAGATTCTAAACCTAAGTTTGATTTCTTAGGGAAACTAAAAGAAAGCATCAAAATTACCTTGTTTCAAATAATTAAGGATGTTTCAATCTATACTAAGACTTTTAGGGAACTTTGCTTGAATAAATCAAGAAAAAAATGTAAAGATCCACAAATTGTCTAATCTATTTGGTTGGTTGTTCATGTTCTTGAAAATATAATTGTTCCAAAATATCTATACCCTAGTAGCCTAGTTGTAAATGTTCACATCAATGGCACCCTCATATAGAATAATTTTATTGACTTAGGTTTCACTATTAATGTATTAGCCAAAGAAGCAATGAAAAGCATACAAGTTGTTGACCTCTTCCCTACTCCCATTGTATAACAATTATTAGATCAATTGACTATTAAACTAAAAGGAATTATTGATGACTTGGTCATTACATTAGATTCCTAGGAATACCCTATATATATTATGGTCCCACAACCAAAGGATAACTTAGGAGATACCCACTAATATTAGGTCAACCATGGTTGGAAACTACTAATCCATTTATTGGTTATATATTAGGAAATATGATAATATCCAATAGAAACATGACCAAAAGTTTGGCAATATACCCTCTATCACAACCTTTTTCTAACTTAGAACAACTAGTATAGTTGGATCCTAGAAACAACTACCAATATTCACTTCAAATTATATTGATGACTTAGAAGAATCCATTTGATAGAAACTACTATCTTCTCAAATATCATGAAAATAATTATGTAATGGAATCATAATAGAACCATTATTTGGTAAGTCTATAATTGCTCATTGTATAGTATCATTCCTACATCACACTCTCCAAACTATGCATATGATACCCACATATTTCATCGCTTATTGCCCCATAGAATTGAAGCCTTAGTATATCATGTCTAAATATTTCTTCAATGAAACCATTGACAAAGAAAGTAGAAATCTCTCCTGGTAGGTCACTTAACATGAACAACAAACTAAACTAATTAGCATGATGCAAGCTCATGAAATAGCCTTTGTATAGGACTATCATGACATGAAAGGCCTTGACCCAAACTCTGTATGCACCATATATATATCAAGGATCATTCTAGACCCATAAGGAAATTAGAAGGAAGAATCAATCTTGCAATCCAAGATATAGTGAAAATTGAATTACAAAAACTCTTCGACATTGGATTTGTCTATTCAATAGTTGATAGTAAATGGGTTTCTCCTTTGGTGATAGTTCCCAAGAAGGAGGAAAGTTCAACATGTTTTTTTAAATTATAGAGATCTTAATGCAACTACAAGGATCACTTCATCTTCCTTTCATTAACCAAGTCCTAGATTCTTTGGTAGGAGAGAAATATTTATTCCTTTTTGGATGGGATTGGTGGCTATAACAAAATTAAGATTGCACCAAAAGACCAATACAAAAAATAATTTATGTATTAATTGGGTGCCTATGCCTATTCGTTCCTTCCATTTGGTTTGTGTCATGCCCCTACCATTTTTACAGAGTGTAATGTCGTAAATTATCACCCTTGACAATTTTACACTAGATTTTACTCCCTCTTATGTGCTTGGACCTAATTATGCAACTAATTTCCAAAATTATACATTCCATGGACCACTTTATCATTTATCAAAAAATAAAATATGTAAGACCCAAGTATGCATTTAATATTTTTCCCCTAACACTTTGGATCCCAAAAAAGTGGGATCTGGACTAGGGTGTAAGTCAACCTTGTCCTCTTACAATGGCCACAAATTTAAATGTGTTGGTGTCAGTAATTTATTATTTGAAATTCAAATTCTAAATGTCAACCATCAAGAATTATTTTTTGGTAAATTAGACTAATTGCATATAAAGACATAGTATTTTCACAATTTTAATTAACAAGGAAAATATTGAAAATCCAATTGAGAAATTTGAGTGTCCTAAAATCAGTCCAAGAGAAGTCAAGAGAAGAATTTACAAAATTATTGCAGTATTTCATCATTCAAGCATCATGTCAAGTTTTATGTGAGTTTTTTCATGTTTATGCATTCATTTTGTTACTGAGTACTAATTTGTGTAAGTCTTCAAGTCAAATCAAATCAAATTTCAGTCAATCATTGAAGGTGGTGTGCCTAAATTTAGTCCCTCAAGGAGATCATATCTAAGTGGTGAGTTGCAACAATTTGTTGATTCATCATTCATTTATCATTTAGCCTCTATCTCTCAAAAGTATAAGCTCTCTTTATCATCATTTTTTCCATTGTGGAAGTAGAAATACCAACACGAGATTTGACTAAGGAAAGCCCCTATATGGAACAATCCTTCCTCTCTCTTTTTTTCTGTAGGTTACAGATCTAAAGAGGATTGGAAGAAGATTGAAGATCATTTTCTCATTTATGCATTCAAGCCCCACAACTTGACAAGATACGAAAACTCCATTACCTCAATAACAGACAATGATCCAACAACGAAATTTGAAAGAAGAAGCCACAAACCAAGTTATTTTTTGGTTTTAGATCTTCGGTCTAGGGAAAACTTGGCACCCTTGTCCACCCAGATCAAAATTGCATTTAAATCAAAGGTGCACCAATGTTTGTTCTATACATTTCTGGTCTTCAATTTTGGTTGTTAGTTTCCAACTTGTTTGTTTTCATCTCAAAACAATGCATTCTCGTAGTTGTTTAGTTGCATCATTACATTTTCATCAAAAGTTCATTTCAAATCCACCAAAAGAATTCAGATCTAGGGTTGATTGACTCACCTTTTAGGTTGAAATTTAATCTCATACACTTTCCAATCTAAATTCTAAATGTTATGTAGGTGAAAATTAGCTAACCCTAGTTAAACCCTAGGTTCACTTTTTCCTAAATAACATTTTTGTGAGCCTAACTTATTTACTTTAAATATATTTTGAAATATGAAGCATATCATCTTATATCTGAATTTGATCTTGCATTGTGTTGCATTTATCATTTAGGCATGATCTATTGTTACATAAAAAAAAACCATTGAAAAATTAAAAATTTGCACAACACATTCCATGTTCAAAGTTCAAATAGGGTTAATTTTAGTCATTATAGGTCAGATCTACATATTAATTGTATATACAAATCTGCATTAGGCTATCTTAGACTTATGATATTGCTATCAGGATTCAACCATGTAGATTCGAGTCAAACTCATTGACCCATGTTTCATGAGTAGTGGTTCACAAGAACCCATCTCTCATGATAGTGAAATCAAATTTGAAAGTGTTTATTGCATTCATTTAACCATTTTGTATATAGTCAAAAAAAGGTGAAAAAGTGTATTGTTTTGTTGCAAAAGGACATAAAAATCTTCATTTTTTAGATTTTGAAAATTAGGATTAGTAAATTATTCCACTTTAGATCTAAAAATTACATTTGGGATTTCATTTGATTTCCTGAACACTTTAAAAATTTCCTGCATGCTTGCATTTGCATTGTGTAATCATAAATTAGTCAAATTTTGGAAAATTATTCACTGGAAGACCTGCACTATCACAAAATAGAACTATTAAATTGTATTACAAATATTTAAACTTTGAATTTAGCATAAAACTTTGCAAATATAGAGAATCCTTGCACCCTATACCAACTAGTTTTGGCTCAAGTTTTTATCAAACATCTGACACTATGTTTTCTATGTGGCTCTGCTCTCTAATTTTGGATCTTGTATGCCTTTTTGTTACTATTTTGTACCTTAGTGTTTAGAGTGGGTATAACCAAGTGTTTTGAAACTCATATGAATTTCACAACCTAGTGTCCTAATGCTAATACCCTTGTGAGACAAATTTGTAGACTTATGGCATCCTGCATTGCAATCACATCCGTTATGGAGCATGGGTCATCCACCTCTTTCACAAAAGGTATTTTTAATACCCAACCCATTTTTCTCTCCATCCCTAATCTTACAATACCCATGAAAACTTCATAATAAAATATTTTTGTGGACTTAGAGACTACTATTTCCCATGCTCTTCATGATAAATTAAAACAATTGGACAAATATTTAGAAGGTTTTCAAGAATATTTAAGAATTAAATATTTAGCGAGACAAATGGATCTATCATGGATAACCTTAGTAAGTTGATCAATGATACTCAAGGAATAGAGGTGTTGTGTAGTCTAGCTAACATAGTAGATACTAATATCCCCACAACAACCAGTTGTGCTCAAGCATTCATAAATGCTTAAAACCAAGGAGGAAAAAAAATTTCCCTTCCCACAACCATACCTTCTATTCCTACATTTACACCACCAACCGTAGCTTCAACAATACAATACACCAATGGCCTAGCTCCGATATTAGGACTTCCTATTAGGAATCCTTATAGTTTTTTCACATCACCCATAACACCTCAATGTTCATCACCACTCATAAAGATGCAGCATAGTAGTCCATCAACCACTTACACAATCCCACCATATTCACCAAAATCTCAAAACATGTCAAAAAATGATCATGTCATAAACCAAATGTTACAAATGTGACATCACTTCAACAAAAAATCTCCACATTTAATCAAAGTAAAAATGGTAAACCTACACAATATCTCACAAAAAAACCATTTTCAATTGCTATCCTATAAACACCTATACCACAAAACATGGAAATACCTCGATTTGAGAAATACAATGGTAAGGGAGATCCTAAAAACCATGTATAGGCTTTTAATACATTGTGTAGTGACTTCATTTTTTAAGATAAGCTCCTAGCTAAGCTCTTTCCTAGATCATTGAAAGATATGGCCTTGGAATATTTTTGCTCATTGTCAAAAAACTCTATAAAGTCATTCACTGAACTTGTTCATGCATTTCTCCAACATTTTCAAGAAAACATTGGTCCTCAAGTAACATTAACAAATTTAGTGCATTGAAAACTAGGACCTAAAGAAAAGGTAACAAATTTTATAGGATGATATCAATTTCTTCACTCATAAATCTCCTATAGTCTTCTTGATTTCAATTTCCAAATGGTGTTGTATACCTTGATATCTATCCTACTCTAAATGTGTAAAATAACTAAGAAATGGAAATGACAAAATACCAAGGACACCTCAAGATTAGCCAAAAGAGTGATACAACGAAAAGGAATGTAAATAAAATGAAATGCAAACAATTTTACCTCCCTTTTTGTTGATACTTCTTTGATTGGCCCTTGCTTGGATTGGTTGTGTGCTCCTTAGATGATTGCTTGAATGTCTAAATGCAAAGTTGAAGGTGCAAATGATTAACAAAGATGGCTAGATGATGGCAAAGGATTGAAGATTCAAATGGACAGCATGTAGTTGCTCAAATCTAAAGTGTTTGGGAAAGCAAATGGGCAGCATGTAGTTGCTCAAATCAAAAAGTGTTTGGGAAAGCAAATGGGCAGCATGTAGTTGCTCAAATCAAAAAGTGTTGAAAATGCCCTTGAGGAGGGGGTATTTATAGAAGAATTTGAATTCTCTAGAGAATTCAACGGTCAAGATTGCTCCAACAAGGCCAAGATGAAGGGCTATGGTGGGTTGAGAACCCACAAGCCCTCACATCTTGACATGTGGAGGGTGAAGTGGACAAGAGGATATGAGGTGTAAATGAGGTGTCAAGAAGGTACATGAGGTGGAAAAAGGACATGCACCTTGGGGAGTGAGGAGATTTCCACAAAAAGGGATTCCTTGTCCCCAAGTGGGAGTGAAAGGGACATTTGAGGAATTTTGGAATTCCTCAAAAATCTACATGGGAAAAGGAAAGGTGGTTGGGGGTTATAAATGTGAATTAAAAATTCACATTCCTAGGAGGATCTAGAGGATAAAAGGTGGGCTCCAAAAAGGTGGGACTTGGTCACATGTGGAGATTGTGACAAGTCCAAGGTTCTAGAAGCCTTGGAAGGATGGAATGTGAATTAAAAATTCACATATAAAAGAGGGAATCTAGGAAGAATAAAAAGGAATTAAAAATTCCTTGAAGAATAATTAAGTAATTAGAGGATAATTAGGGGCTAATTAGGATTAAAAGCCAACTTGCAATAGTTGGAGGATGTGACACATCCTAATCAAGGATTAGGCATGTGCACATCCTTAATGAAGAGATTAGGAAATGGATTAGGATTAGATGAAAATGACATGTGAGGAATTAAATAAATGTAATATTTATTTAATTTATTTGATGAAAAGAGGATTAAGGAGGGTAAGGTATTTAATTATTAATTAAATACCTTAGGGATTTGGCAGAATTAAAGATATTAATTAAATAATAGTAATATTACTTAATTAACTCAGATAAGAGGATATTTAGACGAAAAGTGATAAATTTGGATAAATTAAGTGTCCAAATTTGGATGTCTACAGGTGTTTATAGGAAACTTGCAACCTAACATTAGAGACAAGATATTATTGATGAAGTACCCATTCTTTACACACTTGTGTATAACTCTTTATGATTACTAGATATCAGCTATTCAATATGAAGGAGCATAATTATTGACTCCTACTGATCAAGCTTAATTCATGCCTCGAAATAATTATCAACCATTCAAGAAGAAAACAAGAACCTTCTTAAAATAAACACTCTACATGATGCTAATAAATTGAAACATAGGTGGTTGTTGTAATCATAAATCCTTATCAATTTAGGCTAAGAGATAAATAATTTACCCAATTGAATGACTCTCTCCATGCAATCATGCTACAATTTCTAAGAACTTAATCCAGTTGCCTTCAATTAGACCCATGGATACAACTAAACCCTTACCTTAAAAATTTAACCCAAAAGCATTTTTTCAAACCATCATACACCTAGACATGATACAAATTGATGTATCCATCTTAAAAAATAAGTGCAAGACCTCATTGACTCTAATCACATCTAGTTGGCTGATGTTAATGATAAAGGAAACAAATTTGTAGCTCCACCCAATCAAAATTTACATTTTTTTACAAATCCAATGCCAAATCATACATCCAAATTTGTGCAAGCTTGTGATGACATGTATGATGATGATGATCTAGATAATGTTGTTAATGTAATATATGTCCAACCTCGTAAGGGAAAAACCACTTTGTTACGTGGCATTTCTTTCACACATATTGATGCATCCATACACACACCTAATGGTCCTTTCTACATCACCAATTGTATTAATGACAAACTTACACCAGGGATACTCATAGATCACTGAAGAATTATTATTTGTGTATGAACTCTATAAAAATTCTTATGAATAATCAAAATCATGGTTAAAAAATCATGATGGTTTCACTCGCCCTAAGATAGGTTTGATAACTCTTCCACTTAAATTTGGAGAAAAATAGCTAGATGTATCATTCACCATCATCTCGATGTTGGACCAATTTTGTGTGAAGCTAGGATATCCATGGCTATGCTCCATGAATGCAATCCCATCAATAATCCACAAGTGCTTAAAGTTTCCATTTGAGAATCAAATATATACAGTTCATCATAGTGGGTTTAAACCTTTGGCTTCTCGTGGAAATTTTCCACTAGATTATTTTTAGCCTCAACCTATGGATCCTGTTAAGGATCATGAGAATTTCTTTTTTAGGTCATATCAAAAGTTTAAAGAGAAGTGCATAGTATAATTATCCCTTAGTAGTATCCAACCTGAGGATGATTGACCTATGGTGACTTTTATGGTTGTTCCTCCCACCCCACAATTCATGGATGAACCCATGTCCAAGTTGGATATCCTCCTAACAACACCAAGAATCTATGCCTCAATTCCTCCACTAATATCATATAAGAGCTAAGAGGCAACCACATAATTACCTTTGTTCCTTCGAGAGAGAAACAAAATTATAAACCTAAGGAGATAGTGTTTCCTAACCCCTAATGGTTCCTTCAGTTCCTCCTCCAAGGGAAGAAAAGAGGCCAATGGTAGAGAAACCCTCTCTTACCCTATCACAAATTAAAAATCATGCAAGAAGAAATAGAAGTGCCAAAGAGCATAAGCATAGATAGTGTGCCATTGCTCGTCAATTGGATGAAAAGAATAAGACATTACTTGATGACCAAAAACCCATCCAAACAAGCCAGGATGAGTTACCACCTTCACCAAACCATGCCATAGAACCTTAAATGTCTCAACCAAAAAAAATAATGAAACAAGAACACATGAATAACATTGTCATTAAACCATCCATTGTGATTAATTTGGATAATGAAGATGAAGATGCCAAGATTGATGAACAAGTGCATAATGAATTATCTTTGTTGTTCTTGAAATCTATGGATTTAGATGGGGGAAACCATGATGATCCTCCTAATGAGAGTGATTCACCACATGTTGAACCTGGTGATGCTCCTTGTACCACACTTTTTTTAGTCCCTTTGGCTAGTTTTCTACCTTCTATATATGATGAGCAAGATTGGGATGTAAACGATTTACTTTAGATTCGCTCGCATGTGTAGTACCCTTTTTGTTTGCTTTATTTTTTATTTTTGTTTCCTTGCATGTGGTGTGCCTTTATATTTGTGATTTTTCTTTGGAGGGCCCCTATTGCTCTGTTGACACAAGGATACAATGGGAAATAGTCTTTTATGGAATTCATCTATTTGTATCTCCATTCTTCTCTATGTTTTAAACATTATTTTTGTCTTATGTTTTCCTTTTGGGGATGATACAAGGCAATGATATATTTAGGTCTCTTCCATGTTGACACCAAAAAAAAATTGTTCTCTTTTTTTCATTCTTCCATTGTGTTCATAGTTCCATGAGTATTCAAAGGAAGGATGTAAATTTTGAGCTTACTTATATTTTAGCTAAGATCTATACTGACCCTAGATCCATGGATCCCTTATGTGATTATCTTTATCCTATTTTTGATTTTTCATTGGGGGAAACCCCTTGTTGTGATTCAGCAAGTTATTTGGAAACATATCATTGGCATAGAGCTTTCCAAATAATCTCTCATGAACTTATCGTATTACATTTATCATTTTATTCTAGTTTAAAGAAATTGCTTGTAGCTTGGTGTTTAGCAATTACTTTAAGGTGGGGGAATACATTCCATTATGTGCTTCACTTTGTTCACACATGTTGGAATTAGAGATGTGTTGGCTTGACATTTGTATCATTTATGTAGAACCATATTAGAATTATTGGAACTATAATTCTTGGTATGGTTGACATGGGTACACACCTAGTGAAAACCAGTCCTCACTAGCCCATGTGTGTTTCTCATTTTGCTACTCTTTTTAGAAGGCTCACCTAGTGAATATTGGACTTCACTAGCCTATGGTTTCTTTGATTCATGGTTCACCTAGCAATTATTGGACTTTTTTAGCCTGTGAGTCATGAACGCCCTAGGTATGGATCCTAGTAAGATTTTTGCAGAGCTTTCTAGTATGTGATTGCCATCCCCTCCTATTTGCATTTGCATTTGCATAATGTTTGCATTGTGTTTTGTGTCATATTTTTTTCATGCATGTTTTGTTTTTTCATGTTGCATAACATTTCATACATGTGTGTTCCTTTGTCCTTATGTTGGTTTGCAATGGGATCTCAAATCCTAGGGGCTTGTGTGATTCCCCCTAGATTCATTTCCATCATATCCCTTCAAGATTTGGATAATTGAACCCCTCTTGAAATATTCTTACTTTAGTGTGAGTCTTAGCATAAGTTCATACTCTCACTAAAGTGGGGGCTAAATGTAGAATCATAAATTATCACCCATGACGATTTCACACTAGATTTTTCTCCCTCTTATGTGCTTGGATCTAATTATTCACCTAATTTCCAAAAGTATGCATTCCATGGCCCATTTTATTATTTTCAGAAAATAAAATATGCAAGACCCAAGTATGCATTTAATATTTTTCCCCCGACACTTTGGATCCCAAAAAAAGTGGGATCTAGACTAGGGCACCCAATGCCCTTGTCATCTCAAAATGGCCCCAAGTTTAAATATGTTGGTGTTGATAATTTATTATTTGAAATTCAAATTCTAAATATCGGCCATCGGGATTTAATTTTTTAGAAATTAGACTAATTGCATATAAATGCATAGTATTTTCAGAATTTTAATTAACAAGGAAAATATTGAGAATCCAATTGAACAAATCAAGTGTCCTAAAATCAGTCCAAGCGCAATCAAGAGAAAATTTTGTAGAATTATTGCAGCATTTCATCATTCAAGAATCATGTCAAGTTTTGTGTGAGTTTGTGTTGCAATAATTTTTTTTCATTGATACATCAAAGGTGTGTAATTTATGGAAAAGTATCATAAGTGGTCATTAGATATTCAGTGGGAAAGGTTGTGTACCATAGAAAAAAGGAAAATTTCTTGATTTGGGGAATAATTGAGGATAATTGGACTTAATAAGGCATTGATTTGGTGTTGTGAAGCATTTTATGCATCCACACTAGATCTTGGACCCTTGCAAATTGAATAATATACATTTATTGATGTCTTGTAAAGGTGTTGTAAAGTGTTGTAAAGGACTTTCACACTTTTCTAGACTTAATGAAAATATTTCTCCCTAATTCAACATTATAAAATGTGTTTAATAATATTATCACATCAATCTAAAAGGCTTGTAAAATAAACTTAATGTTATTCTAGTGTTGTAATGTTTCTTGCACATTCACATTGGATGTTGTGCCTTCCTAGGTTGTGTAGACACCATTTTAGTGTTGTAAAGTGTATTTAATCACACTTTCACATTGAATTCTATGTCCCAAGCCTTAATTAACCTTTACGTCATCACTAATAGGCCCCTATTAACCTATATTGTGCATCCCGAGGCAATATTTGATGAAATATCTAACAGACATCATATAAACCTTATTTCTTAACTTCCTAGCATCTTAGTTGGTAAAATGGCCCCTGTGGGACCCATTCGCCATCCATGGTGAATTAGTTCCATCTAGGTGGGACCCATTCAGCATGGGTGGAAAATGAGTCCCATTTGGCCCAATTTTGACCTTTGAGTGGGAAATTTTGGAATTTAAGTTTAATTTTACTTCATGTCGGCCTTAGGGATCCAACTTTTGGGATAATATGGTGATTTTCCTATAAAATCAAGTCTCTAAACCCTAAATCATAACCATTCTTCATTATTCATCTAGCATTCTTCCATCTGAAGTCAAGCAAGTTAGGGTTTCATCATTTCAAGTCATTAAGATAGGAATTTTTAGACATTCAAGGGTAGATTCTTCATGTTTTGTTGCAAAAATTAAAGGTCAATCATCATGGCAAGGTAATAAAATCCATTATTGCATGCTTCATTACATTCTTTCTCTATTTTGGTTTAATTACCTAAAAGGGGTTTGACCAAGGCAAACCCCCATGCCCTAGCATTCAACGTTTCTCTTCCTTGTCTTATTTGTTTGTAGATTTAGGCATCCTAGAAGCTTGGAAACCATTAAGAATCAAGTTGAAAAGTTGTTTAAGTCTTCTCTTCATTGTTTAAGGAAAAACATCTACAAAAAGTGACTTTTAGGCCTGAATCTGATAGTTTCAAAATCGGACACCTGGAGAAGTAGAAAATGCAGACCAAAAGCCTCGGATTCCACCTTTGAGTATTCATAAATTCAAAAGTGGACTCATTTTCCATGGGTGGCGAATGATTCCCACTTCCAAGTTAGTTTTTGGTTTTCTGCATTTTTAGACACCCATTTGTCTGAAACAGGTTCTAGAATAGTTTTATAAAACTAGGACTAATTCGCCCATAATGGAAAATGAGTCCCACCAAGCCTAAAAATCAGCATCAACAACATTCCAAAATCCATTTCTAGTCTCCATCCATATTCCAGGTGCACACTTTTAGTCTTATCCATCTCTATTCAATTTTGTTCACATTTCTAAGTGTTTTTGCATTACACAATGTCTTTTCAAACAAGTTACATTTCTTAGGTTTTGCATACTTAATCAATCAATTTCATCATCTAGTTGCATTTATATCATTTCATTTAGTCTTAACCTCATCATACATATATTAGATTGAGTGAACCACTTAGATTTTAGGTGTGGGATCTATCTCTTTCCATTAGGTGAAAGACCCTAATTGAGTAAAAGAGACATAGCATTCCATCCACCTTAAAATATATGGTTCATTTTGGTGAACCTTCTTTTCAAAAACTTTCTTGACTGGTTTTGAGTCCTTCATCATCATAGATCTAGCTTGCATTGACCTTGCATTAGGGATTGCATGATTCATTTGCATGCTAGGTGTTAAATTTTGCATTCATAAAAAGTGCATGTAGGTTGCATTGTTGGCATCTAAATTCATTTAAATTTTTTTAAATTCTTCATTTTTAAATTAGGTCTGCATCATAGCACTCATAAACCATAAAAATACCTCAAGATTTTCTGAAAATTCTAAAAAAAGTCCATATTCAGACTCATTCACCACCCTGGGCGAATCAGCCCCTTTTGACCCCTGAAACTGCCTTTTACATAGCTAAAAACCCTGTTTTTAGGATTTTGTTTGGTGCCATTGCATAGTTGTATCAGTTGGCTACATTTATGTAACATGCATTTCATCCAATCTAGCCTAAATTAGCTCATTCCATGCATGGCTTTAATTTCTGCATTCTCATCTTGTTACATATCATAATCAGTCAATTGTCATCTTTAAAATCTGAAAATTTGCATTCCTCTTTTGCATCTTTGCTTCAGCATTATTACATTTCAAGTTTGTAGAATAATCATTCCATCATATTTTCATTACAAATTTCCATAGTTATCATCTTGCATGTTCTCTTTTTAGATCTTATCACATGTAAGAGAATTTTGTTAAATGCATATGAATATGAGGTCCTTTCCCCTCTCTTTTTGTTCATCATAGATCCCTCTCCTAGTTTCCATATTGTGGATGAGGTTAGTCTAGTGAAAGAAACCTTGGATAATCATAATGCTCACATTTTTCTTCTCCTATTATCTCTCACACTTGTGAAGCAGATGTTCTAGTGCTAGAAGAACCCCTTGATGAGAGTTTTGACAATATGAGTTGTTTCTCTCCTCTCACCTCTCCTATTATACATAACATTACTAAAGAAGAGTACATCACACTAAGTAATCATGACGATCACACAAAACAACACAGCACAAAGATGAGATCATAGACACATTTCTAGACATTACCTTACCTAGTCTCCATAATCATGCTAATCAAATTTTTTCTTCTCCTAATATCCCTCCTCGATGCAAAGAGGATAGGTTGGTATTAGAAGATATACCTATTCAAGATCATGAGAACATTGCCCCTACCTTCCCTAATGTCCCTATTCTATGGGAAGATCTATTTTAAAATCATAATGGTCCTGCTCTTAATGCATCTCCCACTTGTGATGAAGCTATTTTACAAATTTCACCCTTAGATGAACATATTACAAGCTCTCCTAGTAGGGTAGATAATATGGAACAAAATAATAAGATCTTACAAAAACCAAACGATCAAATAGAGTCTTCCCCTAATCTCCCCATTATCAATAATCAAACACATTCCACCATTCATAACTCCCTTAGTTGCGATGAAGTTAGTTTGAATGAACCAAGCCTTAATTGTCAAAAACATGAGGTTTGTTGTTCTCCAAAACACTCTCCTTCTAGGGAGAATATCATCATAAACGGCAAAGATAACATTGACAATCATGATATTATGCCCTTCAAAGACATTGAGACTCTCATTCGCCAAGGGATGTTAATATTATTCAACCTCAACTCATCCTTTATCCCCATTCACACAAACAAACTCAACAAAAACCTAAATTCACCCTCTAACCACCTCTAAATAATATGTTGCAGCAATCGAGTCATAATACTATTGGTCATACATATAACACTTGAAACAATCCATCACTGCCACAACCAAACCCAACTTATTTACCTTTGCCAAATTTTATATTGCTTAGTGCCCCTCGTTTAAGGGATTATGATCTTGTTGAACAACTTAAAAGTACTCCCACAAAGATCTCCCTTTGGGACCTTCTTCAAACTTCACCTACCTATCACACTATGCTTCAAATAGCCTTACAACAAGTTCCTATCCCTTCTAATATACAACCACATAATATGACAGCCCTGGTTCAAGCCATAAATGCTGACATTGTTTTCCACCAAAGTGAACTCCCCCCTTTGGAAGTTCAAAATCAAAACGAAGCTTTCATGATCATTGCTTGATACAATAGGATAGGGATAAATAAAACCCTTATTGACAATGGCTCAACCCTTAAAGTGTGTAGTGTAAACCTTTTGGATAGGCTTCATGTGGATAAATAAAAAAATCAACCTGAATCTTTATCTATTAAGGGCTTTGACAATGTCAAAAAGACACCACTTGGTGTGATCACTTACCTATTATAGTTGGAGAAGTCACATTGAACACAACAATCCAGGTTATGCCTCATGATCTTTCATATAACCTTCTTCTAGGTAGGCCATGGATTCATGCAATTAATGGTGTGCCTTCCACTCTTCATCAAAAAATAAAATACATCTACAATAACAAAGTGTACACCCTCGATGCTAATTATGAGCCTTATAATGTCTTGCAACTTGAGAAAATTGTAGAGAACCCCTTGAACACATTAGCACCAACTACACAAGTAGAACCTGCATGACAACATATTGAACAAGTTACGATGCTATTAGATGATGATTGGGGTTCCTTGGATTTTGAACATGACTTAGAAGACCTTCCAAAAGCATCTACCTCAACCACTTTAGACAACGAAGAAAATTACACAACGAACTTTGAAGAACTTAATCAAGAACAACCACCGACTTCAAAAGCAATGAAAAAGCTTTATGGATGAGGTTATGAACTTATGAAACAACTTGGATATAGTGGAAAAGGTTGTGGTGCTAACAAGAAAGGTATCTGAAACCCTATCAATCCTATCACACACAAACAACTCATGGTCTTGGCTATTGTCCTGTGATAGAAATCACCAAGCCTTCCCCCAACATCAACACTCTCACACAACATTCTTCTAAGCCAGCTTTAACTGTAAAGTATCCTGAACTAATAGACACTAGTGGTCTTGATTTTTCTCCTTTACAAATCATTCAACAACTAAATACACCTTTCCTTAATGTTAATGCCATCTCACAAGACACCAATGATTTACATTCGATAGATTTTCCCTCCTCCTGCAAGAGTGAGAAAAAACTCTTGCAATCTAAAGAAACTTGCATAGGTATAACATCATGTACTAAGCAAGACATCTCTTTTCCACCAACAACAACTACTTCTCCTCTTGATCAAGAGGGTATCTTGTTGAGACTCCTCCAAGATCAATTGATCTCTCTCCCTCCAAGAACTCAAAAGAAATGTTATTACAAGACTCCATTCTATGCATATCATAGATTTCATGGTCATTTCACTAATGAATGTAATGCTTTGAGTCATAAAATCCAACATTTTTAGGAGTGGTATGCTTCCCTCTGTGGAGGCACCTAATTCCTCTAATTGATATCAAATTTCACTCTCACCTACATTTCATCAATCGTTTCGGCTCACCTTTTTCCTACACTCAGTGGGGGAATGAGGTTTAGTAGCCTTTTCCTCATATGTCACTTGTTGTTTCCTCCTTTGGCTAGTTGTTAACCTTTTGTGAACATATAAGAGAAAGCTTATGACATAGACAATGTGCCCTAAGTTGGCTCGCATGTGACATACTACCCTTATTCATTGCATACCTTATCGAAAACATATGAATTGGCATAGGGATTTCCGTGTAAGCTCTGATGTCTCCTACTTTAAAGAAATTTCTCACAGTAATGGTACTCACAACTGCTTTAAAGTGGGGGAATATGTCACCACTCACATCTCATTGTGTGATTTCTTTCTTCTTGCGATGTGTCCTTTTCTTGGTGGAGTCGTTGGGCTTGATTCCCTCCAAGAGTGTGATATTTATTTTGACACATCCTCTCTTGGAAAAATTAAGCACGATGTTCCCTAAGATGAGACCTTGCATGAACTAAGCAAAATCCCTTTGAACATTCCTTACACTATTTTGCATTAACAATGTCTATGAGTGTCAAGCATACAAATTTTTTCTTACATCATAGAGCTCAAGAATCATTTTACTTTGTGGCGCCTTATTAAAGTTTTTAGGAGGTATAACTTTGGCATGGTTGAGTGGGAATCCCATTGAGGCATGAATTTCCCCATAGCCACCTATGTTTTTGTGAGTGCATACCAACTAGCGTATGTTTCTCGCCTTTTGGGCTTTCTCACCTGGTGGAAATCCATGAGTCTCGTTGCCCTAGAGTGAGTACGCATTTATTTTTTTGAAAAAATAGCCTAGATCTAATCCACAACATGTTGGACAAATGATTGAAGCCTAATCCACCCTTTCATTTTCATCTTTCTTTCCTTTAGTTCTTGCCATTGCATGATTTTGTAGCTTGATGGTTTGATTTAGGATCTTCAATCTTGGGGGCTTGGCCACATCTTTTAATCCTTTTCATTCTTTTTCATCTACATCTGTACACTCGAATCTCTCTTGAATGTCTACTTTAGTGTGAGTTTGAAGCAAGTTCATCCTCTCACTAAAGTGGGGGCTAAATGTACCATAGAAAAAAAGGAAACTTGCTTGATTTGGGGAATAATTGAGGATAAATTAGACTTAATAAGGCCTTTATTTGGTGTTGTGAAGCATTTTACGCATCCACACTAGATCTTGGACCCTTGAAAATTGAATAATATGCATTTATTGATGTCTTGTAAAGGTGTTGTAAAGTGTTGTAAAGGACTTTCACGCTTTTCTAGACTTAATGAACCCATTCATCCCTAATTCAACATTATAAAATGTGTTTAATAATATTATCACATCAATCTAAAAGGCTTGTAAAATAAACTTAATGTTATTCTAGTGTTGTAATGTGTCTTGCACATTCACATTGGATGTTTTGCCTTCCTAGGTTGTGGTGACCTCATTTTAGTGTTGTAAAGTGTATTTAATCACACTTTCACATTGAATTATATGTCCCAAGCCTTAATTAGCCTTTACATCATCACTAATAGGCCCCTATTAACACATATTGCACATCCCAAGGCAATATTTGATGAAATAACCGACATAGACATCATATAAACCTTATTTCTTAACTTCCTAGCATCTTAGCTGGCAAAAAGGCCCCTGTGGGACCCATTCACCATCCATGGAGAATTATTCCCATCCAGGTGGGACCCATTCTCCATAGGTGGCGAATGATTCCCATTTGGCCCAATTTTGACCTTTGAGCAAAAAAATTTGGAATTTAAGTTTGATTTTACTTCATGTTAGCCTTAGGGATCCAATTTTTAGGATAATAATGTGATTTTCCTATAAAATCAAGTCCCTAAACCCTAAATCATAACTATTCTTCATTATTCATCCATCATTCTTCCATCTCAAGTCAAGCAAGATAGGGTTTCATCATTTCAAGTCATTAAGATAGTAATTTTCAGACATTCAAGGGAAAATTCTTCATGTTTTGTTGCATACATTCAAGATCAATCATCATGGCAAGGTAATAAAATCCATTATTGCATGCTTCATTACATTCTTTCTCCATTTTGGTTTAATTACCTAAAAGGGGTTTGACCAAGGCAAACCCCCATGCCCTAACATTCAATGTTTCTCTTTCTTGTCTTATGTGTTTGTAGATTTAGGCATCTTGGAAGCTTGGAAACCATTAAGAATCAAGTTGCAATTTTTTTAAGTCTTCACTTCATTTTTTAAGTCAAAACATCAACAAAAAGTTACTTTCAGGCCTAAATTTGACAGTTTCTGAACCAGACACCTGGAGAAGCAGAAAGTGCAAACTGAAAGCTCTAGATTCCACCCTTGAATATTCAAAAATTCAAAAGTGGAATCATTCACAATGGGTGGTGAATGAGTCCTACTTCCAAGTTAGTTTTTGGTTTTCTGCATTTTTAGACACCCATTTGTCTGAAACAGGTTCTGGAACAATTTTATAAAACTAGGACTAATTCGCCCAGAATGGCGAATGAGTCCCACCAGGCCTAGAAACTAGCATCAACAGTATTCCAGAAGCCATTTCCAGTTTCCATCCATATTCCAGGTGTACACTTTCAGTCTTATCCATCTCTATTCAATTTTGTTCAAATTTCTAAGTGTTTTTGCATTACACAATGTCTTTTCAAACAAGTTACATTTATTAGGTTTTGCATACTTAATCAATCAATTTCATCATCTAGTTGCATTTATATCATTTCATTTAGTCTTAACTTCATCATACATACATTAGATTGAGTGAACTAATTAGATTTTAGGTGTGGGATCTATCTCTTTCCATTAGGTGAAAGACCCTAATTGAGTAAAAGAGACATAGCATTCCATCCACCTTAAAATCTATGGTTCAGGTTGATGTCAAAGAGTTTCTTGTCAAAGACACTTGGTTGAAGTGCTCCTTCAATTTATTCATTCATGATTGATATGTATGTCAAGTTCTTGTTGAGAATTTATTCAGTGAGTTGCAATTTGGAAAGGTTGAAGCTTTATTGGTGTTGAAGTAAAGGAAAGGCTAGTGAAAGTATCGATGCATTAGACTATTGGAAATATTAGTAAAGGTGTTGGTACAATTGGGAACATATATACAGTGTGATCTTGCAATTGGTTTCATAGTGGGTGCTCTTGTTGAAATGGTCATGCAGTTGATACCTTTCTTCATACCAAAGGTTATTTTCTCATATGATAGTCTATGACAGATTTTCTACAAGGTGATTTTTCATTACAAGTGTTCATGAAAAATACAACATGGTTGAAGAAATTCTCATGCTTCTTATTTTAAATTTCCAAGTATACTTCAATTCCCTAAAGATCAAGGTTTTAGGGTTTATGGTGATCTTCAATGCAAATCCTTCTTATTTTGTAGTGACTTATATTACATTGTTTTTATAACATTATTGGTTATCTCTTAAAGGTTAACCTAGCGAGTGTCGAGGAAAAAAGGTTATCATTTAAAACTTATAAAAGACTATTTCAAGGATATAGCACTTTGACGATTTTTTGCATGATAAAGACATTATTTTTCTATTATGCACAATTAGGTAACTACTCTGCTACAATGATGATTTGAGAGATGGAAAACCGTGATCAAGATTTCTTATTAAAAATTTCCAACAATTATTTTATAAGGGGTTTGTTTTTTATAGGCTATTGAAGTGCATCGAGCTAGGCTTTTAGTTATATAGTTTTGTAACTACATGAAGGCTTCGATGGAATGAAAGTATTGAGTGTATCACTACATTGTTTTTTGGTGTGTGTGTGTAATGTTGTTGTAGACTACAATATCATGTAGACATCATGTGTGATGGAAATGTGGTTGTACTCTTTAAAGAGAGTATTGAAAGGATTGAAATCTTGTACATAACAATGCAAAATGAAGAGAACTTGAAGATCAGATTACAAAAGTGTTTTATGTTTACTTTGAATAATAGCATTCATGAAATATGGGATAGAGTTCTAATCTAAAGAGAGAAAAGTGATAGTGCTTTTTTTGTTAATGAAAATGAGATATGTTTTGAGTTGAGCCTTGACAGGGAAGTGTTTTTTGTTAAACACTCTTAGGTGTCTTCTATCTTTCCATACATAAAGGTTGTACTGAGAGGTTGAGGCTTTTTTATCTTACTTAAATGTTGTAGAGCTTGTTAATGCTTGTTGGGTTTAAAAGATTCATGTAAAGAGTATATGACATGTGTATATAGGGTTATTATTCATTATTCATGTCAACTTGTTCATTGTATTTGTTGAAATCCATGTATGTGAAAGGGGAATATTGGTAACCTGGTATGCATTGCAAATAGAGTAGTACTTTGTATCTTTATATTTTTTTGTTGGAGTTGATTTATGGAGTTAGTGATTTTCTAGTGAGGATTTGTTGGGGAGGCATAGTTTGTAGCCAGTGAGGCCTAATAGCTAGTGAGGTTGTGATCAGTGAAATTATTGACTTGCCAGTGAGGTGTAATAAAGTGAATTTTCATAGTGGTTTATTATCCTTGAACAGGGTTTTCCACTAATAAATGTTGTGTTGTGGTTTCTCCTGGTTTGTGATTTGTTTGTGCATACTCTATCATACTTGTTCAAGATTTTTGGCTTTTATTTCATGATTGTTCTCTCAACATTTCAATACATGTGATGCTTGAAAATCATATGCATAAGATTGTGAAAATTAAACAAGTTAGATTTGATTTGTGAACCACTGATTCCCCCCCCCCCCCGCTCTTAGTGGTTTTGTACTCCAACAAGTGGTATCAAATCCAGACCCTTGCAAAAAATTTAACCAACTTAAGGGTTCCTAGTAGTGGAGTACTTATTATGTAAAAAAGTAAAAGAAACAGACGAAAAAAGAAATACCCAGGAGAATGTTGAACAACAAGTGCCACTTAAACCAAGTACAAAGAATTTTGAAGAAGGAGACCACTTTGTGAGTGATTTTAAATAGGAGAATGTTGAAGATGAATGTGAAGTTGATGTTGAAGGTGAACTCATTTGTTCCCTTGATGATATTAAGAAACTCATAATGGAGAGTCAAAGATTAAAATTGTAGCTTCATGAAGAAAAGGAGTCCAAGGTCAAATTGTTTTCATCCCTTGAAGAATCTAATCAACTTAAATTAAGGATCTAAAGTTGCAACTGGAAAAGTCTAGAAGAGTTGAAGAAGTCACTAGCATAAACTTGAAAAAAAAAATGGAATATTGTCAAAAGCTAGAGGCCACAGTAAATCAAAAGATCTAAGAAAAGATCTAGAGAAGGTAAATCAAAAGTTGAAGAGGAGTCTTCAAAATGAAGCAAAAAGTAAACACAAAGATGCTATACTATCAAAGAAGCCAATGAAATTGACAAGCCTAACAAAAGGAGCAACATATGAACAAGGAGAATCAAATCCTACATATCAAAATACTTATGAAGATGGATACAGAAGAATTCATGATCCCAAACAAAGTCTGAGAAGAAGGTCATCAACAAGAAAAATCAAGTACTATTATTCATATTTCCATGGTTATTGTTATTCTTGTAATGATTATGGACATAAAGAAATTGATTGTAGGAGTCAATTTACATTTTATAGAAATATGAATGTAGTGTGTTATAAATGTACCAACCTTGGACATACAACACAATTTTGTAGAAGAATTTTAGTGAGCCCACCTAATCATAATAAGAAGGAAAACATGTCAAAGAAAAAAAATGAAGAGTCTAAAAAAGCTTGGAAAAAGAAAGAGCCTAAGAAAGTTTGGAGGAAGAAATATGAACAAAAATTAGAAAGAACCTATGCATGTTCTTTATGCACAAGGGGAATCTCCAAGTGCATAAAAAGTAGCATGGAGTTAGGGGGAGATATTCAATGTCATATCTTTTACCCCAAGGTGAAAATTAGAAGGTCAGTCAAAGATCAAGTGATGGATTGGTGTGAGGTTGTTGCAATGGTAGGAAAAAGTATGAAGTTTTCTCTGCAGTCTTTGGTAGAATTCTTGCTCTTATTGGATCTATGAATCAGGAAAGGTTGTAATCAGATTTTGTAGTTGCAAGTGTCCCTGTAACCATGTAGACATTATGTAGGGTATGACTATGCCTATGTTAAGTGATTACATCAAGGAAATTTGTTTGATAAGTGGTCTTGATAGTGTGAACAATGTCATCATGGTGAAGCTTTGGTCTTTAAGATAAGTATTGTACCCACTTTATCTCATACAAGTGTAGGACAGAGGTATACAACAACAAAGTACAATGACAATTCATACTGATATGACAGTGCCAGTGACCGACATGATACTTTTGGGAGTAGTATATATATATGTTATTTTGCTTACATTGATCTGCTTGACTATTAATGATTTTTTCATGATTGGATTGGATCTATTCAATAAGACTACAAGATGACTGCATGAGGTGAAAGTATTGGTTTAGTAGGTTATAACAGTGACAACCCCTATAAGGTGATATTTCAACAATGCTTTCACTGACTTATTCATACATAGTGTTTTTTTGTTCTATATGACAGTAATGCTTTGATGTTAGTATGCATAAAGGAGAAAATTTTCATGGAGATCTCTTCACAGTGCTCAAATGACAAGTGGTAGCAGGAATGCAATTTTTTCAAATCCTACCTTGTATCAAGGTATATTCAAGGACAATAGTGAGTATGAAAAAACAATCTTATGTCTTTCATTTTAGAGAATGTGATGCAGAGCTAGGAGGATTCACAAAACATCCCACAAACCTTCAACAATAATCCAAAACAATATTTATATAACATTGTTATTAGGCATTGTATATCACATTGGAAACATAACTATGGCAGCCCACAATTTATTGCCATGAACAGTCATTAATAACTTCTAGAAAACAAATAATTAAGCCAATCTGTCCGGTGAGATTGAATAAAACATAGTTGTAGACTTTTCCTAAAATTATTATGAAGATCCAACGGTTGAAATGAAAGTTATTGTATTTTTCCCAAAACTGCAAACCCTAGGTAGGGTTCAGACCTGCCCTCACAAAAATGTTCATAACTTATTCAAATATTAATTAAATTTGATGAGACTTGAACCAAATGAAATTAGATTCACATGGAAACAAAATCCAATTTATTTCAGATCCAAATTATAGACTTTACATTCCGTACCATCACACTTTTTATACTGTAAATTCTGCACAATATTGTTAGAATAGGCAGTCTCACCAAAATATTCCTATCTTCCACAAAACTTCATGAAATTCAATGAGACAAAAATAATTGGAAACTAGAAATAGAGATCTTTCCATAAATATATGATACTCTATCATTTGAGTCCATACCAGGCCGTAAAAATCACAACTTCAATCTGGTAACAATGTAAAAATCAGAAAATGTATACCAAACTTGAGGTTGCCATTCATTTAACTTCAAAAATAATGTCTCCCACCCAATTCGAGTTTTGGAGGGTTTATTTATACATTTTCAACCAAAACCAACTATTTTCAACCACCTTTTGATTAGTTGTTCACAAAACACCTTAATGACACTTCATCTACCTAATTTTGCACTTTTGACAATTTTTACAATATATGAGAAATGAACAACATCCTAGGACCTATAACACCACAAAGGTGGCCTCTTGGGCCTTATTACAATATCAAAACATAAAAATGGAACAAATAACTCAATATGGATTCATGGAGGCATGTGATCAAATAGGTGCTCCTGCACCAGAATGGAAAGGTCGCAGTCTTTTTCTCAAGAAAATGATAGATTGGTGGTAGTTTTGTAAGTACACGGTTGTGTCAAGAAAGGGTGACATCATAATTTAAGAGCAGTAAAATTAGTATCTCATTCTTAAGAGAAGGCATTGGACAATGAAGGTGCTTCACAGCGAGGGGGAGTGACTTGCAGTCAGTAGGGTCAATTATCTGTGGAGGCAGTGTCTTTTAGCTTATACTAATGGTATAAAGTTTTAGTGATGTCAATGATCAATTCATAGTCACAACTTCAAATTTTTCTAGTTCTTGCTTTGTTATTCCTTTGACAAAATGAAGAGAAAGTTCAAATGTATTGAAAAAGATAGTGCTTTTAACCACAATCTGACTGGGCTATCAGTCATTATACATCACTAGTATCTAGGTCATTCAGTCATTTTGCCTTGATAGTGTTATGGTATTAAATAATATCAGTGTTATATGTTCAATTGTCTTGAGATATTCTACTTGCAAGATAAACATATGATCACATTAAACTACCAATCTCTGACAGTCTTGATTCAAGTATTTTCGATGATCTTGTTAATAGTCTTCATGCTTTGACATTGGTTTAATGCTCTTGATGCTTTGATATTGAAAGTTTGATTGTAGTGACTTTGGAACTTGGGTATTGATAACAATTGATGCAAGAGAATTTGAGGCTTGCTTGCAATCCTACATCATTCTTTTGTGATGTTTGATCAATTTTTTTGGGTACATGCTCTACCGGTGAGACTTAGTTCCATCGACAAGACATTTTGTTAGGCTCCAATGGTGCACCGATAGTCTGATGGTCTGATAGTCTGACGGTCCGATAGTCTGATGGTTTGATATTCTGATAGTCTGATGGTGGGTGCCATTGGTGGGACTAGTGTCTATCGAAAGGACATAGTGGGTAGTCCCAATGATGGCCCGATGTACATGTGTTCGGTGTTCTTGTTCGGAAGGACCCTCTCTTATGTCTCCCCAATGGTCTAATGTGTTTGTTCAGTGGGACTTGGTGGTATCGATGGGACTCAAACTTGAGTCTCCCCGATAGGGTGATAATTTGGTGTGTGGGGTGCTCATCGACAGGACTTCCCCATTTCGGTGGGAGTTGGTCTGGGGTCTCAATGATGGAGCGATGGCCAGAATCAATAGTGTATGCGATGTGTTTTGTGTAACAGTCAATAGCGGTATGTGGCAGATCGAGATTCATTGGATTCCCACATCGTTGTTGTCGAAATCAATCCTATTGGTTGACTCGATGAGCTATTGACAATGATGAACAAGTTGATTCAAGAAACTTTGACTTGAGTGTGGGAACATGCATGGCCGACCTGAAGGAATAAGATAACTGTGTGTAGTGTTAGTAGTAGAGCAGTGTAGGGTAGAGAAGGGGTCGAGAGCAGTGAAGGACAAAGAGTTTCTCTAAAGAGAATATCTGAATGTAACTCTATTTCTAGATAAATAGAAGATCATTGTTTTTCTATGCATTCCTTTGATCTTTTTGTGTGTGTTTTTTTGTTTGGTTGCAAGTTCAGATAGCCTAGTAAGGCCCTTCGAGCTCGGTTGCACCTAAGTGGTATCAAAGCAAGTTTTTCTCTTGAGAAAGTGTCAGGCATTTACGAAGTCCTATAGAGAATTTTTGTGGGTAAGTGAACGAGAAGTAGAATTGCAATTGTAGAGGACTTGTGTAAGATGACACAAAGAGGATGAGGCAAAGGATGAGGGGTGCGAAGAGAAATAGACCCTATCCTGGTGGAAATGTTGAGAGGGATTGCATCCAGATTAGAGGCTATCGAGAATGGGCAGCAAAAAGGTCATCATGTCAATGATGTGAGTGACGAAGAAGAAGAAGAATAGGTTGGAGTTGAAGGAGAACAACTAGAAATTGATCAAGGAGAAGAGAGGTTCATTCGAGCCCTAACTAGAATAAATACTAGACCCCATTTTGACCCTCCTGAGTACAAAGGGAACCTGAATTCCAATGTGTTGTTGGATTGGATCACTGAGATGGAGAAGTACTTTGAATTTGAAGGTACTAAGGATGACAAGAAGGTGAAGTATGTCTACACAAAGTTGAAGGGGAATGCATCCCTATGGTGGGATCATTTGCAAACTGATAGACAAAGGAGAGGTAAGGAGAAGATAAAATCATGGGACCGCATGGTGAATAAACTAAAGGCAAAGTTCATGCCTACAGACTATCAGATAAGTTTGTTTAGCAAATTGCAGAACTTGAAACAAAGAGAGTCTAGTGTCAAGGAGTACACTGAAGAGTTCTATCAATTGAGTATTTGATCATACCACAATGAGGATGAGGTTAAGCAAGTTGCAAGATACCTAAATGGTTTGCGAGTGTTGATTCAAGATGAAATAAGTTTTCTCAAGTTGAAAAACGTGGAAGAGGCTTATCAATATGCCTTGAAAGCTGAGGAGAAATTAAATAGAAAGCAACAAGGCAACAATAGAGGTAGAGGCAGAAATGTCCGCAACCAAGGACAAAGCAGTGGTGGAAGAGGATATTCTACCAAACATGATGGAGAAGGTACCTCTTAAGACATAGGAGGTAGAGGATATTTTTGAGGAAAGGGAGAGTCATCTCAAGGAACAGGCATTTTTGGAAGAGGAAGAGGTAGAGAATTCACTATTACATGTTACAAATGTGGAGAGATCGGGCACAAATATTTTGAATTCCCACAATTTTAAGGTGGAGGCAAAGGAAAAGAGGTCAAGGTGCATGTGGCCCAAGCTAAAGATGAAGTGGTGGAAACTACAAAGCATGGAGAAGATCCAGAAGATGGAGAATCCTTGACAATAAGGAAGATCTTGTTAAGTCCTGAGGTGGAAGTAGAACCAATACAGAGAAGGAACTTGTTCGTAACGAAATGTAAATCGAATGGTAAGTGCTATAAAGTGATTGTAGATAGTGGTAGCATAGACAACATTGTGTTTGATGAAATGGTGGGAAAATTGAAGCTGAAAAGGCTGAAGCATCCCAACCCATACAAGGTTTCGTGGTTACAGAAGGATCATCAATTAGTGGTAAGAGAACAATGCTTGATTAATTTTCAAATTGGTAAATACAAAGATGAAATACAATGTGATGCAATGCCTCTAGATGCTTGTCATATTTTTTTGGGAAGACCATGGCAGTTTGACCGTCAAGTTGTTCATGATGGTAAGAATTATACATATACCATTAAGGATGGTTGGGAATTTACTTTGAATCCCATGAAGGATAAGGATGAAGAAACAAAAGGTACTTCCAAGGTATGTTTTGTCAAAGGAAAGAATTTCCTGAAGGATCTAAAGAGGGATGATGTTTGTTATGCAGTGGTAGTATGACCACCTCAAAACCTGACAGCAGAAAAGGAAGAAAAGCTGCTGGTAGAAGTTCAAGAATTGATGGATAAGTATGTTGGAATAATGATGGAGTTACCAGATGGACTGCCACTAGTGAGAGAAATCAGTCACTATATGGATTTGATTCCAAGAGTGAGTTTTCCAAACAAGGCACCGTATAGGATGATGCCACAAGAGAATGAAGAGGTAAACAAACAATTCCAGAAGTTGTTGGACAAAGATTTAATTAGGGAAAGTCTTAGTCCATGTGTTGTACCTATTGTATTAGCGCCTAAGAAGGGAGGTGAATGGAGGATGTGCATAGACTCCCATGCAATCAATAATATCACCATCAAATATAGATTCCCTTTACCAAGAATGGATGATTTAATGGACTATTTGAGTGAAGCAAGGTATTTCACAGAGATTGATCTAAAGAGTGGTTATCATCAAATCAAAATTTGTGAGGGGGATGAGTGGAAAACAACATTCAAGATGATGGACTGTATGAGTGGTTGGTTATGCCATTTGGATTAACAAATAAACCCAATACATTCATGAGACTGATGAATCAGGTGTTGAAGCCCTATCTTGGTAAGTTTGTCATAGTTTATCTTAATGATATTTTAATTTTCAGTAAAACCAAAGAACATTTAGAACATATTAGGGTTATTTTGCAAAGATTGAAAGAAGAGAAGTTAATGGTGAATCTAAAAGTGTACCTTCATGAAGAAGGAGTTAGTATACTTGGGATTTGTGATTTCTGACGAAGGACTAAAAATGGATCTGGAGAAAGTGAAGGCTATTGTCGAGTGGCCATCGCCAAAGAGTACTTTTGAAGCCTGTAGTTTTCATGGGTTGGAAATTTTCTACAGGATTTTCATAAGAAATTTCTCAATGGGATATGTGCTCCCATTACAAAGACAATAAAAGAGTTCCAATGAATAGCTATAGCAAAGAAGAGTTTTCATCTGTTGAAAAATAAGGTGATAGAACAGCCATTGTTGGTGTTACTAGATTTTGGAAAGGTTTTCCAGGTAGGCTGTGATGCAAGTGGAACAACAATTTCAAGAGTACTTGGTCACGAAGGAAGAAAAATTGCATACTTCAATGAGAAGTTGAATGAATCCAAGAGGAAATATTCAATGTATGATCAGGATTTCTATGCAATTGTACAAGCGCTCAAGAAGTGGAGGCATTATTTATTGCCAAAATAATTTGTGTTGTATACAAATCATCATGCCTTGCAATTCATAAGCAGCCAAGGTAAGTTGAATCAGAGGCATTTGAAGTGGGTTGAATTCTTGTAAAGTTATTCTTTTGTGTTGAAACATAGAAGTGGTAAATCCAATAGGGTCATTGACGCATTAAGTAGAAAAAATTTGTTGCTGAATGAGATGAGAGTGAGTGTTGTTGGCTTTGATGCCTTGGGTGAGTTGTATGAGCACAACCCAAATTTTAGAGAGGCATGGTTAGCATGTAAGAATCCAACTGAATTGGATCAGACTCCATGGCTGGAGTATTTCATTTAGAACTTGTTCAAAGACAAGAAGTTGTGTATACTAAGAGGTTTCATGAGGGAGAATCTCATTAGAGAGAAGCATAGTAGTGGATTAGGAGGAAATTTTGGAATAGATAAGACAACTGTGTTGTTGAATGAAAGCTATTATTGGCTAAGAATGAGTGTGGATGTCAAGAAGATGGTACAAGGAAGAAAAATTTGTCAACATGCAAAAGGTACGAAGCAAAATACTGGATTGTATCAGCCATTACCAATTCCAGAGAGACCATGGGAACACATTAGCATGGATTTTGTGTTGGGACTGCCTCAAAATCAAAGAGGTAATGATTCAGTTTTTGTGGCTATTGATAGATTTTCAAAAATGGTTCATTTTATTCCATGTCAAAAAACTAGTGATGCTTCCCACATAGCAAATTTGTTTTTCAAAGAAATAGTTTGGTTGCATGGATTGCCTAAGAGTATCATTTATGATCGGGATACAAAGTTTGTTGGTCATTTCTAGCGCACATTGTGGAAGAAATTAGATACAAATTTAGGTTTCAATTCAGCCTACCATCCAAAAACTAATGGATAGACTAAAGTTGTGAATAGGAGTTTGGGTAATCCTCTTTGATGCTTGATAGGAGATAAACCAAAATAGTGGGATTTAATGTTGTCACAAGAAAAAAATTCCTATAATAATTCAATGAACAAGAGTACTAGAATGAGTCCCTTCCATGTGGTGTATGGTTTCATCCCTAGAAGTGTAGATGAACTCGGAGATAGTGCAGACCTAGTGAAGACAAGTGTTGTGGTGGAGGATTTTGTAGAATATATCAAATATTTGCATAAAGAGGTGAAGGACAAGCAAGAGAAGAATATTGCTCAGTAGAAGGAGTATGTTGGCCGTCACAAGAGAGAGTAAGAATTTCATATTGCAGAACTAGTGTGGGTTCATTTAAGAAAGGAGAGGTTTCCACAAGGAATCTACAATAAGTTAAAATGGAAAAAGATCAGTCCTTGTCAAATCCTACATAATTTTTTAGCCAATGCATATAAAGTTGAGCTCCCAGAGAATGTAGATATATCTCCTATCTTCAATGTCAATGATCTGTACAAGAATTTTGAAGGAGGGACAAGTGCTCAACCACATTTTCCTATAGATACAACCGATAATACAGGTTGGGTGAATCAGCTCCATGAGAAACAAACTGAAGAAGTAGATAAAATCATTGATTCTAGGGTTACAAAGAAGACACAAGGTAAAGAGTACATCAAGTATCCGGTTTGTTGGAAGGGAAAATTAGTGGAGAAAACAACTTGGGTGAAGGCACATGAGTTGGATCAGTTTGGGATTTTAATTCCAGATTGGCCTAAATTTTCCTGAGTTCCCACTCATGGAACATTTCTCCTACCCTAAATGTCTGATGTAGGAGCATTTGACGCTTGCTTGCAATCCTACATTGTTCTTTTGTGATGTTTGATCAAATTTTAGGGGTAGCACTAGTTTTTGTAGGGAAAGCTAGATGCGGAAGCAACTCTCCTAAAGTCAAAAACCTCAGGGAAGAATGCAGAGACTCTTTTAATTTTTCAATTACAGTTCAATTAAGATGCACTTTGAAATAAATAGTAGAAACAGAGAATTAAACAAACACAGATGAACACCAGATATACGTGGAAAAACCCTTTACGAGAGAAAAACCCACCACACCAAGAGAAGTCACTTTGTATTACAGTAACAAATAATTACATACAGAGTTCTGACTTATCTTTCTAATGCCAGATTACAGCAGCTTTCACAATGATCAATATTGTACAGGAACCTTAAAGTTACAATCTTTACATAATAGAAATCACTCTGATTATACAACCACACAACAATTCGTCGATGCTTTGAATCATCTAACCAAACATCACCTGCAATCTCAGAGTATAACCATGTCACCCCTATCTGTCGAGCTTCCTCTCAGAACTGCCACAACGAACTGTCTTCCAATGGTTCCCATTTGGATTCTCTGATTGGTCCATGAGATGCCACATAGGAAAGTCAAACAGTCAAAAGGAAATCAAGTTGTGTTGGCATATCGGTGAGACACTGACCGTGTCTCCCTGATGCCAACACAGTCAGCATTCGATATTGCCAAGAGTCCTTACAATTGACAAGAGGTTATATCGAGTTCACCCGTTGCATCGACTTCAGTTTTTCCTTTCGGCAAGACTATCGCTCTTCGGTGAGACCACATATCGATGTCCTCAGTCACACCGAAGAGTCATTTTGTCGACAGGACATACCACTCTTGCCAGGACCTCACACCGAGCCTTAAAAAGTCACATAGACAGTAGAATTTACATCAGCGAGACTATCATCTTTTTCCAAGAGATCATACCGAGGTTCAAAGTCTTTCTTCAAAGCATTAGCATTTCCATCAGCACCCATCTATCGCTAAGACATTCAACTGTCACCAAAAGGTTTCACCGAGATCTCTTATGTTACTCTGAAGCCATCAATAGTCGGCAAGACTATCGTCCTTCACTGAGAGTTCACTCTGACTACTCACAAGTCATACCGAGCTCCAAACAACAGTCGGCAAGACTTTTTTCCATCGCTAAGACCTCACACCGAGCACTTCACACCGAGACCCCTTTAGTTACATCGAGCACGAACGGTCGGCAAGACTTACCACTCTTCGCTGAGAGTTCTTACCGAGAACTTTGTGTTACCCCGAGTGAATCCTGTCGGTGAGACATTCCTACTTCGCTGAGAGATCATAACGA